>JARKIB010000077.1:0-463328 GCA_029378385.1 Mycena metata | reverse complement strand
CTCTACTCATCTGGTCGTAGCGCTCTCAGTCACTCTGCACGATGAGAGTGCAGCTGAAATTGTGATTCCATGCAATCTTTCGGGCATTCCTGTATTTCCGGCTGTCGAGTTGAAGCACGTATCCCAAGACAGTCTCACCCGGTTGCTCACCGCCTACCTGGACCAATTATGGGGTATAGCTTTTTCGACAGCATTTACCAACCTTCCCTCTAACATACCGTCACCTAGATTGTACCGGTCCCAGCTTGAGGCGGTCGGAGACAGACCTAAACCTATATCATGATAGGCGTTTTGCTCCGCCTGTCGACCTTAACGACCTAGAAAACATGTCCCTAACTGACATTTTCTTTCTGGCCCGGTTCTTTGTTGAGACATCCGTCATGGGCTCACCAGATCCATTCGTTTTCCAGCAAAGCCAGCATCGATCCCCTACACCGGAGACGCCCCCTTCGCAAAATGACGACGCCGCCAGCGTGCCACAAAACCGCGAAGACTCAGAGCAAGCTGTGCAGCCTCCCCAACGGAAAAAACCTCGCGTCGAGAAGAAGCGCACCGTGATTGATGGTTCTTCATTCCGAACGAGAGTCCTAATGACTTGTTGCAGGCATCACCTACTGCGGGCTTGACACCCGATGAGGGATCCATTGCCACAAGAAGGAGGCCACGCCAGCCGGTTCCGAAGCAGAGCACCATTGCTATCCCCAGCAATGGAAAGAAACCGGGATTCGACATCGCTTTGATGAAGGCCGATGAGATGGGGGGCGAGGTCCAAATCAGTATGTTTCTTCATCGCTTTTTCGCCATGATTAATTATCTGTTGCGCAGGCATAGTGCAGTCAGGCTCTTTTGGGAAGAAACGCGCTCGCGATGAGGTGGTTTAAGCGAGCACCTCGACTCGAAACATTGAGCAAATCCCAGGACTTTTTCTGTTTTAATTTATCGTCCGGCTGTTTATTCCATGAGATTTTGAAAATCGAGGCGAAGTGGCGCGAAAATTGAGAGGAGTTCTAGGTGAGCTTTGGGCTCCAACGGCTGAGTCTCCGGAGAGCTCAGCGCTCAGCGCTTAGTTCGCCCAATCTGGGTGTATAGCCACGTCTGAGATGGCCAGGAGGGGTCACAGCCACTGGCAGTGCCTCTTTCAATATTTTACTCTTCCTTCAACTTGCGCTGTCTGCGCCGTACATATGGCTGCCGCAGCTTTTCTCAACCTACTGGAATCTCACCGCCAAACCCGTCTGCGCCGTGGATATGGCGGCATTGGCTTGGAGCCCCCAACATCGGCTGTCTCAATCGATTGCTGCGCCTGCGCCGTTCATATGGCAGCAGCGCCTCTCCGTCGACTCTTTTTACTAGCCCGTCTGCGCCGTAGCTATGTCGCCTCCCAATGTCGACTGTTTTCCATTTCTCTACTTCACCGCCGAAGACCAGGCGACTTAGCTCGGCCTTCCTTTCGTTTCGTCTGGTCCCGATGGTATTCATCCAGGCCCGACGTCGGAGTAGGATCTGTGACAAGACCAGGCGACTTCGCCCTGGCCTCTGCGCCTCGTTTCGCCGTCGTCGGGTCTCGACGGCATTCGTCTGCGCCCGATGTTGAGTTCGGATCCGTGATTTCTCACGAATACGTCCACATTGTGTCTGCGTTCTTCCGCGTTCGCCATATGGCAGTAGCGGCTTTTGTGGAGCGGAGCACATCGCCTGCGCCGTAGACATGGCAGCAGCGGCCTTCACGCTCCAATATCGTCAACATCTTCCTTCGACTTGCGGCTTTGCCAGTGTACTCTTTTGTGAGCTTTCACTTATTTCATTCATTTTGCGACCAGCAATCTAACCGTTGGTTACGCAGACATGGTCAATCTCGAGACTCGTTACCCATGGCTCCGGGTCCTTTCAACTGCTTCCGCGGATGTGGTGCGTTTGCTGCATGATACCTCCTACCCACGATTAACCTGTGAATCAAGTGTCGCTTGGTCGGCTCGCTGAAATTTTCTTCTTCAACGCATACTGGTCGAATCTATCTTTTGACCTTGCGTTTTCACGGCGGTCATTGGACGCACCCCGCCATGCCGGTTGTCCATTCCTCGCAGGCCAACGACGTTCAGAGGAAATTTGACGACCACATCTATATCGGTGAGTCTCTGGCCGTTTATTTCCCCCACATCTGATTTGGACGTCGCAGACAGCGCCACGAACCTCGCTTTTCTCTTTCGTTTGGTCTTTACTAGGTGTACCTCAGACGTAGGGTTTTGAGATATCTGGAGTCCTAAAGCATCTGAGTGCCATTGACAAAACTGCTGAAGTTGAGTGCGGCGCGAAAAATTGAGAGTCAGCCTTAAGCGCTCGAGAGTCAGTCTTGAGCCCTCCCACGGTTCTGAGCGTCGAGCTTCACGAAAAGTTGAGCGCTCAGCGCTCAGCGCTCAGCTCGATTTCTGAGCGCTTAAATCGCTTTAATCTGAGAGCACAACCACGTCTCAGGAGGCCTCACAGCCACATCACTGCCTCCAAATCGAGCGGTCTCAGAATCTGAACAGCCTGTGACGGAGCTCTGGCCATTCTGCGGCCAAGTCCTGAATATCACAGCAGACGGCAGGTCTCACATCACCTTACGGGGTCACGCAAAGAAAAAGGTAGCAGGAGTATATAGTCGTATCGTAAATCAAAACATTTTACACAGGGCCCAAAGCCTCGAGGAGCTCTCGTCGTTGGCGATACACCTGGGCGATATCAGCATGGTCAGTCATCACCGTCAGCCCATGTCGCCCTTGATACGTAAACACGTCGGTGAAGGCCGCGCCGTATTCGACTCGTGCTTTTTCGGCGATGAGTTCGCGGTAACGCTTCGCCACGTCGGTGGGTTTCGACAACACCGGAGCGTGGGGTCGACGTGTAAATGCGGTTCGGAAGGGTTCTGATCCCTCAGGCCCGTATTCTTCATGGGCCCGCTTGACGTCCTCCTTATCACGGGCCTTTCTTTCCATAAGGAGGACGGACCCAATTTGGTGCACGCTCAGTGGGGAATTCCCGAGACCGCGCCAAAATTCAGCGTCGTTGCTGCTGCGCTCCCACCGACAGATGATGTACTGACATATAAATTGTTAAAGGTGGTTTTTTCAAATGCAAGAACGGGCACACATACGCGCCAGTTGTGCCACATGGTTTTAATTTTCTCCCACATTTTGGCTTTCTCCCCCCCGAGTCGCTGGTACACATCGGCCCAGTATTTCAAGGCGATAGGACGGCCTTGAATTTTGGGCATGATGATTCGGAGGCGGGGTGCCTCGCTGTTCGTGTGCCAGGGACTCCCGTTCTCGTCGCTCCAGAGGATGACGAGTTTGTTGAACCCGGCGTCTCCCTGAAAATCCAGGGAGGGAGGGTCCGGGATCTCGTCCTCAAAGAAGGTCAGGACAACGGTCGGCAATGCCGGCCGCATATCATTGAAGTAGAGGCCATCGGGATTGAACGGAGCGGAGGGCGTGGAATTGTCGATGTGCACCACGGAAAGTGTTTTGACGGCGCGCGCTGCATTGGAGATGCGCCCCTGCCGAAGAACAGGGGTTGAGGATGGACGAGAGGCTCCCAGTGTTGAGAGCAGCGGCGAGGGCGAATGGGTAGTCACCGCCATTGCGGGGCTCAAGAAAGTTCGCATCGCTGGGGGACCCGAGAATGAGAGGGTATTCGCAGCCGAGCGCGCGCCACGCTGATCGGAGGAGTAACTGGAAGAAGAGGACGCCGCGGAGGTGGACCGTATGCCGACGCTCCCAGCCGAGTCCGCGCACGAGCCATGCCATGAGGCTGAGGAGAAGGGGGCGCCGGCGCCATGGCCCGCGGAAGCCGAGCCCCAAGAAGAAGAAGCAGACACCGAGCCCACGCCCGCCGAAGAGGAGCGCGACCCTGAAGGACTTGAGCTTGATGTTACAGCCAATGAGGATGAGAAAGCCGAGCCCGAACTCGGGACTGAGAAGGAGGAGGCCCAGGGGGGCGAGTTCTCCATGAACGTGGGCGGGGGAGAGCGTCGGAAGGGGTCTAAGGGAAGCTCAGGCATGATGCTCATCCGGCCGGTGTTCTGCGAGAAGAAGCGATGCAGTAGTTGGCTCTCCGTCCAAGTCAGCCTGTTCACCGTCTGCTCAAGCCGAGTCAGGCTTTCCGTCGTCTGATTCATGTGGCTCTTTGACGATTGGAAATGCTCTTGCATGGAGACTGGGGCTGGTTTGGGCTAGTGCGAAACCGTGAGCGACTTATTATGGACGTGGCAATTAAAAGGACTCACCCCACTGCTCTGGAGGGCGGTGGTCTCCGGACGCCGCAGATGCTTCGGCTTGTAGGGAAACCGTTGGTTGATGTCCATGCACTGGACGGTTGGGTTAAGTAGTGTAGGGCAAAAATGGGAAAATTAAACACACCCATGGGATCAAGCGCGCGATCTCTTCGGCGGAGCGCTCATCGCGCGAACGACCAGTGGGAGCGCGCTCGGGCAAGGTCTTACCTGCCTCGTCCACCCCCGCCATCATCTCCGCCCGTCTGATCGTTGAAGCTTTCTTGTTGGCTGCCTTTGAGCCCTGTCTGGGATTTCGGTGGGAATTTGTAGCGCCAACCTCTAGCCTGGATGGAATTGGCGGTGTTGAAGAACCCGAATCATGAACGGAACACAAAAGTACGCACTGTCCTGGCCATGAGCTGGGCTCCGAGCTGAAGTCCTTCAGCCAGTTATAAAGCATCTCTTTCTTCTGAGCCTTGGGAGGGTAGTTGAAGTACCGGCAGAGATTCTGGAGGTCGTCGAGCTTGACTTTGTGGCCCTTGCTGCCGCCAGGGATTCAGATCAGTCTTCTTCTTTACGAGCAGCAGCAGAAGGATAGTTGCTTACATCGGGCGCTCTTCGATATTGTATGTTTTCGTCTCCGGATCGTAGGTTCCCACGACTGGGAAGGGAGCACACTCCACCTCACCGACCTCACCGACGCGGGGCATGGTACGGTTGCCGGGTGGGGGAATCCCGTGTGAATAGAGGACAGATTCGGGATCGGACTCGACGGAATCCGAACGGTGGAAGGGAAGGTTGACTTCAACAGGCTCACGTGAGCGTGTCTCGAACTCGGAGTCTCGGGACCAGCGGGATTTGAGAGGCGTGAACCCGGATGGAGAATGACTGAGGCGAGCGGCCGGGGGAGTCGTAATCGCAGGGGAGTAGGGGGGAGCTGGTGCGATATTAATTACAGCTAGGTCTATTTCCTCATACGGGGGCGAGGTGTCGTCGTCGTCGTCGCCGCCGCCGCCGTTGCACCACAAGTGGCGCAAAAAGTCGCGCAAGAAGAGGTACAGGACCCAGAGAATCAATATGCCAGCCAAGCCAATGAGCAGAATACCCCAATAAGGGACCTCCTCGTTAGCGCTGCTGGGAAACGCCGACCAAGAGGAGGGCAGGGCTGAGGCGGATGAAGATGACGCAGACGACGGGCCGCCATATCTGGATTATCGTTGTTAGCGAGCGAGCCGAGCCGAGTCGAGTCCCCGTCGCGATCGCGAGGGGGGGAGGGAGGAAACCAATTTGGCCGAGAGAACCAAAAACCGGCCGAAATCCCACATCTCCCGATCGCCCGATCAACCCCCGCCCGCGGAAATCCCCAAAGGAATAAAGACGATTTTCGTGACATCGGCGTTAATCGGCGTTACAAAAACGTCTTTTCTGAGAAGAAGCCCGGTTAGAGCTCTCAGAGTCCAGTTGCGATCACTCGTGTGTCTCTGAGATTTTTTTGCGATGAAGAAGCCGCTCCAAAAGTACTTATGAAAAACTGTGACTTGAAACAGATACTCATCGTGCTCTAATGCGCGCGCGCGGCTATTCGTTTCTTAAGCTCGCCAATTTGTGGCAAATGTACTGGCTCTATCTTGTGTGGACACCGCTTGAGGAGTCCGCGAATAAGATAATTTGGAGGAGGAAAAATACAAAACCACGAATAGATATAAAGTAGTTGTGGCGTCACATAAATACGTTGTTCTCCTTCTCTTCCGCGAGTTCAAAGCCCAAGCCCAAGCTGTGTTTCTTGTCCGATTCTGGGGGATCAATGGATGCCGCAGGGGTAGAAAGTATCTTTGCAGGACGATTGTCGCGCAAGGTGGGAAGTAAATGGAACTTGCTTCCGCCGTCGAAGCTTCGGATTGAGCGGGGAGGCAACGGCGAACAATAGGGGGACTCGAGCGTATCGAAATATTCTTCGTCTTCCGCGAATGAGCGATCAGGGTCGAAAAGGTCCTTGGGATCCGCAGATGGGTGAAGCCTAGAAGGCGTGTTCGCAAGGAGGAGACGGTTGTGTAGGGATGGGAGTTTGTTTCGAGAATCAAAGCTTGAGATCGCTGCGTTGGAGCGGAAAGTCGGCGGAGAGTCGGTAGGAGAGGCCTGCGGCGCATCGTCTTCATGTTCTTCAACGTCCTCTCGAGGGTCCACCGTGACTTTAACGGGGCTGGTTTCTTCGTGAGCCGAGGGAGAACCACAAGCTCTGCTTCGTGTGATATTCCGAGAGCGAACGGCAAGTAGCAGGCGTGCTGCAGGTGTCGCATGGCGGCGGTCCTGAGTCACACGTTCTGCGCACTGGGGAGTAGGTTTGAGGTCGCCAGCAAGATCTCGGATAGGGACCAAATTGCCGCAAGCGAGAGCGTGGCCGAGCGTTTCAAGTGCACGAGAGTGGAGAGAGAATCCGGAGCCGGTCATGTGTGGTTTAGGGCAAACGGTAGGGTCGGAGAGGAGATGGGACTTCATGACTTGGCCAATCTATTGAGCGAGATTGAGTCAAGTTTCGAGCACGAGAGAATTGGCGATGAGACTGACAACGAAAGAAGTGCAGGCCAAGTTGGGGAAATACAGGACCTGAACGGCGTTTCTTTCGATTAACGCGTCTATTTCCGCTTCCATCGCCGAGTCGGTTGGGATGGAGTCTCGCCTAGGAGGAGCACTGTAGAATATGACGCCGCTCAATCCAAAATCTTCGATCCTCAAGAACCGCGTCGTGTTGGTGTCGTCCTGGCCGCATTTCAGATCAGCGGATATGCTGAGAGCTAGAAGACATTTCCAGATGCCGCCGGAAGGATGCTTTGAGCGTCGAGGGTTGGAGGATTCGGAGCCTGGGAGGTGTGCCTTCATTATGGTTCGTTGGAGAGCGGTGGACCAGTCCAGAGACGACATAGGGACGGGAGTGGAAGAGGCGGCGGCCCGGCCCGTGTTCCGATGGGGATATTAGGCTCCTACGTCTGGCACCACCTCCCTCCATCACCGACCCTCCCATACAAGCTCGACAATTACCTCGTTGATGTCCTGAACCCTACCCTTTCATCCACCTCTCCCTCCCCAACCCTTTCTTCCCTCAAACGAACCACCAATGCCAATCCTCGACTTGGAGCTTGCAGGCCAGCATCCTCGTTCTGTACTTTGCCCTCGTTCTCACCCGTCTGCCACTCTCTAGGTCCTTCAGCCTCTTTGGTCAATTTCCTTGCGCAGACCTCCGCAGAAGCCGCATCTCTCCATGGGTGCGGGCTCCCGTTCCCTCCACCCCTATCTTGGCGGCCTAATTTCTCGCCTGTAGAAAAAAGGCCAAGACGCCTATGCTTGCCGGTAGCATAATCGGCGGGATTATGGGCACCGCCTATATAATAGGATTCACCATCTATTTCGTCAAGCGCTGCAAACACAAACGCCTCAAGCGCCGCATTGAGGCAGGCAAAGCCGAACCCAAAGTAGAAGGTACATATGATATTCCAGTTGCGCTTCAAAGCTAAAGTGCGCATTAGATGAACCCGCGGAGAAAATCGTTATCCCTCCAGACCCTGCTGTTCTACTGGGGCACAATCGTCCAGGGGATGTAATCGTTCAAGAGAAAAAACCCCACCATCACCGTCAGAAATCCGTTCCCCAGGTACAACATGCGGGCGAGGGTTCAACGTCAAACCTCGTCCGCGCCGACACGGACAGGATATCGGAGGAGGTGACGGTGCCAGCAAACGTGTAGCGTTGTTGAGCTTGTTGTAAGCCACTTCATTTATTTCTTCGAGCTCAAGCTTACAATTTCGATTCAGGTACTTATAATTTGGACATGACGATCGTTTTCACGCTATCTTACAAGTTATCATGCTACTACTTCGTGTACCTTGATTAGTCACAGTATGCGCCCACACTCGCAGGCTAGGGAACAGTCAGTATGGCTCGAATAATCTAATTGTATACACTTACGGCTACGTCGCGCGCGTATCGCAAGAGGACACCTCTTTTGACGTTGAGTTTTCCTTTGTCGGAGGCGTCCCACAGCTCTTTGCGTCTAGCTTGCTCCTTCTCGTCGACGAGCCAGTTGATGGTCTTGCTCTCCGAGTCGATCACGATCTTATCCCCGTCCTCCACCAACGCAATAGGTCCACCGAGGCGAGCTTCCGGCACGACATGCCCGATAATGAAGCCTCTCGACGCCCCGCTGAAGCGTCCATCAGTTATGAGTGCGGTCGAGTTACTGAGCCCGGCTCCAGCGATTGCTCCTGTCGGCCCTGGAATGAAACTGGTCAGCCCGGACCGTCTCCGATAATCTTTGAGTCTTTATACCCAGCATCTCTGGCATGCCCGGGGCACCTTTGGGACCTTGGTACCGGAAGATCAAAACGTGCCCTGCCTTGATCTCACCCGCCTGCAAAGCAGGGAAAAAGTTGTCGAGGCTACAACATAAATGAGCGAGGTGTTGATATCATTCAAAAAAAAGAAATCCCAACCTATCGAAACACTTGGCGGTCCCCTGCGAGATGTTCAACCCAGCATTTGCAAAAGATGCCTAAATTACCTCGAAGCGGCCTCCCTCCTTGCCCGTGAGTTTGGCAACGGCAGTTCCGGGAGACAGGTTTCCTCGCAAGATCGTCAAATGGCCCGTGGGTTTGATTGGATTGTCGAGCTGGCGCACGACATCCTGGTTGGTGAACTCGAGCTCGGCGACGTGCTCGAGGTTTTCAGCGAGAGTCTTGCCCGTGACCGTCAGCTGCGAACCGTCGATGAGGTCCGTGTGGTTTAAAAGGTACTTCATGATAGCTGGGACGCCGCCAACTCGGTGGATGTCCTCCATGTAGTATTTTCCTGACGGCCTAAATATAATCTCAGATGGTTTGAGAAGTCAGACGATTCAGTACGAACTTCAAATCGGCCAGGTACGGTGTCTTGTCCGTGATCATTTGGAAGTCGTCGATGGTAAGCTATAACAATCAGAATATGTTGACATAACCTTTGACTTGTATGAATTACCTCAATGTCGGCGGCGCGGGCCATAGCGAGTAGATGAAGAACCTTTCATAATTGTTACTTTAATTCTCAGAAATTCTGGCTACTCACGGCATTGGTCGACCCGCCCAATACGGTGACAATCACGATTGCGTTCAAGAACGAGTTGCGCGTAAGAATGTCTCTGCTCTTCATTAACATCGCCTCAGTTGTAATAAAAGGGAAACCGACCGTGGCTTGATGTCCTTCTCGAGCAAGCGCTTGAGATACTTGGCGGCCTTGACACACTCCTGTGCTTTCTCTGTGTTCCGTGTTCATTTGTGCGTTGGTAATCGGAAAATGAATGTACGGACCAGGGTACAGCGCCGGTGTCCCCGAGGAGTAAGGCAGGGACATCCCCAAAGCTTCCAGGGCCGAACTCATTGTATTGGCGGTGTACATACCGCCGCAGGCCCCCGCGCCAGGACACGCGTGACGCACAACATCAAAGCGCTCCTCATCGTTGATTTTGCCAACCGTATAGGCGCCTGGTTCCAAGCAGTCAACGGGGCGAGTTCTGAAGGACGGAACCCGACGAACCAAAGGATTCGAACGCATCAGAGATATTGACCGTTCCTACAAATTACAATGAAACGGGATTCCACAGTAAACTAGATGGGCGTACCTCCTTTCTGATATCCCATTGAGGGACAATCTATTTTTAAAAGACGCGAGATTTAACGCGTCGCGTCGGAAACAACCGTTTAACCGACTCACCAATATGGCGCGTCCCTGCTTGGATCGTCCCGCCGTAGATAATGATGGTAGGCCGATTGTGGCGCGCTGCGGCCATGAAGCAACCCGGCATATTCTTGTCGCAACCTTGGCTGTGTCTTAACGGGACCGCGCCGGTAATCTACCTACCTACCTGGGATCGAAATATTTCCATCGTAGTGCTGGGCCTGTTCACTTCTGCTGAGAGAATTATCTCGAAGAACAAAGAGTTATACGTACCATAACGACCGACTCGATCGAGTCGGCGATAATGTCGCGACTGGGCAATCTGAAGGGCAGGGATCACTCCCCGTTGTTCAGGTTCAGGAAACAAACACTCACGAGTAGCGCATGCCTGCGGTTGGGATTTCATGAATAAGAAACGCGTCGCTGCAACCAGCTACTGACCGTCTGTCCCCATTGTTATGGCGTCGCTCACACCAATCGTGTTGAAGATTAATGGTACCATGTCTTCATCCTTGCAACCATTTTTTACGTGCTGCGCCAGGTCCATCTACTGAATTTGTAGGCGGAGAACAAGAAGAGCCCAGTAATTTCTTACAAGATGGGAATTGCACGGATTTCCTGCATCGCAAATTTAATATCTCAAAACCGATAACTCGACAAAGACTGGCACCTTCCCACCAAATCGGAGAAATCCCGATCTGCGGCGGTCAGATTTATAGATCCTCAGGGCACCAAAATCCATACCTGGGGCTTGTCCATGTCCGCCTCTGTGAGGCCGACGGCGTATACTATGCAGGGAGTTATTTCGGGTAATGGGTCAAACACTCTTTGCACTGACGCATGGCCTGCGCGCCGCCTCGCGCCTGGAGCAGGTCAACGCAAATCCTCTGATTTAAAAAGTCGAGAACTAACCTTGTTCTCCGTGAGCTGCGCCGAGATCTTATTTAATTTTGCATTGGTAGGTTCTCCAGACGGCGCTGTAGGCAGCGAATGGCTGTTCGAGAGTCAAGGATATGCCCTGGGTACGCCTGAAGGCACCTACATCTGTACACTGGACATTGCAATTGCACGATGGGTGTGGGGAAGGTGGAGAGTGAAACGATAACCCGGCGAAGCCGCTCATTTTGCTCAGGAGGTCAAAAACGTTTTGAGGATCTGGGGTACGGCCCGTGGGCCCGGATTCTCGACCAATCATGTCGAATGCATCAGTCAGACCGCTTGGAGTAAGAATACAGATTGTCTATTAGCATTACTACAGCACTAAAAATCAAATCCTTCCCTGCGGAAGACGTCTAGGCTACTTCCCCGAGTCTCAGGTTGAGTCAATTCGGCAAGGTCTGGCCGTTCCTACACGATTCCGTTATTTTCCGAACCAAAGTGGAAAACGGAACACTTGCCATAGTGAGGAAGGCACGGCGGAGGGTGAACCAAAGTTGATCACTTGTCTCGCCTCCGCCGGAGGTCTCTTGCATACTCAGTGCACCCAAGAAGTGCTCTGCCGCCTCCTTGTATGCGCCGATGTTGAGGCCTACAATTAGTTAGAAGGCAGCACACGAATGAAAGTCTAGGTACGCACATGCAACCCCAACATTGTAGATCGCGCGAGTGTACGTCGGGCGTAACTGCAGGGCCTCTCGATAAGCACCGAGGGCTTCCTCTGGATGACTTCCATTCGAAAGCGAAGACCCTAAGCGATTCCACAAGACAAAGTCCGTCGGGCGCACTGATAGAGCGGTCTCGAAGCAGTCTTTAGCGCGGTCGTATTCGCTGTTAGTGTAGAACAGTATTCCCAGCGCAATTTGGACGTCGGGATCCATTTCCCCGCGGCTATGCTGCGTGCGAGCGAGATCGATGAACACCTCAGTGAGCTTCGTGTGCGTGTCCCATACGGCGTGCGACGCGACGGCCGTGACTGTCTCCGCGGGTATGGAGTGAGCCGGGAAGCGGGATTGGATCCAACGAAGTAGCATTGCGTGTGAAGCCCGGTCCATGGATTCGTTGGTGTACGAGATTGCCAGGGACTGCAACGAATTTAAGCGATCGGACGGAGGAGATGAGACCACATACAAGCATCCCGACGCCAGGAGCACCAGCAGCTTCCCCTCGCTTAACACCCTCAGCGAGGGCGCGCATACCTGCCTCCTCTCGCTCATCCATATTCCTTGTTTCACCCAACAGGATCCAGGACTCGTAACCACCTTCGCCGAACTCGCCCTTCTGGATGGCAGCTTCCAGCAAAAGCGCAGCCTCGGAGAGCGATCCATTCTGCTCGAGCAAAGCTTTTGCTTCAGTGAGATGTGAACGGGTTGGTGCGTCCGGGCCCAGATATTTGTTGCTTTGCTCTAACGAAGTGTCAGCCGACGGCCAGGCAACTCGGCAAGAAAATCATACCGAAAATATAATCACCGAGGGTCGGGATACCCTCTGGGTCAAATTTCAGGCCGCTGGATTCCAGATCCTCTGAAAAGTCCCCGATCCCGCCTTCCCACGCACTTTTCATCGCAGCACCATAGTCATAGTCAAGATCATCTCGCTGGGCTGACATGAGTTGGTTGAATTCTGCCTCCCATTTCGCGAGATCTTCCTTTGGCGGAGGCAAATCCGAGTTTTGAAGCTGATCCCAAACTCTAAATGAGTAAAATCAGTCTGGATTCCTGGCCCGTTGCTGAACTAGAACCTCTTGAATTCCGGCGCCGACGTGTCTTCAATTTTGGTTTCCTCCAACGCTTGTTCCAAACCTGTTGCACCGTCCTGAACTTCTTCGATTCGAGCAGTTTCAGCTTGCGTTTGGGCAGCGACTACCTGAGCGAAAGCGGCCTCAAAGTCGGCCTCCCGGCTCTTGCCCTTGCCATTCATCGGTTGTGCTTGGAATTGGTTGGGCATTGTGGGACCGAACATGCCCATGCCCATTCCCATTCCCATAGGACTCCCATATTGGCCCATTGAAGACATGTATGAGGGCCGTTGGTCTGGAGACGCTTAGTCGACGCGTTCAGTGGTCCGTGGCGTTTGACTCACAATCTGGGCGCGACAGTTGCTGCTGGGCCGACGAAGGCGCTGCCGAAGGTTGAGGCGCGCCGAACTCTGCGGCCCAACCGGCCGGTGTAGCGCTAGCCTCAAACGTGCGCATATGTTTCTGTTGTTCCATGAGCCACACTTCATTCGCCTCCGGCATAGGCCGTGCGCCTAATTCATGAAAGCGAGCGAGTTCTGCGGCATTCGGCGCGCCGAATGCTGGGCCTGCGCTGGAACCCGATTCAAAGAATTGACGCGCCATTGCAAGGTCATGTTGGCTTGCACCCGCGGAGGACGTTCCAGGTAACTGATGGAGCTGTATTGCGTTAATATATATAAATCAACTAAATGCGCGATTGACCCACCCGTGAAGAGGAAGGCCCCGCAACTCTGTCCTACAGTTTCGTAAGATATGATCAAGACATGTCGATGGTGAACGAACCTGCTGAAGACTTCGGTCTCCTTCGGTATGCTTGAGAACCTGGGACAGAGGATTAAAGGGCACAGCGCACTCAGCGCCGGAAATTAAACCCTCGAACGACATTGGAGGGTCTGTGCGTTGGTTGCATCAGTTGGGGAGGGACGAAGGAGAAGACGGAAGATGGAAGGATGAGAAGTGGTATTGTGAAAAGTGGTAATGAGATAAGAATAAGTATGGCGAAGAAAGAAAGAAAGAGATGGGTATTGTAGAAGAAGAATATGGGCGCGACGCACGGTGAAGACGGGAAACTGAGAGTGCGAGAACAAAAGGTAGAGGTGAAGGTGTAACCCGCGCACCTCCACCCCCCAAGAGCTCCAACTCTAGCCCCGGCTCAAAACCGCGAGAACAAAACAAACTGCGGAGGTGTATCCCGCGCGCGCCCGCGCCCGGCAAGCACCCTCCTCAACCTCCCCCGGGCAAAAACCTCCCCCAGACCCACCAAAAAAAAAAACCGCAAGTCCAGCTCAAACCCCCCGAAAAAGAGGACAGGGACGCACAGCAAATCTGCCTGCGCGTGTAGCTCGCAATGTGGTCGCGGTTTTAAGCCCAAGATCGTCCTGTTGAAGTTTGTCTCGTTCTTTATGCAGTAAGTTAGCTCGCAATGTAGTCGCGGCTTGAGGACAAGACGGAGGAGAGAGAGACGGAGTTACGGAGCGGCAAAGGTTGGGACCGAAAGAAGCCGAATGCTGATCATCAACAGAAAGACATTTGATTCTCTGCTACTAACCCTAACCCATTCGCACTCCCGACGACTACCTTCCCTACTCGCTACTTTTCTAGAACCGATTCCATGCCCATGGACTAGGCTGTGTCCCCGGGACCTCTCGCGCGATTTGTTCCAACTCACTGGCCGGTGCATTCGTCGGGTCGAGTGCATGGTTCGCACCGCCGATAGTGGACCCGCATTCGGGGCATCTGGAACGCTGCGTCGCTCCCCCGCACTAAGGAACTCGTTCAGTAGCCAGGTCATCGGACAGGAATATCCACTCGCCTCGCCTATCACGTATACGTGCCCCTGAGGACATTTGTAGAAGTGGCCCGTATGCGCTTTTCGTACATTCAGCATGCGATGATAGGTGGGAAAGGGAATCCTTACAAAAGTTGAGTGCCTGCACTACCGCCCTTTGTTCGTTCAAGGTCACTGGCTCGTAAAATGTGTCGCCGCGTCGGATACTCTTCTCCATTTTCCTCCACTCGCTCACAATCACCTGTGCAGTCTCCAAGAAATTGTCTGGAATCCAAGTTTGACGGTCATCCGGCAGTCTCGCACTATGTTCCATGACGGTGGTGGCAATCTTTTGCTCGGCATCCGTTATTACCCGCTCGATCTCAACCAGCAGTTTAGCGCGATCTTCCTGCATCTTGCCGCTTGCTCGAACCATCTCGAGATTGAATCCAAAGCGGTTCAACTGCGCTCTCATCTTCAAAAGGGAAGTTTTCGTCATCTGCTTCCGGGACTCTGACTGTTCAGCTATCGAATACGCCTGTGCTGCGTCTCGCAGGCAGCTGTCGAAGAGGAAAAGACCGAAGGATCCCCACTTCTGGCGTTCCTCTGCCGAAAAGTCATTTCCCTCCTTCTTATCAAGGAGCTCCAGCATCCATGTCCTGGCGAGATCCCCGAGGATAAAACGAAGCTCGAGCGTGGCCCAGAAAGCCTCGACGAGGAAGCGCTTGTCTGCCCGAGGCTGTAATTGCCCAACCTTCATCCTCGCCATGCGCATTGCATACTCCCGAGGACGCCGGGGTGCCCGCGCTGGGTCGGCGACAGCCATCTCCATCTCATTGTCGTATAAACACGAAAAGGCTGCTTCCCATGCGCTCGCGTGCGCGGAACGCGTCGTGGCAACCTTCATCGCATTTGCATACATCTCCGTCAAGTTCCGCGTAATGCGCTTCCAGGGGTCTGAAAGCGCTGCCGACACATCGTGAAGCCCCGCCGAAGGAATGAGTGCGCTTAAAGGCACAGGAAGATCCGGGGTACTGGTCAGAACTTTTCTCCGCGCCTTTGCCCGTGCTTTTCGCTGCTTTTGGGTGCTTGAGGAGGATGGGATGCTCAAGCGAGTGGTTTCCTGGCTTAAGGTATTCATCATCGTGTTCTTCGAAATCCTCGACATCGAGGCGTGCAGTTTGTTGAGATGACGCGTCATGCTCGAGATGATGTTCCTTTCGAGAATCTCCAAGTCGGCGGATTTGAATACGCGGCCATAGCGAGGCGAAGTGATTGCTTCGCGGCAGGTCGGGCATGCTGGCGGTGCTCTCGTCTCACCCCCTGAATCTGGGGAGCGTAGTCCAACCCATCTTCCGTCGACATTGGCATAATAGTCGTTAATGCCGCATATCCCGTCGAGTGACTCGACGGTAAAGACGTGTTTGCAAGTTGGGAGGGTGATGAGCAGTTCATCCAGACCGCCAAGGGTGGGTTCAACGTCGTCAAGAATCCGGTAAAGGATAAGATCAACGACATCGTTTCTGCGATTTTCGGGGGCGCAGACGTGGCACAACTGGATAGAGCAATCCTCTCCACAAACTACCCGAGAGATTAGACTCCTGCGTTTACGGTTTGCCGAGTTTCTTACCTGAAGGGCATTTGTGACCGCATCGAAGAGAATTTGGACATGGTTCATCGCAGGGAAGGCGGGCACAGACCTGGCAATCATTTATTAACATTCAGGGAGGGCTTCCGATTGAATGAACGCTCACAGATCCGCATGGGAGAGGGCATTTCTTAGCCTGGTGTGGGCAATCCCTTTTCGAACTGTCAATTGCGTAACGACAACGTTGAGTGAACTCACCAAGTACAGTCTTTCATGCATGGAGAACAAGGAGTCGAGCAGTACGACTGACACTCCGAATGGCTGCACCTTTGCCGGCACTGCATTTGACATGAGGTGGCGCACTCATGGTCACTCGAACAGGTTCGGCCACAAGTATGCCCGCAGTAAAGACTTTTCTCGCAGGGGTGTGTGTCGTGTTGGATCCTGTTGATAGGTCCTAGCGCCGGCTCGTTGAACCTTTGGCAGACACTGCACTTTGAATTACAATCTCGCCCGCAGCAGGACATGACCCCGTCGCAAATATGTGTGCATTGAGCTTCAGAAGGATCGGATGAACACATCATGTCGGCGGAATGTTCGCACGTTGGGAAATTCTTCTTGACCAAAACGGTGCAGAAAAAGTCGTCAAGATTATCCAGCCGATGACTGGGGAAATGTAAGAATCGGCGGGATTCCTTTGAACACAAACACTGACCATTCGATGGAAGATGCCGTGTGGCCGCATGGCAGCTCGATGTCCGTCACTGGAAACCGGCATTCTCCACAATCCTCGGAGCATCTCTTGGGGCAAGGATGCTTCCGCGCGCAAAGGCGGCGGCAGGACTGTGGGCATGATACTGCGATATGTTTTGGGTCATCCGGATGACACTGGGTCGCACGCTTCAACATACAGTCTGATATGTACATAGAGCAATGACATACCTTGTAATGGCAAACATGTCCACACTTGAGCCTATAAGCGCAGGGTTCGAGACAGCCTCCTATTAGAGGTAAATGATGAAGAATTTCCAAACCACTTCTTAATTGGCACGCACCGTCTGGGGCGAACAGTGGCAGCATCCCCGGCTTGGATACCATTTCAACTTTGTCGGGATGTTGATGGCAAGAGACTGGGAAAGCAGTTCCGATGCAGTCTGCGCTTTCCAGCTGCTCAATGACCTCGCGCCACATCTTACTTCGAGAAGCGAGCTGTCCTGCATTGCCTAGGATGAACAGGCCCTCTTTCGCCCGCGACAGTGCCACTGGAACCTGTGTAAACACGAGTAATAAAGGGCACTTCAAACGCGCTCACCATTTGTTCGGTTTTCAGACTATGATGAGACAATTTAAGTATGTATCAATTGCGAGAGTGCTCCATTTACCGCCAAAAAACCGATAGTCGGACGGCCATAGGATGGTGTAGAATCCAAGTCATCGTTTTTGGAGCCCGCGTTTCGAACAGTAGAAAGGAGAACGATCTAAATACGCATTAGGGCGAGACGTAAATTAAGGCCAAGCACTCACTTTTGCCTCCTCGCCCTGGTAATTGTCCACTAAAATTATGAATGTGCGATTTAGTTGTCATACTTAGTGCCAGGCTGATGCACTTGCCTGTCCGGAGTCGAACCTATCGCGCTGTCTATTAAATTGCGATCGTGACGAGCTAGTTCACTTACCCGCTTGGTTACTTGCACTTGCTCAACTTGAGACTGGTCCGGACGATCCTCGATGATCTCTTCTTCTTGTTCGGCTAGATTCTCCTTGTCTCGTCCGTCGATGATGACAGCAACTTCGTTCCGGAGTGCATCCCTGACACGAGCAAGCTGTCCGAGATACGCGCATAAAACCACGATGTCCCCCTCATCAGAATATCCTTGTCGTAGCAAATACAGAACAAGATCCTTGATCATGTCGACCTTCCGACCGCATTCTAGTAAGGCAGTGTTCCACGCGATTAGGAAGAATGTCGTACCTCAAAAGTATTATATTTGCTGGAAGATTCCTCTGCTCCGTCGTTTTCCCTATGTGCGTGAGAGAAGAAAAAAACATTCTTTTTGAAGCCCCGAACATCATTATAGGTCTTGACGAGCTCGTGATCTTCGAGTCTAGGATAAAGCGTGTTCCGTATGAGGGACGATATGGTCGGTCGCATTCGTCTCTGCACATTTATTTGCGACATGGCAAGGCCGTTCGAAGCCAACCTCTCCATCAGTGACATATCAAATTTGAACAATTGCTTGCCGCGTGGGTGGTCCATTGAGAGGGCTGTATTGAATGAGTGAGTACAGTTAAATATATGAGGTGTTTGGCTTACAATAATTATTCAGTGTAGGACGTAGTTGAAGCGGATCCCCGATTAGGATAAGGTGCTCGACAGATGGCACAAGGCTGCCGAGGATATGTGCTTCAAGAACTTGGCCCGCCTCTTCGACAAGCATGACGCGAGGAGCCAAGCTCTACAAGGGAATTATTAAACTTGAGCGACAAAGAGAAGGACGGCGTAAGCCCAAAAGGGGGCGCAAGCGTTGACCCAAGGGTATCATAACTTCGGGTTATGGGCTCGTCCAAGGCTCGTCGCACAATCAAATGCACCGCAAAAAAAAGGGAACCGGCAACATTGCCGCCATCAGATCCAAAGCAGTCGGCTGATGCATGAACCAACGGCCATCGGCCGAAGTCGCCGAGGAAACTAACACGAACCTTGAGCAACGAAGTCAATTTTGCAGCGCCTGAGGATTGTCAGATTAACGGGCGTGTCAAGAGGATCTAAGACCAACCTGTTGTCGTGCATCCCACGATATCAATCTCGCTAAGGAGTGAGCGTCGTATCTGACACGCAAGTTAAAAGCGAGCACGACCGCAGACAAGGGTACCGCACCTCGTCCTTTCCTTCTTGATATTTCTTGAGGACACTTTCATGTTTGCTTCGGAGGGATTGGAAGTCCTGAAGTTGATCTTCGTGCAGCCTCTCACGGATTTGTGCGGACCAGTAAGCATCAAGCCTTCCTCGTTCCCGGCGAGAAAAAGACCACATGGTACCTTCCGCTAACAAGGTATCCAGAGCACGGTCGGAGTTGGGAATAGAAGGAATGAAGCCACCGAAGAATGCTCTGGGATCCTTCAAATCGGCGACCTGGACAGGGAATATCGGGCGCTCTGAACTTGGCTCGGCGTTCCCGCGGGTAGGCGACGATTTGAAAGCGACATTGGAGCCGCTGTCTGTATCCAATACCGGCCAATCCTTTTGCCAGGTCTCTTCTTCTATGTCGTCCTCATCGTCACTGTCGGTAAACTCGGCATCCCTGCTACTTCCCTCTGAATCGACCTCACTCCCCTGATCCTGTTCTTCCTCAACGCCCTCCAACGCACTGAATCTGTTCCGGTTCTCTACCGCTAGCTTGTACTCGGCGTGTTGTTGGAGGGATGAATCGAGGAAGTCCAAATCCCGACCTTTTCTCCAGAAAGCATACATGGAATCATCGTCGATCTCCGTTTTGCCATGTTTACCGGCTCGCATCCAAGTCGAGCCCTCGCCCTCGTCGTCCTGCAGAGCAACCCGCAGAGTTTGAATCCAGCTCGGTGGGCATAACTGCAGATGTTCGTAATGCTCCCCATACTGGATCTCAAGGTAATCCTTGAATTCACTCGAGGTGATGTTCGCTGCGACGAAAGTCTTCATCAGTTTCTTTATTTCTTCCTCAACGTTCTTCAGCTCTCGGTAGTGGTGACCGAACGATCGGTCCAAGCGCGATTTCCCAGCTACCATTTCGATAGTGTCCATCGAATATTGGGAAATTCTCTCGTCTGCTGACCGGGAACCGAGTCGAACAACTTTTTTGGTGATGCCCGCATCCAGGACAGACGTAAGCATATGATCGAGGGCGTGGTTGGTAAAGGCAATCATGAGGATGGGTCGAATATTGTTCGCGAGTAGTACTCGTAGAATTTCAACCCCAGTGTACGACTTTCGGAGGCGAAGTGAATATTTGTGTTTTTGAGTTTGACAAAATGACATACCTTTCCGGTCCCCGGAGGTCTAGTTGGCAAAAGGTGTGTTAGTGCTGACAATGATGATGAAAGGAAGCATGTACCCTTGAATCATAGCGAGCTCTCTGGTCAATGTAGCAACCATGGCCTCGCATTGGCTCGCATCCAGTCGGCTTGTTTTGAGCTGAGTGCGAACTAAAGCGATGGAAGCGGGATCCGAGACGTCAAGCTTCAAATTGTCCATGCCTGCCTCGGGGGGGAACAACGATGCCAGTTGGTACGTAAACCCTGGCACAAGCGCGTATCGAGGTGGGGCAATATTCAATGACGTTAGGAACTCGCGACTATGATGAACGAGGTATTGAGAAAATGGGAGGCTCTCGGGTTCCAAGCGCAAGGCTTCCAAGAACGGTCTGATTGATTCGAACATCACTGACGACTCGACAAGGACTTTCGTCCCGGTCGAGCCTACTGGGTCATGATTCTTGAGGATGTTCAGGATTCGAACTTCGACGGCGGGATCGGAAAAAACCACTCGAATGGAGACACGGTCGTCACCACTAACTTGTTTTGCAGATTCCTTCAACTCGTTCAAGGAGCTCGCGACGATGCCGAGGTGGACCTCGACCTTGTTCCCCCTCTGCCAAACAAGCGCCACGAGTCCACCTTGTATCAAGCGCTTCCCGCTTGCTCCTTCCCAAAAAGCGACACGCGCCTTCGATTGGGATTGCCGAGCTCGCCCGGGGGGTGCATCCACGGAGAGCCCGACAGACAGACCACGCCAGTCGGGAACCAAAGGTGAGAATGACACGTTGGTATAGACGTTGAACAACGCCTGTTCCTCCTTGGAAATATGCCCCTTGTACTTTCCACCTCTTGTTTTGAGAAGGTGCGAAAGAATGGTTGGGCGGGAAGATGTACTCTGCAAGTCCGCTCTGACCAGTTCTACAGAAGTTCGAAGAGGGGCAGTCAACTCTTCGCGAAGAAGTCGAAACTGTATGTCGAGCAATCTCTGCATGCTTTCGACGGGCAGATGATGAGGAGCGTCGTGGAAATTTCCCGGGAGGAACGGGGAGATGCGGCAAGTGAGCTCTTCGTGGGTCGGAACAACTCTGATGTCGGCGATGTCGGCGAAGTCGTTGTCGTGACGAGACCCTTGCGCTCGCAGTGGTCCAGGGCCCTCATACGTGATATTGAGGGCCGCAACTACACCCTCATGCGAACGATCGGGAAGGAGAAAGGGAGCAGTGATGCGCTGTTGGCTAGCGCGATCGATTCGACCTTGTTCGCGGTCAACGATTGCAACAAGACGATCAACTTTGGCGCGAAGATGGCTGGTAATCTGGTCGCGTGTGGAAGGACCGGCATTTTCGAATGGGTCATCGAACGATGACATGGATATTCCTTCGATCCAAGTCTCGGTCCACGTTTTGAGGTTCCGTACAATCGGCACCAAGTTGGGGTATGTAGCAGCCGCGTTCTTGACCCGAGTGAGTATCCTGAACGAATTAAATTAGATCACTTCACAGATGCGCAAGACAAGCCGCCTTACTCGAAGAAAACCACGGTCAACGACGATATTACTTGACCCCCCAGCGCCGTATTCGTAGAGGATGCAGGTTGATTCACATCTCTGAAAGAACGGGCCGCCATTATCTCCTGCATACACTTGTCCAGATTCGTGCACCAGTTGTCGAAGTGACTATCCAGTATACGCATGTAGAGGCCGTTCACCAAGTGATTAAGGGTGCTCTTGACGACGAAATCCGACGAGTAAAACTATACAGGAACATTTAAACAGGATGAGATTGACAGGATATCACAGTACCTTGAGTAAAGGTATGTAACCGCGCTGGAAGGAAAGTTCTGATCGGCTCGATCCTGCGCTGCTGGAGACGGATGGCCATTGAAAGACGTCCCCGATTCGGAGAAGACCATTGCCCTTGTGCCATGATCAGTTACGATTACGAAGTCAAGACGTGATTTTCATTACCGTCGACAGAGAGCTCAGCAGGAGAGGACCATCTTCTGGTGCCTGAAGAAATATTAGCCCCAAAAGCGATGCAGGAAACATATTGACCGACCCAATGAGGACCGGAGGCGTCAATGGAGGCCAGAGGAATGAGGAAGCTATAGATGTCGAATGTCTTATCGAACCTAAAATCGTCGCGCAAGAATCGTTTAAGATGGTTGTGGATCTCATTCGGAGACATCGGCTTCGCGGGAGGTGGAAAGAATACATCGGTCCCAGATGCATTCAATTTCGCGAGACCTGCCTCGGTTAAGAACGGAGCCAAAGGGTTCGGGATCATGGGAGACGGCGACCATTCAGGAGACGGTGACGAAGGCGATAACGATGGGTTAAGAGTGTGTCGATAACGACAGTCGAACTCTCGACGACAGTTCCCAGTAGTCCAGTAGAAGTTGCAGACACCTGTTGGTGCGTTGGGAAGAGGCCCCCGACGGACAGCCGCCGGGGAGCCGGGTGGTCGAGACGACTGGGGTTCATGAGAAAAGGTACATTGGTCGCCTCGACGGCAACCTCCAGGTTTGTTATAAAAGCGACACGGTGGACGAGACATTTCTTGGTGGAGGGCAGGGGATGGGGAAGAAAGGCGGCACAAGTAGGAGCCTCAGTCTTAGAACTGGCGCTCAGCCGTTCATCTCTGTTAGTATTACTACTATAAATGGAGACGATCGCATGATTGGCGCCAGGTCGCAGCCTGCAGGAAAGCTTGAAAGTGATTTCCGTCCCAGTATTGTCGTAAACGGCGATAAGGCGCGGGATTTCATAACTTGAATGAACAGAAAGCTGAAGAGAGAGGAGAGTTCGGTAGGCAGACGTCGGAACCAGAAATTCCCAAATTGAACCAGCGGCGGTGAAGCAGCTCGGCAAAGTCCGGCCCGCCTGTGATCTCACGATGCTCCTGCGACCACGAACGTCCGCCAGCTTCCGGGCTTTCCTTCGCGCCTATTCCTCTGCACCATCCCCCCATGCACTTGTCTTCCTGGAGCACCGCCAAGGGGTCATTGACTCGGCTTCATTGTCCGCGTTGACGGCAGCAGAACAACTGGGTGGACAAGTCACCGGTCTTATTGTCGGCGGCCCAGAGCACGTCCAGGATGTTGTAGCAAAAGCCAAAAAGTGACCTATCTCATCCCATAATGTGCGCGACTTACCCGAAGATTCAGGCTGAAAGGCGTCACGTCGTTGCTTCACTCTACTTCAGCACAATATTCTGAACCAGCCGCAGAGACACTCTCCCTTTTACTGGAGAAACTCCTCTCAGATTCATCTCCATTCACCCACGTTGTTTCCGCGCACACTGCTTCTGCAAAGTCCCTTCTGCCTCGCGTTGCAGCGAGACTCGATCTACCAGCAGTCTCGGACATCACCTCCTTGGAACACGATTCTGCCTCCAATAGCACAACTTTCACGCGGCCGATATATGCAGGCAATGCTATCGCGACAGTGCGAGCGCCTTCTTCAATCCGAATCAAATTTTTCACTGTCCGTTCAACCGCTTTTTCTGCTGCGCCATCGACGGACAGCGAAGCCGAGGACAAGGCGCTCGATCCTATCGAAGTCGAGGATCCACCAACCCAGCATGTGCGGACCCTTCTGACCAAGTCCGATCGTCCAGACCTCGGTGTAGCGAGCCGGGTTGTGTCCGGAGGACGCGCGTTGAAGAACGCGGAAACGTTCGAATCTACCCTCTACCCTTTGGCAGATGCGCTGGGCGCTGCGGTCGGCGCGTCGCGTGCTGCTGTTGACGCGGGATACGCAGACAACTCCTTGCAGGTTGGACAGACCGGCAAAGTCGTCGCGCCAGAGCTGTACATGGCATTCGGCATTTCCGGAGCCATTCAGCACCTTGCCGGCATGAAAGACTCCAAACTCATCGTTGCGGTGAACAAGGTACTTGCTGCTGCGGACACGGAGGGAATCTATGCTAAATGAATCGTCAGGACCCGGACGCGCCGATCTTCCAGGTCGCGGACGTAGGGCTAGTTGCAGATTTGTTTGAAGTTGTCCCGGAACTCGTCAAGAAGCTGAAAGAGTAGCTATACGCATCAAAACCCGGACTGTACACACGCGAAGACCAAGAAGCAAATAATAATTAGATTTTGCCGATAAATATATTTCTAATCATTTCTCTCCCGGTCACTCTAACGGTGTGGTACAATGTTACGACGTCGAGGGTCGACGTGAAGATGTCTGCGAGGCCGAAGGGCAGCATCAGCGGAATCCAGCCTGGGTCATGTCAGCTTTGGGCAACAAACTAGAACAAGGACGCATACCTCGTGCGTATTCGAGCGCAAAGCACCCTTCGTGCATTTTATATTGCTTGGCGGTTCCTCGCGGCAGGTAATGCACCGTGCCCGGTGTATACCTCTCCATCTCCAGTGCACCCGGGCGGAAAGCCCACTGTTCCCCAACCAAAATATTAAAGTAATCGTCGGCGGTATGTAGACCAGTGTGCCCTTCCGTTCCGAGAGGCGTTCCAAAGATGATGAGGTATTCTGTTATGCTGGCGTGGATAATATACATGGCACCCATCGCGCCGCCCGCATTATTGAACACCCATTCGCTCGAGTCGACGTTGATTTTGATTTGGTTGGAGGGGTACGTGAGGGTGAGGTTGGTGACAATGTGCTGAATCATCCCGGCTGTATCATTTGGCGAGGACGCGATGGCTGCTTGTGCGAGCTGGTGCAACTCGGTAGGGTCGAAAACATACCACCGATGCTGAGGAGGAATAATTACAGCTCTGGCCGAGGTGCACGCAGTAAAGACGCGTACCTTGATACTATCCAAAACCCAGCCAAATGCCACGAAAAGCAAACCAATTACGACGCGAGAGGCCCACTTGGTAATGAGGTCTGCGGGCTGCTTAGTTTCGACGCGCGGTTTGGTAGTCTTTTTGCCACCAGTCATGGTAGAGGGTGGAATGAGAGATCGTATGTGCAGCGTCGTACCACATTTTGTTTTTGGTTTGTGTCGCGAGTCGGATCAGAACGTCGGATCAAAAGTAATACACAGTGCGCACAGCTACTGGCGCGTCTCTCGGAATGAACTACACAGTACATGTGGACCTAATATTCAGTCACTATCCATCGCAACATCTCGGTCGTGCCGCAAATCCTGGAACGGCACGCCATGACGCTGGATCATACGTTTATTGAACTCGGCAGCAGCTTCAGCAATCTTGACCAGGCGCGGGTCGCACATCGCCCATTGCTTCTGGTCCCGGAACACCGGTCGGAAGCGGCGGCGAGTCGGTGGCTCGTGATCCTCCTCGTCCGACGAAGACGACGCGTCGTCGACGTTCATTGCGGAGAGTTTCAGCGCACGGGATGGCGTCACCGTTTTCGACGGAGATCTGGACGGCGACGATGGCAGGCGCCTGGCTTTTCGCGGCGTAGAGGGTGCAGGAGAAGCCTTCGCTGGGGAGGATGTCATGCTATGTATCGACTCCAAGGTGACGAGGGACGACGATGCCGCAGTCTCGGTGACTTTCCGTCGTTTCGTCGGGGAGTCGGGGGGATTCGAGTCTTCTGCAGCGCCAGGGAACGCCACCTTGCGCTTCTGAGGCGAGTCTCCCGACGGTAAGGTTCTCAGAGGCTTGACTGGGGATTTTCGCGGGGACACCCTTGGAATGTCTGCGACTATTTTGGCGTAATCCTCTCGAATCTTAGCTTCCATACTGCGTCCGCAGGCTTTAACGAATCCGTGAAAGGCTCTCATATTCGCGGCGTCGGTTTCGTATCTTTCCTCGAAGGACTTGTTATGAAACACGCGGTCTTGCTACGACAATAATTCATTAGGCAGCCGATTTTTGAGAGTAGAGTAGAAAGAACACACCAAGATAACGTTGCAAACCCAAATGAAAATAGCGCACGTTATCTCGTCGTCGCTGACCTTCTCGTACTTGTCCCCCGCATCCTCCAGCTTCTCCAATACTACAACTTCCACTTCATCCATCAATTTGGCTGCGCGCTGGTTGATAGTTGAAGTGCAGTGCGTAAGGAGGAGGGATTTGAAGTCCAGAGCCTTCCGCAGTGCAGGTTTTGGTGCAGCAAGTGCTTTTTCGACATGTTCGCGAAGTTTAATGAACTTGGCTTTGGACTGGGATGCTGCGATTCGAGCAGCCTCGAGAGTTACATTGGTGTTGTTGAGCCTTGTACAATATTAGACGGGAAGAACAAAGCACGAAGCTGACACGCACCTCTCTGAGGCCAAGAGCGCGCAGACAGCAGGCAACCCGGTCCTTGTCTCGCCCAAATCGAAACCGGAGCCGGCCGCAGTGTGGGCGCGGGCAATCTGATAGAGTTTTTTGGCTTCGTCCGCCGTTTTCTTGTCGTGGCACAGTCTTTCTATCGTTTCTATGTGCCAGGACATTTTGGCGAGAAGGAGAAGTTGAGTGTGACTTAACGCGTCTCGTCACCTCACGTGTTCGAGTAATAGCCGCGAGAGGTTCCAAAAAAAGAGGTAAAGATAATATGTAGATAGCATCTAATGAGAGATTATCGTTTCCCTACGATTCCCATTTTCTCCTTCCGGCCATTACTCTTTTTCGCCGCCTGCGACAAGGACATGTAGGCGTATGGATCCACACCGCCCTTTTTGATGTCACCGCCCGCTTTCTGGACATTCATCAGGATAAATTCAACGCGCAGAGAAGTATTGCATACCTTGGCTTTAAACTCGTGCCCAAACTTGGGTTCTGCCCGTCGCTTGGCCTTTTTGGATTTTCCAGCATCTCCATCACCCATTTCAACATCCCCGTCAATATCTTCGTTGTCGCGGCGTCTTTTCTTGGTGTCCTTGTTAAATTTGACGCGTCCGTTGGCACCCCGAGTGAAGCCGTCGACCGAGGTGATGTTCTCCCGATACGCTGTACCAGCAACGTCGGCGGCATCGGGCTGCTCGGCATCACCACCTTCTTCGTCGATGATCATTTTGCCGGTATCTTCGTCGGTTTTGAACCGCGCGGCATCCTGCCCGGGCTTACGCCGACGATTTGAAGTGCCATCTGTACACCGTCAGAGCTGGAATAGTAAGATCAAGAGCAACGCATACGTGTGATCCGGGAGGCTGCTCCCTCGAGCAGATCCATGGGCTCGTCATCGTCTATGCGGATCCTGACGCCTTGCTCGGACCCCTTCTTTTTCCCAGATGGTGCTCGCGCTTGCTGAGGTTCGTCATCGTCACTGTCCTCCAGCTCACTCTCGCTTCCATATAGAACATCCTCGAAGGCGTCGCCAGCGGTCGGTTTGACGGCAGGCTTTTGACCAGTCAGTAAAATGTGGGTTTATGATACGCCGAACTAACCTCGTCTTCGTCGTCCTTCCCATTCGCCTTCCTCCTCTTAGCTCTCTCCTTGCGCTTCTTGATATTCACGAGGACCTTCTTGGCTTCTTCCTCCCCGGCACACCCATACACTTCATCCCACCCAAAGCGCCGCAGCATCCGCTCGAAGATATGCCGTACCTTCGCCTTGAAGTGGTTCTTGTGGTCATGCGACCAACCGAGCAGGGCTGGGACCAGGGTAGGGAGATGTGGACGTATGAGATCGGCGGGGAGGGTGTGGATGGCGAGTTTGATGAAACCAAGAATGGATTTGACAATCTCGCGGTTCGCCGAGGAAATGAACACAAGGAGGGTACTGAGAATTTCGGTGTGCATGCTATGCGGAATCGCATCTTGTTGGGGCCAGTTAATGAGGGTAGTGACTATCAACCAAAGAGCGAACCTTTGAACTCGAAAACTAGACGCGAAATCGCAGTGACTGTCGCGCTAATCATGTGGGGACTGGCGCCAGCCAAACCGCCGGCGACCATGGTCATGAACTCCTGAATATTCGCTGCCGCTGTGGATAGATATCGCGTCAATAATCGTTTGATAGAAAGTACACAACGGACCGTCTTCCGCGCCGTCTTCATCCATGCCATCCATGAGATTCCGCTTCACCACTCCACCTTCATTCATCTTCTTCCCCATCGCAACAACAACGTCAAAGGCGGCGGTCCTCGCCTTTTCTGATGGCTCCTTCGTCCCCAAGACGGCTTCAGGTATTAACGATGGTATTACGTGCATCGCGGAGGAGGGAATTAGCGGAATCAGAAGGGTGAGTAGGTTGAATCGATCCTAAACTGCGGTCAGCGCGCAGTATCTACATCGGTGACGGCCTTACCTTTTTCGCAGCGGGCGTTAGCCCATCGGCCAGCTCGTCTAGCTGTTTCAATACCGCCTCTGCATCAACTTGGACCTTTTGGGTCTCGATTAACCGCGTGAGAATCTTGTAGCCGCGTTTCTGGACACCATTATCCTTTGCAATAAGCACCTGCGCCGAGAGACAAAGTTGGAAGAGTTGCTGAGCATCGGCACGTGACAGATTCGGCAGCAGCAGAAGCACCAAGTCCTGAGTCGTCGCTGCCTCGCTGCCACCCTCAATGCTGCTGTTTCGACTCGGTTGCGCTGCCTGGCTTGCCAGGTTCGCTTTCAAGAGTTGGACCACTTTGACGTGGGCTTTCGCAATTTCCTATGCAAACATAAGAGCGAACTAGATGAAGTGACGAAAGTCGTACTTGTTCCCCGGCAATGCCGGCCCACGCGGTAATAACTTCACCGACGATACCCCTGTTGTCACGCCCCACGGTTCCAAAGACGTTGAAAAGGACCGCGAGCCAACTTTCGGTTTGCGTTCGAAGATACGCGATGTTCTCCGTTGCTTTGGCTGGGTCTAGACCATTGGGATTTGTTGGCGCCGGATCGGTCACGCCGGATGCGACAGATACATTTGACTCTACCATGACTTTAAGCGCCTTGAGGACAGAAGGCCGAAGCTCAGGTTGGCCGTAAAGCAACCCGGAAAGCAGCGCGGAAAAAGTGGGATTGAGGGACTATGCGAGAATTAGATTGGCGTCCGATGATGTGCGATCGCCTCACCTCTTTCAAGTCTGGGGTTGCCCAGCAGTAGCCGACTAACCCGGTCCATATTTGACCAATAAGAACACTCCAAAGCTTTGCCTGCGACTGACGATCCTCCGACTCAGCCGTTTGCTGCAGCCCAAACATCCGCTCGCTGAGCGGCACGAAGTATGAAACGAAATGGGACAGCGGCGACGGGTGAGGTTGAGGGAGGAGGGGCAGAAGATAAGCTCTAGGCTCGCGTCCTTCTTGCCTGGAGAGTCGTGTGAGCGTGCGCGTTGCTTTTACCATTGTTCACATACCTATCCTCCGGTTCAAGGTTGAGAGGGAGGGCGGCAAGTAGGGCCTGGGGACCTAGAACACGCATCGCTGCAGCAAGGACCACATCCGCGTCTTCTTTGAATTCGAAACCCTTCTGTATCCTCAGGTCACCGACGTGTTTGATCAGGGGTAGAAGGAGGGCTTCAGCAGCACTCCTTGTCCCATCCACTTTTTGGCGCAGATTGGTGATGAGTGAAGAGATGACGTAGAGGATTTGCGGGATGGCCCCAGCGTACGCCAGCGAGTCCAACGCCTTGGTTGTTTGGGCGATGATTTTACCGAGTGTTGACCGCGCGTCTTTCTCTAGGAGCGCCGAGTCAATCATGGCAGGTGTTATGCACTGGGTGAGGAGATCTAAGGACTGGGCAGCAGCCTTTTTGGTAGCTGGGTCGGTAGACTCGAGAAACAACCAAATGGTTTTCCACACTCGACCGAGTTCGGCCGCGGCTGCTTCTTTGTCGGTGGAGTTGTAGGATATCATTGCCGTCCCGAGGACCTGCACCCATGCAGGAGAAAGCGTAGTATCGGCCTTTGAAGGCGGGGAGGCCAATACAGCCTTCAAAACATCCGAGATTTGCTCGTTCACGTTGACAGAATCGTCTTCAATCGGGAGGGCAAATAGTTCTGAGAGGATAGAGTATGCGGATTGGGACAGATATGGATTTCCAAGGCGAGGAAGAGTAAGGAGGAGGTTCGTGATCGCTGGAAGAGACTACAAAATTTAAGAATAATGGCAGAGAAGAAAGTTAAAGGTATTCACCGAAGGAGGTAGATTTGGAAGAACTGGTCGCAGCAGTGCGAGAATATGGATCGCAGAATCGGCAGCTACGGGCTCCGAGGTTTTGGAGGATTTCGGGCGTGCGAAGGGCCCGGCGCTCACTTCCGACAAGGCGGATTTGATCCACTCGGCCACCCGCTCAGCGTACGGATGGCAAGAGAGAGGAGGTGGAGGATTGGAAATTACATCTCTAACGGTATCCGCCGCTTTCCTCCGGACTTTGGGTCTTGGGTCGAGGCATAATTGCAGAATAGACGCAAAAGTTTGGCGGATGCCCTGCGTTTCTAACTGAGAGCGATCGAGGGCCAGCAGAACGGCATGATACAAGGATAGCTGGGACCGCAGGGCCGGAGCATGCTCGGTCAGCGAGGGGAAGAGTGGTGCGGTGAGTGTGAGGATTGTGCTCAAGTTTGTGCGGACGACTGGAGGAGCAACGAAGGGAGCCACCAATGCTAAAAGGTAGAGCTCTGCGGGGAGTATGTCTCCCTCATCAAGTCCGAGGTCCCTCTTCTGGACTGTGCTGTCGAGGGTAGTCAAAAGGGCGGCAAAGTAGGCGGTGGGGGACGGCTCGGTGTGCTGGTCGCGGAAGGTGGATTCAAGGGCGATGAGGAGGGTCGCGGGGGTCTTTTGGTGGGCCAAGGCCGAGTTTGTGTGTGGCCGTATCTTTTCCAGTGCCTGTTCCATTAGAGTCGCGGTTTGGATTGCAGAGTCAGAAAATTAGGCTGTCAATCAATTTTGACATCAATTCGCGGGCCGCCTCTGGGCCGGGCCGCCATCTCACCAAGGAACAACCCAGTTCAACGCCTGCCGGCCCTGCCCGCCTCCACAGCTTTGCATACTCTAGACAATCGTTCGTGTGACCACGCGCAATGGCCACGAACAAATGGACTCCGACCCCCGTGTCCTATGCGCTTATTCGCTGGCTGTTCCGCTTCGTTCTCAAGATATTTTATGGATCCATTGTCGTTGAGGGCACCCACAATATTCCCATCTCTGGGCGGCCATGTATCGTCGCCGCAAATCACAGCAACTCGCTGACGGACGCGCTTCTTCTGGTTACTTCGATTCCGCCCAAACAACGAAATATGCTACGCCTCACGGCCAAAGTGCGAACATATGCAGTGATACAACGCTCTTGCTCAACATAGATCATTCAGGCCACGCAGTTTGGGCACCGGACGTTTACGTCTTGGCTCATCGAGTCGGCGGGAACAGTCCCCATCAAACGAAAAAAGGATTACGCCGACGGCTCCTCGGTACGCGTTCGTGTATTCATTTCAGTAGCTTTTAGGGTGAACACCGCGACTGCAAGGACAATACTGACGTTATGGAAAAACTGATGGAGGTAACTTTGTGCACCTTACACCCTGAATTAGTGCTTATTTTCGTCCTAGGCGCTGGAACTGGGCGATGCCATCTGTCTTTTCCCAGAGGGAATGAGCAGATACCACCCAACCATAGCCCCGTTGAAAACAGGAGGTCCTCCTTTTTCCTACTGCCTCGTTTTCTCTGTTTCAACCATTGTTGACAGTGGCTCGGTTAATATCTGACGTCTTGACAAGAAACCGCAATAACCCTGAATTCGAGATTTGTCTATTGAATTGCTCTGTGACTTACATGTGTGCTACTTTCCGTTATTGAAACATGGATGTTTTTACTTACCCTCACTGCCAGGCATCGGCAGCATTTCCGGTCGGATGTTTTGGTGACTTTTCACCCTCCTATGACGTTTTCGCCAAAGGTGGTGGGTTTCCCAGATGCAGCGGCTCCGAGCTAACACGCCCCAAGACGCATCCAGAACTTGTGGCTCCGATAGATTACATGAATATTCGACTGCTAACAGCTCGAATGCACGCCCAGGTAAATTAGCATCGCCCGACGGTACCGCCCTCTGATAAAGTGTAGATCAGCTCCGGGACGATTGACTCTCCGTCATGGGATCTCGTACGCATAAGTAAATTGGCTGCAAGAATGTACGCACCCCTGGGAACGCGCATGAGCCTTGGAGACCACGTTCGCGTCGTGCGCACCTTCCTCGAGGCGTTAAAGGACGCGCCCGAAACAGATGAACGCCACCCTGAAGACGAGGGCAAAACGGCAGCCGAGACCGCAGAGCTGGCTCAGCTGCGCCTTGATTTGAGGGTAGTTCTAACACGCCGTTCTTGCAGTGCGCTTCCTGACGTCCCTAGACATACCAAGATCAATTGGCGCTTTGGGGGATCAAGGATGACCGAATTCGACGCCAACCGCTCCCGCGCCACATTATTATTTCCCGCATGGTCGTGCGACTTAGCTGGTCGCTGTTTCTATTCTCCATTTCTATCCCAGGCCTCCTGCTCTGGCTGCCCATTTTCCTCACGACTTTCTATGCAGTCCATAATTTTAAGAAGGCCGGTTACTATCCCTTTGTGGCGCTCATTTTGTCTGACATTCCGTCAGACCGGACCAATTTTCGATACCTTCGACGAAGTCGCCCAATATAAGCTCATCTACGGCCTCATCTCAGGGCTCTGCGTATGGTTTGGGTCGTCTTTGCTGACGTTCCCGTTCTCAGGTTTCACATTCTTCCTCGTGCCTGCGTTGATGTGGATGACACTTCGCTGGTTGGAAGACGCTGTGTCTGCCCTCCGCGCGTTCAGTGCGTTGCTGCGTTTGTTGAGGGTGGGCAAACCAACCCTGCGCAATATGCATGTACGGCGCGAAGATTTGCATGCGCGAGTTATGCGACTTGCGATCGATACCCTCGAGCTGCCTGAGGATCCTGAAACCTATTTTGCGGGTCACGGCGGGAAGGAGAAGGGCAGGGTGAGGGGCCGCTGGGAGTCGGGATCGAGATATTTCTCGATCAAGCGCCGACGAAAGAGAGATTGGAACGAGACCCTCAGGCTGTACGATATCGTCGACTATCCCAAGGAAGAGTAAATCTCAACTTACTTGCCGGCGAAATGTGTCTGCAAATGTTTTAAAAAAAATCGAGCGTGGGGTGGTAAATACATCACTAAACTAGGTGGGTCAGAATGGTCGCGGCGATGGTTGCGGTGTCGGAAGCGTGGGCGAAGACGAATTTGCCGATGCATGCGCGTAGAACAACTGGGCGGTCGATGCGGTCGCAGTGCTATCGGAACTCAGGGGACGCTGCGCCGGAGGATGTACGTTTACTCGCAAAGGCGGCCCTGGGGATGTCGGAGATGACACCGCTCTCAATGCACCTGGAAAAGCCTGAAGAACGGGAATAGAGGAGGTTGGGAAAGCCTGAGCAACGGGAGTGGATGCTGCAGGCTCGACTGAGTCACCGCCCGTCTTCCACCGCACTTTGTCATAAAATTCGGGGGCTAGCTGCTGTCTTATTTCCGAAGCGCGCTGGCGTTTTGGCCACGCATACCCTCCAGGAGATGAGGGCCATTTCGGCGTACTTGGAGACGCGGGAATGGGAGCGAGGCCTAGCGTGAAGGGCTGGTACGTGCGCTCTTGAGGGTCACGGGGGGCAGATGCGACGGAGTATTCCGATGCAGAGTCGATTGAACGGACGGATGGGCCCCGCTGTAGTTGCGCCACACCAAGGGCCTTCACATCAGCAACGGCGGGCGTTGAGATAGGAGGCGGTGAAAGTGGCGCGGTAACAATGTGATAGGCGGTGAGTGGCGACCGCGGAGCTGGATCCCACTGCATCATCCGGGGCGGTTGAAATGGCGGTCGACGAGGAGCCTGGTCGGGCAGTGTGGGGTTTTCAGTCCGAGATGCTGGCCGTTGAAGGTCGGTCATCAACTGCAAATATGTCTGCTCCTGCTGCCGGACCTCACGGCCAACCAGATCATCCCGTTTTTGAGCCTCGCGGTCGGGGGGAAAGGAAGGTGAAGCCGACGGATACGTAGGAAGCGGGGGCCGGGGGAGCGTCAAGGCCGCCACGGAGAAGGCGGTCTTGTCAAACGCGCCTTCCATCATTTTGCGTTTGGATCGTCTGTGCACCAAGACGACTGCGACGACCAGCACAACCACGAAGACGACGCCTCCCTGTATCTAATTTAGCTAGATTTCTCAAGTCCAGCGAAGACTTGTACCGCGATGATTCCTATGAACAGTCCAGGTGCAATATGAATGCCCGCATTATCGAGGAACTGGGAGCACGCAAGGTAAGCAAAGGATGCTGGCAAGCCATGGTTGCGCACCTGAGCAAATGAACCCATAAGAGAAACCGCGAATTAAAAGGAAAAAGATAAAAAGGATTAAAAGGAAAACGAAAGGTGAAAGGGCGCTAGACACAGCGTAAACCAGACGCCAGTCAAGCTAAATAAGTTATTTAGCGAGATAGGACTCGAGACCGGAAGCGGGGCATGAGAAGGATCAAGAAAGGATAGAGGTTTCATGTGTATCTCGCCATTAGAACACAAGGAGCACTGATATGTTCACGAATCACGACTCGGTTGCTTAAGATTGCTGATGCCGGTGGTAGTACCCGCTTGACGGAGATCTGGGAGGGTATACAGCGGATATACGGACACTCGGGAAAGGTGGATGGGTGGCAGTAATTTCAAGTTGTTGTCGACGTTCAACCGAGGTTGGCTCGACTCGACACAAAAGGGGCTATGCCAAAAGCTATGCTGGGGCGGTGCGCACCGGGATCTCCGGCCCGCTGAGCCGACGATCGCACGTGTCGCAGCATTTTTTGCACTTCAGCTTTCTCTGCGACGTGCGTCGCCGCCGGGCATTTTTCTCGCTCGACACCACCCTAGATCTACCTTCACCCCCTGCTAATCTTGTATCGGCGTTCAGCCTTGTGTACTTGGCACCCTCGGTTTCTCTCTGCACTTGTATTCATACCCACTAGATGTCTCCTGTCGCAATGCCCGCCACCGAAACGACTCATTTCACACCATTTATCGAGGCTCTCCGTGCAGCCCCGACCGCTCCAGGTGCGCAATCTCGCTTCTATCCCTCATGATCATTGCTTACTGGCTACGAATTCAGAGGCAAAGGGCGCCGCCGATCGGATCGCTCGCGAAGTCGCAAAGACTGGCCTCCAATCCCTCGAGTGTGTCCTTATCACAGCTACCCGTGAATTACTGCTCAACTCGAACCACTTTCAGGGACGAAGGTCTGCTCAACACTCTGCATAGTTTTGCAACCAACAAAAAATCCGGATATGAACGGGAATCCGCTCCCATCGCCTTCCAATCTCTCGCCAATATCCTCGGTGCACCAGTTGCACCGCTTCTACTTCCGTCCCTCCCGGTTCTTTTCGAACTCTACATGGACAAGGGCGATGTTGTTCGTATCGCCGCCGGCGCTGCCGTCAAGGCCATCCTCAAACTATTTCCTCCGGAAGCCACTCGCGTCGTCTTCCGAGAACTCGAGACTATTATGGCCAACGGGAAGTGGCGGACAAAGATTGGTGTACTGGACGCCTTCCGATCTTTCGTAACTCCCGCCAAAGACGCAGTCGGCGCCGAGTTGGTCACCGTACTCCCGAAAATCGAGGCGGCCATGCACGACACGAAACAAGAAGTGCGTGATTTCATTTCTGTGTCTACCGCTTGTAACCGTGTTAATATTGTTCTGGCTAGGTTGCAACGGCTGCAATAAAATGTGCCACATCCTTGTGCACCACCCTTGCCAATCCCGACCTTACACCCCATATTCCGGTTCTCGTGAAATGTATGGCCAATCCAGACTCAGTCGCGGCTTGCATAAAAGCTCTATCATCGACTACATTCGTTGCTGAGGTTACGGCACCAGCTCTAGCTGTCCTCGTCCCCCTTCTCATACGTGCTCTCAACGACCGAAGTATGGAAGTTCAACGCCGGACGGTGGTTGTGATCGACAATCTCGTGAAACTTGTGCGAAACCCCAAGGTTGCAGCCATTTACTTGAGCCCTCTTGTCGAAGGAACAGATAAGATCGCCAAGGGCGCTGCTTTCCCCGAGGTCGGTGGTACTTCAGCTTTCTTTTTTTTGGTCTTCTCACCCACTTCCTAGGTCCGCGCCTTCGCTGAAGCGGCTCTGGAAACTTTACTCAAATCCGGTGCCTCTACCTCTGGACCACCGACCACTCATCGTGACGTCGACGGAGAAACAGCCGAGGCCCTTTCCACTTTGCTAACTCTTCTTCCCAAAGAGGTGGCGACCGTTGCGCCAACTTCTCCAAATGGTCCTCATACTCCTAAATACACCTTACTCGCCCAATCCCTCACATTTCAATCATCCCTGGTTGCGGATCTCGTACACGAACGGCAGTTCGGAGATAGGAAAGTTTGGCACCGATGCGTCGGGGTTTATCTCGAGCCGTGGTTAGATGCTCAACAGGGCACCGCGTTCGGCGAGGCCGTCCGTTCTCATTTCCATGCCATAGAACAGGTAACCCCTTATTTCCTGTCGAGTCCAGTCCGTTTAAATTCACTCCGATTTTTCCAGGCCAAATACGTTCAGGTCAAGAATGTCGACGAAGAGGGGGAAGTCCTCTGCGACACGCTGTTTTCTTTGGCGTACGGAGCCCTCCTTCTACTGTCACATACCACTCTGCGCCTTATCCGCGGTCGGAGATATGGTATCCTTGGAACCAATGGTTCTGGAAAGTCGACCCTGATGCGCCAGCTCCGCGACGGCAAAGTAGAAAATTTCCCGCCGCAAGATCAGCTTCGTGCTGTGATGGTTGAGCACTCCTTGCAGGGTGAAGACGGGTCCCTATCGGTTCTCGACTTTATTGCCGCTGGTAAGCGAACCTGCATCAAAAATTTACGTAACGTGGTCTGACCGGATTTTCAGACTCGGCTCTTGCGGGTGTGAGCCGCTCTAAAATTCGAGATCAGCTCGTGGAGGTTGGGTTCGACGATGCACGGCAATCCGACATCGTCGGTGGCTTATCCGGTGGTTGGAAGATGAAGCTCGAGCTTGCGAGAGCGATGCTGTATAATGCTGACCTACTTCTTCTCGATGAGGTGATTGCTGTTTTTTGTTTCCGTGTTTACTGTCTTACTGACGAATTCTCGAAGCCTACCAATCACGTTCGTGACTCTCCTTTTTTTACGCCGTCCCCTAATCCGTGTTTCTCCAGTTGGACCGCGCCTCTGTCAAGTGGCTGGAGGAATATCTCATTGCCCACACCAATGTCACCTGTCTTATCATTAGTCACGACTCTGGGTGAGTTTTCGGCATTTTGTGCTCGATTTATGCGGTCATGACGACCACCCAGCTTCCTCGACAACGTCACGACAGATATCATCCACTACGAGACAAAGAAGGCGAGTACGTTCGATCCTTCATGACGCATTTGACTGACTGCGGTTCATTTCAGCTTGTCTATTATCCCGGGAACCTGTCTCACTTTGTTGAACAACACCCAGAAGCCGCGTCGTACTACACTCTTGCCGCCACTTCCGTCAAGTTTTCATTCCCGCCACCGGGATCCTTAATGGGTGTTCGTAGCAACACTCGCGCTATCCTAAAATTGTCGGGTTGCACTTTCACGTACCCGGGCAGATCCACGCCGAGTTTGTTTAACGTCAGCTGCGCCCTTTCATTGTCTAGGTGGGTTATCTTGGTACAACTACGGCGCTTTAGAACTCATTCTTTTTTTACTAGTCGCGTTGGAGTCATTGGGCCCAACGGTGCCGGCAAATCGACACTCATCAAGTTGTTAACCGTTAGTCCTCATCTTCGTTTCCCCCTCACGTTATTTATCGCTGTTCGTCAGGGTGAAACCATTCCTCAAGAAGGGACTGTCTATAAACACCCTGCGCTCCGAGTCGGCTACGTTTCTCAGCATGCCACACATCATATAGAGCACCATCTAGAAAAAACTCCTATCGGTTACATCCAATGGCGGTTCCAGGACGGACATGATCGTAAGTTTTTCGCACGATCTGTGGCTTCTATATTGAGATAAACATAGGTGAACTGTTGGAGAAGGCCACACGTGTTTTGACCCCCGAAGAAAAGCTCGTGTTGGAGCAAGAGTGGGTGGGCAAGGATGGATCTAAACGGAAACTAGAGGTTTGTTTTCCATGCTACATTTTGGGGACTTGAACTGATTGTTTCGTGTAGATGATTATGGGTCGCCAAAAACTCAAGAAGTCGTTCCAGTATGAGATCAAATGGCGCGGATTGGACCACAAATTCAACACCTGGGTGGGTCGGGACGACCTGATGAAGAAGGGATTCACGAAACTAGTTCAACAATTCGACGATCTGGAATCTTCTCGGGAAGGTGCTGGCTCCCGTGACACCGCTGCCCACCTCGTTCGCAAGCATTTGGAGGATATAGGTCTCGACGGAGATATCGCGCAGTACAACGAGATATCCGGGTTGTCGGGTGGTATGCTATGTTCCATTCTTCTGCACCCGTCGCTCAACAATTTCCCAGGCCAGAAAATCAAGCTCGTTCTCGCGGCGTGTCTGTGGAATAACCCGCAGGTGAACAGGCCGTCCCATTTTCGAAATATCTTGCTGATCCACTCCAGATTTGTGTCCTTGACGAACCCAGTAACTTCCTTGACCGAGAGGCTCTTGGTGGACTCGCTGTTGCCATCAAAGAGTGGGCTGGGGCGGTGGTAAGTTCACCGCGTGTTATTTCCCTTTCGTTCCCTCATTTCCGGCAGGTTATCATTTCACACAACAGCGAATTTGTTTCAGCATTATGTCCGTTTCGCCTCGCTCCCTCTGATTGGATTTTACCTTACTTTTTTACTAGGTCCGGAAATTTGGAACGTGGATGCTGGTCGGATGACACACCAGGGCAAGGCGGCAGTTGTGGAAGATGCATTCCTGGACTCTAAATCACCCAAGGGAAGCGGAACGAATACTCCTGCACGGTCTAGGCTCGGTACCCCTGTCGCTTCGGCGAACGGGACGCCAGTCGGTAGCGGCGCTGAGGACAACGGCTCACCCAGGAACATGGTCAAGAAAAAGAAGAAGGTGACCCGTAATCAGATGAAGGCGCAGGAGGAACGCCGACGCCTTAGAAAGCTGGCTTGGCTCACTCACGGCGGTCCCAAACCCGAGGACACAGATAGTGACGTCGACCCTTGACGATGTCCCTTCACGATTTCCCGGTTTCCAGGCGCTCGACTAATACATACATTACTACTAGAGTTTAGAGTTCGATATATGCCGTTCCTTTGTGTTCAACTTGGCTTTGCGTTGTGAGGGGATCGGCGCCCGAGCCCTTTTGCGTTCTATTTTTGTCCCGCCAGCCTCTACCAATCAATTACTAAAAAGGTAGATCACTTTCCTTATATGGTATCACGTAATCGCGCCCCTGAGCACAACCTGGTAAACCTGAACGAACGAGCCTTGAACCCAGCCTCTTTGGAGTCTGCCGTTAACCACGACCAGAACGGAGGCACCCATTCAGCTATGCAATGATGGCAAAGCGGAAGGAGCTTGAAGCGTTGAACAGTTATATTCGTATCTAGGTTTGCGGGGAAAGACCCCGGTAGTCGGGAATTCATGAACCCGAGCGGCTGGGCATGTATGAACGGTCAGTTAATAGTATATCGACGGCCGATTTTACCGCGCCGATTTGATTGGGATTCAAGCCTCCCATCTTGCGAACTTCAAAATCTTGGCGCTAACAGGGATTGATTCTCTAGGCTTCAGTCGCATCCGCTGGCATCAGTACCATTTCTACAGTGCCTTAATCCAGAGGCGAGTGTTCTATATTACACCGGAATCAAAGTTACATCGGACTCCGGATTGCACGCTACCCCCGACACCAGATTCTGGAAACAAGGTCAAAAGCTCCATGGGCGAACCGTGAACACCGAGATGAATTCATTTGGACGGTATGATGATAGCCGCTTACCGTTGGGCGGTGGTCATAGAGCCTGCCAAGGTGAATCATCGGCATCAACTCATGTGCGAGATTCTCGAGACCGTAATGAATTTCATTTCAGCCCGCTGGCCCGGCCGCTGTGGGATCACATCCTTTCAAAGAAGTCTTACATTCCTTCTGTACGTCCCTTACTACTGCGAATTATATACCAGGGTATCCCGCGACACTGTTTCCATGTTTCGTACTTATAGGGGATCCTTCCGTGAAGCTCCGTTGACTCTTGGTCCATTTGCGTACCTTTCAAACGGTCTAGACCTTGGTCCCTTTTCGAACAATTTACCTCCGCGGAAACTTTGTTCGCGAGTGCTGCAGAGTCTTCTGGCTCAATCACAGAACTAAGGGCGCGCGAGATACGATGATCGGTCCTACAAGTCGTTCGATTTCTCTCTAAGGTATGTATGATGAGGGTATAAGTAAATAAAAATCGTCCAAAAACTGTAATAATCTACTGTAGTGATTAATAATGAATACGCGAGTCCATTTAATAGAGTAGTAGAATTCTGGGGTATAATTAAGTAAGGCACACGTTAGAGAAGTAAAGAACCGTCTGGGATATGAAACCATCTCGAGATGTACCAAGGTTGGCAACCGATAGTTCAGCGCCATCTTCGAGGATCAACGACGTTTTCCTCTTGACTTCGACCGCGGCGATGCGAGGACGAAGGCATTTGAGAGGACGGGGTGCGCGAGCTCTCGTAGTCCATGTCATCGAGCATGTTTTCTTCGGCCGACAACGAAAACGACTGGTGGGTAGTCGAGGATTGTCGGTTTGTCTGTCGCATGGACTGTCGCTTATTTTGGAACCTTGTATTCGTCATGAAGTTGAGAACGATGCCGAGGGAAAATCAAGTAACTCACCAAATCTGTACGCTCCTTGGCGACATATCCAAGGCTTTCGCTAGGGCGAGGCGTTCCTCTGTCGAAGGGAATGCCGTTCGCGCATAGGTATCATTAAGCACTCGCAATTGAGCGGCATCGGCTCGTTTCCGTTTCTTCTTGACGGCGGGCTCGTCGCTGCCGATGGGAGAGACCGGAGGGGGGGTGGGAGGGGATGTGTGCGAAGACCCACGCCCATAAGGCGATACGTTGCGGGGGTCATTTGCCATTAGCTGCGGGGGGAGTCCCGGCGCATAGCGCGGGTCGCCAACGTGGTGATATCCATAAGCGTTGGTGGATGGGTAGGCAGTCGTGTAGGACGCGGGGTATGATGCGGTGGGCGAGCGAATGTGGTTGTTAGCAGATCCATTAAATGCGGGGGTCGGGTAGGACGAGGCCCATCTATCGTCTCGTCCAGGCGCCGGAGTAGTACTCAGTGGCGGCAATTTTCGGGGATCGGATTGGTGCCCCGGCGTTACAGTAGCGGGCCGCTGGGCATACATGGTAGGGTACGCCGGCTGGGCAGAGTATCGGGCGTCGTCGTAGTAGGGAAAGGCAGGCTGTGTGGTCATGGCTTCGGAGCAAGTGGGGTTAGCGATTCAACAAAGGCTTTGTACACTTTCGCTCACGATTATTGTTAGGCTGCCATTGATTGTTGAATGATTGATTATAGTCGAATCGTCCGGGAGAAGCGCGGGGTTGTGAATACGGATTAGAATGCGGGGGAGCTGCTAGCAAATTGAGTGTTGCGGACTAGATACTAGGTAGAAAAAACAGACCTGGAAAATGTGAGATTGGAAACGCCGAAGAAATAGGCGGTAGAAGAGTCCGCCCACCCTGTCCCGTCTGGAAAAAACCGGCGCTCTGGTCCGCAGCAGGAGTTCTTGCTCGATGCGTGTAATAACGATCGTCCCGGTTCGACATAGTTAGTGGAGTAGATAGTTAAACGGAAGCGGAATGGGATTGGGGAATATTATGTAGGGACTGCAAGTCGGCGGTTGGATTTAAGTATGAGGAAACACGCGGATTTCGCATTCGACGTAGTGACTTGGGGCGCTTGCGACGGAGCGATGGCAAATCAGGAACGGGTGGGAAACGAGGAAGGCATGTAGAGAGCCACGAGGTGGTGTGGCAGTTTGAAGCAGGGCAGAGGGTGAACGGACGCGTAAAGACACAGGTCGGTGCGCAGCAGGGAGTGAAGAGAGGCCGGCTTATGGCTGGCTTGTTTAACCAAAAAGCTTATTATTGTTTTGGTCGAAGGAGGTAACCCCGAACAAGCTTCTGCGGGGGTTATGGGAAGCCCACCTAACCGGACCTCTCTCTAATTCTTTCGCAAAGCAGTGCAGGACACATGTTCGTTACGCTTGTCATTAATGACTCGGCGGTGGCCTCGTGCATGCCAGATGCAGGCGCCGGCATCGGATATGTTATATCTGTAAAATCGGGAGAAAAGGGTCAGAGTTGAAACGCTGTGCGGGCAGACCCCTACACGCCACCTCCGTTGATGAGAAGCCAGCCCCGGATCCACAAAAGCCCTGATCGCATCTCGTTTTCATGGCTTTTGAGGCGAATGAAAACGTGCGACTCAATCTGGGGTCGAGCCGTGGACCAGGAAAGTATAACCACGTCTTGAAGAAACAGTTGGACGCGCGAGTCAGAGTTGGACGCGCGAGTCATTTCAGGAGGCCAATTCCGAATGCGACTATACTGCTTTGAGGCGAGGCGAGGTTGAACATGCACGAGGCTCGCCAACGACTCGTACGTACGATTGGCGATAATCGTTAGATCTCGAGGGTGGGGAGGCAAGGGTCGGGCGGCATCGAGGGAATGCAGATCATGAACGGCGTTTTATCATGAGAAGACATGAAGTTGTCGAAAATGAAAACCAAGAAAAAACATTGGCAGGTACATTTAGCGGCCTAAATCGTGGCGGCAGCCCAGCAGAAGTTCAGATTGTTCTGAAAGGCGTCCACGGTGAACGCGTCAGGTTGTCGATGTAGCCCTCCTGCTTTGTGCGCCATATGTCCCCTCAGGCGCAGGTTTTGGTTCAAATCATAGTCGAAACGACGCAGGTCTCGGGCCGGGGTGCCCCGGCGCAACATATGCAAATCAATCAGCGGTGATTTCCGCTTCAGGACCACTCCTGTACTCCTCACTTGGCAAGGCAGTATCGACCGTGAGCAAACAAGGCCAGGCCGACGAAGGTGCGGGGGACATCCACTTCCCAGGGCTGGACGCTTCGACAATTCCGCAAGCTCTTTAGCTCTTCTCCAAGTTTCGCGACGTCTCCTTCCCGATTGCCCAAATATGGCGTACAGAAGCCGTCCATTACCTTCACCACCGTCTGGCCCCCGCGCGAATCCGTACGACGACTATCGGGGTCAAGACGACTCCAGGCCCGATGGATATCCCTTCTCTGGCCCCTATTATACACCGTACTCTTATCCTCAGGCCCCTCGGCTTCCGACCAGCTTACCCGGTAAGCCGCTCATCCCACCCGAACCCGAACCTGAACCAAGACCACGCGCTAGGTGGAACGCTACTTCACAAGGGATTTTACGATCTGTTGTCTATGATCCCGACGCCTTCCCCGTCCCGTTTAATCTGGGGAGCTCCGGCCGCAGAGGAGCCTGCGCTAGCAGGTCCTAGGTACGAGGAGATCAGGCCAAGGGCTACGCCGGCGAACGGACCACCAGCAAAGCAGGTACCTCCACCATCCAGTCCTCCTCCCGTCCGGAAGGGTCGACGAATCAGTAAAGACATGGTATCACGGCCCACCGGATTTGTGTTTGTCGTTTTGTGCACCAAATTTCCAGTTCATGACACGTACCAGGCACCTCGTACACGCCTCGGATGCTGACCAGTTTGAAGCCCTTCTTAGCCGATGGGGTCCCGACGGAATGGGGAAATTGGGAGGTTAGCTTCGAGCCGTACAATCGTCGGTTGCTCATCCTACTACTAGATCCCCGCTGGGCAATCCCCATTAAGGATCGTGTGCGGCAGACGAACCAGGCCAGAGCGGTCAACGAAGTTGTTAATGCCCTGAAACCATCGCAAGACAATCCATACGATGGCCGGACCATGGGACCTCTCCGTGTGGTCAATGGCCTGAGCACTACCACCACAACGTCCTCCATGCTAACGACAGCTGCCCGAGAAAACTTTTTGACATCTTCTCCTGACGGGTTTCCTGGTCGACCAGGAAACTCGACCATCCGATGGGGCGGTGGCCTTCAGGTTCATGCCGAAGACGAGGAGCATCTATTGGAAACTTCGGAGCCAGTAGAGCCACCCCCTGCGCCTAGGAAACCAATCACCCCGTCGCTCGCGACGTTGGAGAAGGCTGTTTCTGCCCGCATATATTTCGAGAATTTGTATTTCCCTTTGTTCCGGCAACCTCCGTCTCGTGAGCAGCGTCGGCTGGCGATGGAGCGCGACATGGCAGAAATGCAGCTCAACCAAATGCAGAAGGAGAATCTTCGGGCTCGTTGGCGACAGAATGAAACGGATTATCTTCGTGATCGAAGACGCAGAATCGATGTAACCGCATTCAGGAAGCTAAAGACAATTGGACACGGTCAGAATCTATCGTCTTTCTTCATACTCCTGCTCCACTCACTCCCACCATCTCCGTGATCTCAGGCGCGTTCGGTGTTGTTTCCCTCGTCAAGGAGCAATCAACCGGCCAGCTGTATGCCATGAAACAAGTAAGATCATGCAGCCAGTTATGCTACAGCTCTATTCATCTGGTTCTAGTTGCGGAAAACCGATATGCTTCGTAAAGGTCAGGAGGGACATGTTCGCGCGGAGCGCGACATTCTGAAGTCCGCTTCGCTCGTCAACTCGGCTGGCGGAGCTGAATGGATTGTCCGTCTGTATTACAGTTTTCAGGATCGTGATAACTTGTACTTGGTAATCTCGTTTAGCGTCTACTTTACATCACCTAATCTATTGAACTAGGTCTTGGAATATATGGGTGGGGGTGACTTGCTCAATCTTCTAATAGAACGAGACGTCTTCGACGAGGGTTTCACTCGTTTCTATGTGGCCGAGGTGTGGAGTGCTTTCCTTTGCTAATCCATAAACTGACGGCCCTTCAGATGATTCTTGCCATCGAATCATGCCATAAACATGGCTTCATCCACCGCGACATTAAGCCCGACGTCTGCCAATAATTCATCTATCCAACTCTTCTCCACGCTGACAGTAATTGTTCCTGTAGAATTTCCTGTTCGATCCCTCTGGTCACATCAAGTTGAGCGACTTTGGTCTAGCGTGAGTCTTGGCCCAACGTCTTTGTGTGTCATTTTTAAAATTGAATAGCACCGACCTTCATTGGGCCCACGATACTTCATGTTTGGCTATATAACCTCTAAGAGGCTATCTCGAGCTAACATTGAACCGCATAGATTACGAACAACAGCGTCTCCATCTGCTGCACAAGCACGGCATTGATCTTGAGGACACTAACGGCATTGCGGATGGCCGCAAGACGAAACGCATGGATCGCAGAGAAGTAGAGTTGTTGATGGGTGGCGGAGACGGTCAGGGCGGCGTCTTCACCTGGAGAGAAAAGAACCGTCGAAAGGCAAGATGATCTTTTTTCACGGTCCACGAATTTCTAAGCGACCTCATTTTCGCAGCTTGCATATTCAGTGTGAGTAGTTTCGATCTCAGGAATTTCATGTGTGTGCTGATGCTTTCTCAGATGCGGAACCAACTCGTACAGTACGTCTTCCTCCCAATTCGCGCAGATTCAAATCTTGACCAACTCTCGTATCAGTGTCGCCCGAGGTAATCCGCGGCCACGGTTATTCTTACTCTTGTGACTGGTGGAGTTTGGGGGTTATCATGTATGAATGCTTATACGGGTTTGTATCCACATGCTCCTTGCTTCTCCTCAGACTCACCCTTCTTTGGTAGATTCCCGCCGTTCGTCAGCAACTCTGTAAGTACGCTCCTACCAAGAAGGTATCTCTGCTTATGCTTTCGATGTTAGCGCCATGTAACGCGCCAGAAAATTTTGAATTGGAAGCAAGCCTTGCGATTCCCCTCCCGTCCGCATGTATCGCACGAAGGAGTAAATCTGATGCAACAGCTCCTTTGTGAACCGGAAGATCGCCTCGGTTCTCAGACCTCTGCGTCTGTCTCCCGTCCCAACTCTATGGTCGTTCAGGCGCGAAGGAGCGGCTTTATGGTTCAGAGCGGCTCAGCAGATGGTGCAAACATTATTAAGGTTCGACTGCCCAAATACTCCCAACCCTCCACGTCTTATCACGTTTTCTAGACCCATCCCTTTTTCAGAGGGATTGACTGGTTGAATATTCACCGCTATCCCGCTCCATATCACCCCGAGCTCCGTGCTCCCGAAGATACCAGGCATTTTGACCCTGATATTCCTGCGGAGGTGCGTGTGGAAGTTGCGAGCTTCGCGGTAAACTCAGTCGTATGTTTCAGCCCCTTGCGCCTGCCAATGGTGCGCCCGCGGACGCCACTCGCGATCCCTTACTTCGCCACGAAGTTCACGGCGCCGAGATCATGGATGTTCGCAAGGCGTTGGCGTTCGCAGGGTTCACGCACAAGAGTCCCCGCGTCATAAGCTACGTGAGAGCGGACAAGGCGTTTGACTCCCAACCAGATTCATACGGACAGTCCCCGCCTGAGCCATCCTATGGTCAGGGTACCGTTCGCGGCCGTTCGGCCCTGCGCGAACCTCAAGATATCGGCAAAGGCCGTGCGATCTCCATGTAAATCTTATTCCCATATATAACGAACTTACGACGATCTTGCGTTGCATGATATATATCGAACGTACCCCATACCACATACCCTTGTACTTATGCCAACTACAATTGGGCAGGCGCATCCAGACTCGTTAATATTAATGTTATCTTCTATTGTTGTAACTTCAGTACACGGTGCAAAGGATTGTTACATTCTTCCGATGCTAAAAAAACTACACTAAGGCGAGCATACAGGATACATAAGGGTACATTTCTATCTTCAATACAGAAACCAAGGTCCGGGATGGAAGTAGATAAATAGGACAGCGATGAGCGAAAAATAACTTAGGAGAATAACTTAGGTTGGTGGTGGTACAATTGCGGGCGATAAATATGAATGCAGAGTCCAAACCGATGCTGTGATGTCTACGAGTCCGATATGAGTTTGAGAATGAGATGCGAAGGAGCGTGAATTTATTTGCGAGTGTGTTTCTTTGGGCGGTCGTAATCCTCGTCGTCTTCTGAGGATTCGCTGCGGGTTCGGCGGGAGCTCGAGCTCGAGGCCGACGCGCTGCTGTTCCTGCGGTGTTTCCACTTGGTAGAAGAGGTAGGATTCCACGCTGGGTGTGAAGAGGTGCTGGCAAGAGGCGGGGCGTCGCCGGTAGGCGTCATGGGAGTAACATGGACTCTAGCGTGCCGACGCATGTTGGAAAGGACAGAGAAGCTGCGGCCACAACCGTCGACAGGACAAATAAACGCTGGAGACTTGCGTTAGTATTTATGGCGTCAAGCAGTAGTCGTCGACCCACGTTTCTCCCCTGTGTGACTGTTGAGATGAATCTGAGTGGAAAAAATGTTGGTTAGTTGGGGCGAAATGGCCGACAAGTAAAAACGAACCTTGAGACTACTTGGTCGACTGAAACCTTTGCCACAGTAGCTACATTCATACTTTGTAGGACCGATAGCGCTTAGTGACGCGTCAGGAGGTGCGAATCCCACCATTCCCGACGATTGAAAGCGCGCAACAGGAGTCCGGTCGGGGTCTTCCCCGCCACCACGGGCGTGAGTAGTGGTGGAAATTATCGGAAGCATAGCACTGCTCGAAGCTTGCGCGCGAGCATAATAAGGAGGGATTGGCTGCGACTGAGGCTGAGGCTGAGACATCGCGGGATTGTAGTCATAAGGCGGCCTGGCGCCTCTAAGGTCGTGCGTCGGAACGGTGGTACGGTGCGCAGGATAAGCCGGTGATGGAGGATATGCAGCGCGGTCGTATGACATTGTTCGAGTAGGAGCACTCTGGAAATCCGGTGGAGGATATGGTCCCCGGGCACGAGGGTCTTGCGAAGAAGGTCGTGGCCGGTCGTACACCGTGGATGGAGTGGAATTGAACCGGGAATGTTGAGATTGAACGAAAGTAGACGGGTCGGTATGCGACCTCGATGGAGGCTGTACATAGCATTTGGTATGAAGGTCTGAGGATGTAGCGCGTTTGGACTTACGCGACTGCTAGTCAGCCTCGGCTGTGGTCCAGGACCATACGCATTACGAGGGTCTTCTTCGTCGCTGACACGTAGACGGGCAAGCGTCAGTGCAGGCGATTCAGGAGGAACTCTGGAAGACGAGAGTTCTGCACATGACGATCAGGGACAGTCTTCAAGGACCAGGGTAGTTGCCTCACCTCTAAATAAATCGCGGATCGGTGGTAGGACCGGGCGTTCAATGGAGCGCCGGCTGCGACCACTGTCCGACGAAGAAGACATCGCAAGGGAAGGAAATGGAAAAGGGGCGACGGGGGAAACCAACATGTTCGGAGGCTTATATTTGAAGGAGACTCAAGTTGCAGAATAAATGAGCCGCATTTGGGGTGATAACGGGTTATGAAGTAGGATTCGGTCTCCAGGGCGGGCAGGCAGTGCAGTGCCCGCGCTGTGGGATCAGGATTTGAGGCGGAAGCAACCAGCAGCAACGGACAAGCACAACCGCCTAACGTAACCAGACACGCAGATCTAGCAGATGTTTTCCGGACCGCCGTTCTTCCGTAGAGCAACCATTCAGAGAGGACCGGAAGAGCAGAGACAAGTGCACACTCGAGTACAGAACAAATCGAAACTCCGTGTTGTTTCCTGTTTAGGTCAATATGTCCGCTGCCTCGGCCTCCGTCTTTGTGGACAACGACAGGGCATGCAACCCGGCGTCCAGCTCCTCCCTCAAGGCGGCATTAACTAGCCGGTGTCGTTGCAACGACGTCTAAGGGCAACAACGGAGGATCAGCTTGGGATCAGCTGCAAATCACTCTAAGCAGCGATCACCTTGGACTCGAATGCAGCTGAAACAATTTGAACAGAAAAGTCTGGTTCAAACGTCAGCGGGGACCCCGGACAGGCTCAAAGTACCAACGAGTTTCGGCCGACGCGTCACTTCCTTGTGCTCGCATGGCGGCATGGTGACGGTGCTGCCAGGAATCATTCGAGATTTTCAACAACGTCGGACGGAATTGGGCCGTGAGCTAGGCGTCGCCGTGAGCCCTAGATCGTAGGTACAGTGGTAGGATAGACCTTCTCACGGATGGCGATCTCAAGCGGGCCAGGAGAGGATGCGGGGGCAGTCATAGAAAATGTGGCAAGAGATTTTTTTCGGAGAAATTGCAAACGGATGGTAGATCCTAGCAGACGATTTTGCATTCCGGATCGCTTCCGGTCCAGATTTCAGTGATTGACCGAGCAAGTTGGGATCGTAGTAGTTGGTTGTCGTGGAGGTACTTAGGAAACTTGGATCAGTGCAAATGTCTGGTAGCCAGAAAAATGCTGATACAGTTCAAAAAATGCTGATACAATTCCGTTTCCGTCCCGGGATCTTCGCGATAAACGGGCAAGGACAGACAGGAGCCTCCTCGCAACACCCGTAACGCATTCACTTGAATTCCCTTTTACATTAATTTCTACTGAAGATCTCGGTGATCCGATTGCCGTCAATGCAAGCAGATGTCAACACCCGCTTGTCCTGCGCGTCGACACGCTATGAGCGCGACAGACGCGATGGATTCCCCTGCGCGCGTCGAATCAGAGATGAACCAACACCAGCGCAACCTCGTCGATCTCTGTCTCGAAGAGGGCCAGTACGAGGCCGCAATAGACATCCTCGGCCAGCTTCAGTCTCCTCACCTTAAACCCTCCGCGTACGCGCCAGTTGTCCAAAACCTAGATCTACCTCACTCTCTTCAAGTGCCCATCTTCGCCAGCTCCTCTTCATGGCCCTGTACTCGGCCGGCGATGCGCGACCAGACAAACTTGTCGACCCGTCCTCGTCGCCAAGCAAGAAACAGAAAAAATCATATCTTCTTCCATCTCCTGCCGCTGCCCTGGCCGCCCAGCAGCTACTGGTATCATTCGCGACTACCAACTCACCTGCTACTGTCATCAGAGCCCTGCGGCCGAGTGATGCAGAGCCCGAGGACGACAACGAGTGTTTCGTTGCCACTGAATCACTATGCATTAGTCGATCCAAAAACTGTTGGCAGATCTTACAAGAGGGTTTTCTTGATCGCAATCCCCCAATTTTCTCAGCGGGAAAGGGACGCCACGAAACCTTGAACTCCCTCTCAGAGACCCAAGCGCCCGTCGGCGAAACCGCATGGCCTGTTTTGCATTGGCTCTTGCTCGTCTTTGAGCGCGATGAACGGGAGAATAAAGCTATTCGTAAGTTATAAATTCCACGGTCCAGCATTTATTGAACCGTTTTAAAGCTCAACACTCGCCCCTCCTCCTGGAACAGCTTGGGCCGCCATCTAGACGCGACAGCGACGCACCATTAACGATTATTCTACATTGTCTGCAACAGTCTGACCAACGTCGTCGCATGATGGGGTCGCGTCTGTTGAATCTGGTAAATAGCCACTACCGATCTCCCTCGCTCTTATATCTAAAACACCTTGTAGTTGATAAATCTTTCGGCCACGACCCATCTAGATTTTCCCATGCTTGTTATTGCGGTATTCAATCGGCTCTCGACATCTCTGGACGACATTTCGTCGTTGATGTCGGCTCTCACCCCGTCGCCAGCAGTGTCCAAGTTCAAGATCGCGATGTATCAAAAACATTTCAGCGACAATGACGTTGTAAAGATCGTCGCGCGTCCCCGACCACAAGCTCGCGCCCAGCCGAAAGGTTCCCCCGTCAAAATACACGATCCTGCACCGCCAGTTTCGCTCGCGAATAAATATCGCGCACCCGGCTCTTCCGAAATTTTGCGCCTCATGGAGGGGAAGACGTCCACGGCGTCTCCTTTCAAGCTCAAATTCGAATTGTTGGTATCCTACAACGCTTTCCAGACAGAGGCTCCCGCAGCCGATCGAGATCCGGAATGGCCCAATCTCCTGCGGAACGGTACCGTGTCGAAGACGTTGGATTCAGCATTCGGGTGCAAAAGTCCAGCCGAGGGAGATGGTTTAACTTTCAGAAATCTACTCAACGTTATCTTGAACATTCACTAATTTGTAAACGACGTGATTTTTTCCTGCGGTGACCATACTGAACATCTGACTTAGGGCTATGTATCCTTGTATTCTGTTGGCAATGCATTCATCCTTACAACTCGATTGGTTTGTTCGTTGACAGTGTAGGCTGATGATGGCTGGCCGAAGACGCCGACGATCGTTGGCTCTTGGTTGGTAGAGAAAGAAAGCTCAAAGCTTCTCAAAACGTTACCTCAATAGTATGCACTGCAGCAACGGGCTGGCTTTGGGGTATACGAACGGAACAACTCGTGTTTGCGAAAAAAATTCAATTTCTTCGCAAACAGCCAACATTCATTCAGTGTTGATATACGCAACACCAAGGAAATATTTTAACCACAATCTCCAACTCTACGCGAGGCTCAACGCTCAACTCTTCCACCCAGCGCCTGATTCAAGCCTCCCCGACTTCCCCACTTGGCGACTCAATGGGGATCGTCTCTTCTTTTGATGGCCGGCTGACTGCTTTCGTTAGGTCACAGGCACCTCAGAATGAATCTGATCTGCGCAGCGCCGTTGAGACGCATCGTCTTATTTTTCCTTCCAGTTCTTGCAGACCTACCAGGATACACACGTCGTTGAAAGATCCACTTGAATTGGCTTGGATGACGATGCCGAAATCAAACGCTGAAGGTTCAGATGCCTAGCCTTGAAATACTCAATGGTGATCAAGCGCTGGGGTCATTCACCGCCTTTTCTTGACCATATTGAGCAAGCCAGTTGGACCCATGCCGAAGCCCCCGAACGCAACGGATTCTGTCCACGTTGTAGGCCTCAGTGGGTGACCAGGACAGAAATGACATCGACCAAGTCATCTGCGTGCCCACGCGTAGGTCCTAGGGCGATTTTTCTTTTTCATTTAGCTTCCTAGCAACTGTCAAGTGCAATTCCGAAATCGATGCTCTATTCCAACAACCTCTCAAGCGGAGACCTGTCCAGATGGAGGAAACTGGCACATGTCCACTACTCACTCAAATATCACAAGCAGAACGAGCACTGAACAGGTTCCAAAACGATTCAAAGTGCCAATTGCGAGCGGACCGCTGCCGACATACTTAGATATCATCGCATTAAGAGGTTTTGCCTTTTGGGGTGCCCTGATCGACTAGACGCGCTGATGCGAATCTCAGATTAGAGGCCGATGGTGTGTCACAGATATCCCTCCAAACTATGCGGCAGCTAGCACTTATTAGGCTTTAATGCCGACGAGATGTATTTATCACGGCGCGCATCATGAGTGGAAATTGGGATATGCCCAGGAACAGAGTGATGTCCTGTTCCGTGCTAACTTAAACTCTCATAAAAATGGCACAGACCCTTCCTCCTTGAGGGATCCGATTCTCTGTTATAAGAGGCATCCAAGGAGTAACGTGAGTTTTGCTCTCCCTCAATGACCGACCGCCGTCGAATGTCGCTCCAGAGCGGTTATCCCACCGATCAGTGGAACGCTCAACCCCAGACTTCCCCGATGAACAACTACCCCGCGTACGCGTCTGCCCAACCAATGGCATCCTATCGCGGTAACCCGCAGACGGCATATACACAGGAGGGTTACTATCCGACCCCGCCGTCGTCTGTCCCTCCCCAGTCGATGTACGCGTCTGGAAGTGGTTCCGGAACCCGTCCTTCATACCACCAGAATTCGTACCCACAATACGCACAGCAGCACGCGTCGCAGCCCCAACCACATTCTCGCGCGTATGCCCAACCATATGCCAATTCACCTCCTTCACCGACCGTCTCATCGCGTCCGCGGTCGCACTCTGTCTATATCTCGCAGCAATCAGCACCTATAATGGCACCCCATCCGCAATATCCACAACAAATACCGCTTACGCAGTCCACGGGTTATGGCGAATATCCTTCTTCGCCGACTCGTCCGTTTTCGTGCGACATGTGTGCCCTGTCGTTCAACCGACAACACGACCTGAAACGTCATCGAGAGACGCACACAGGGGAGAAGCCGTACCTTTGCAATGGCGGATGTGGCAAAACATTCACGCGGAAGGACGCGCTAAAGCGGCATCAGGCAAGTCGCGGGTCGAACTTGGAAGTCTTGACACGTCGACTAACAAACTCTTAGCTTGTGAAAGGTTGCGGTAAAGTCGACGAATCATTGTAATAGCACTGAGGTACCGGTCAACTTCCAATAGACGCGGTTTGAAGCTAACATATCCCTCTAGTCAATTTCTCATTAATCAACGCAAATAATATGTATTGCTACAACCTAGAGTAGACCGAGTCAGTTGTCTAATAGCCTTGGATATAATGTGCCTCGTACCGACAGCAAATGTACATCAAATCTACTCCGGACTTGTTATTTTCTTTTCGAGAATCCAAGCATCGTGCGGGGCGATCTTTTTGTAGTAATTTTCATGGACCCCGACTTCGACAAAACCGTGTCGTTCATAAAACTTCTTGGCGTCGGTATTAGATGTTTGAACATGTAGATATATGCGGTCAATTTTTGGTTTGGTGTGAGCCGCGGCCGCATCTAGGACGAGTTTGAGGCTAGTTGATCCTAACTGCCTGGAGCGGTACGGCTATACCCGAATTAATTGAAGCATCGAAATAGAAAATGGGCGACGCACGGCGAGTATACCCATGGTCATCAAGTACAGCGAGACCTGTCCGTCCTTGTTCTCGAGTCTGCAGCAGACCGTTCCCACTACACAACGTTGTCGTATAACTTGACATGGTCGTTTTAAAAGGTCATTGGCGACGAACCGGGGACATCGTTATAGTATACTGAGGTAGCCCCGCGTTGAGTCAGTGCCGTACGAAAGCAAGAAGACCAACCGAGTTTGCAGAAGTCCTCGACTTCGGGGAGCAGGATGTCGGCGTAAAATCGTTCGCTGTACTTGATTGGGAATAGCACGGAATTCAATTTGCGGACGGCTGGAAGACAACAATATAAGGACCGCGGAAAGAGCCTTGGATATGAGCGCGTACTTCCTAGGTTGTTCGTCGTCAACGACGCGAATGAAGTCGACATGAGCTGAGCCAAGAGGAACGTCGTGGGAATTATTGTGCATCGCCACAGTTCTTTTGCGCTGAGAACCACCACCTCACTGCGTGCCTAACTTTTTCTCGTCCTTGCCGCCCGCTTTGCAAACGGGACACTGAACCGACCGACGTTTTTCGCGGCTTTCTTTCGCGGTGAAGACGGAGAACAACTGACGGACGACATCCCGCATTTTCCTCAAATTTCGCTGGTGTTTCTTCAATGGAGATATAGAAACTCTTTCTCAGCTGTTGCTATGGTCTGTCATGACCCCGTTCCTCCGTCCCCGCCTGTGAGCCCGGTTAGACCGCAGGAAACCCTCCCGGGACATGAGCTTGTTATTAATATTTGGTCGCTGCCACGGCTTTTTGTCCCTCGCATCAAATCTTCATTCAGTCTTCCTTCAATTATATCCCCAGATGGATATCCAGTCTACCGCTCTCACCTCACTCAAATACCGGGCCTATTTCTGCGATTCCTCAATACTATTGGTTGATCGCCATTCAAGTAAGGCTAGAGTGCCGCTTCTATGTGGGTTTTGCGAGAAATATCTGCAGAATCTCGGGCATCCGAGCGGGAAGGACTGGGAATAGGTATACTGCGGATAATTGTTGCTGTGCGCGGCTTACGACTTGGCGTGAAAGAAACGATCCTAGAGTATCAAACGCTCGCGGACCCGGCCGAACTTGCATACCGTGTGGGCCCGTCCTCTCAGCACTCTACAGCCCTTGGGCCAATCTCCAAATGCGTCAATCACGTCAAGCCAACTCATTCATGGCCCCACCAACTCAATTGAATATCTCCTCCCGCTGTTTCGCCGCATAACGTCCATTCGAAAGTGCTACACTTCCGGATTGAATATCTTGGTTCACTGTAGTGCAGACGTTGACTCGATTTCGGAGCAAATTTCGTCCCGCGACAACTACGAAACTAATGTATCTTTTGAACCCACCCAATCCGACATGCGCAAGATCTAGTGTAGGCAGTCACTGGCTTGTACCTAGTCGCTGCCGTTGCTCGCACCCTTGTTTGAGTTATTTCCCAATTAGGGTACTTGGACGCTGCGAAGCTTAGTTCTCGTCGTACGGCAAGCGCAAGAACCCACAGGAGAAGGACTCCGAATGATTTCGACGGCTGATTCAAGCGCTAGGCTTCTTCCGATCACCCTGGAGGCAACCGTCCGTGAATTTCTTCCTACTTGTTTGGGTCCACCTTGAAAACGCTTGACATTCGTCTTGTTCACTCTGCAATGATTCATTGTTTTAATTTGACCCTGCAAATCGTCGCGCAAAGCGTACAAGACCCACGATGTCATGGTGGCAGCTTGCAGTGGGCACGCGACCGCAAATCAGCGTCCACTTCTACTGTCCCATATGATGCTTTCAGCGCTAGAACCGGGACTGACGTCGTTGTACCATCGTTGTGCCTTGCACATTAAACACGAATGGGACTGATGTAGAGCCTCCGCACGTTGATGGATAACCATTATGCGTGTCATTCACAGATTGATTCAATAAACTAGTGCGTATTCGTTCTGCACTTGGTCTCCGCTGCAGCGGGCGCTTATGTCAAAAGCGGAGGCTTATCGCTCTATATGGTCGCTATTTTTTAGTGTGCGCCTGCGCATGGAGACTGGTACGAACTTATTAGCTGTGTTAATGAATCAAACCGGTGTTTTTTAAAAATTCGATTTATGACAGTCCAGTGCTAAGTAGATGCGAGTAGATGCGAGTACAAGTACAGAACGATATGCGAGTGCATGATCGATGGAGCCCGTCCGGATGATTAGTGGAGAGTACAAGATAGCGCAAGATAAGCAGGGTGAAAACAAAGTTCGAGAGCAAGGTGCGTATGCGACAGCAGGATACAGATGAGAAAACAGGGTGGATACAGGGCGACAGAGGCTCTAGACCAATGGTGTTGAGATGATGATGCACCGGACGCGAACTTACTTACCCAACTAGGACATTGCGGAAGGCGGGCCGCTCTTTCGACGATGCGGCTTCGCCTTGCGTGGGGAGCGCTGGAGATGTTCCAGATACACATCATCGTATGTGCGGAATATACATTCGCCGGTGGCCTCATCATGGTCCTGGAGGATGGCCCAGACGCAATGCCAGGGTCCCGCCCCACCGGTAGCGGCGCCGGTAAATTTAAAGGCGACACCCAGATGGTTTTGGTTCCACTGGTCGTTGTCGTTGTCGCGGCGGGCAAAGGCCTTATCTGAGAGGGTGATAAGGGCACAGTCGGTGACGGTGAGATCGACCGAGTCGCTAGCGAACAGCTCGTTCAAGGACGGGTCCATTTCTAGTTCCTTGGGAAGGCCTTTATGGACGGGGTCGTACCCGTCGACCATGATCTGAACGCGGGTGCCATCCGCGAAAGCGAGAGTGAGGGATGGGTGTTTGTCCGAACGCCGAACTGATTTCAAGACCTTTCCGACGAGGTCCGCCGGGTTGATTCTGGTTCGAGTGAGATGGTTTGCGGAATGTTGGGTATAGTTCGACGCACCCGACATGCTCCAGGCGTAAAGGCGGGGGTCGAGGACGCGTAGGCGACCCTTGCGGCGAGCCCGCCATCGTCCAAGTAGTACTGCAGATTTACCCGGCTGGGGAGTTACGGTGGTTAGCGTGAGATATCGCGGGTGACGTGTGATCCAGCTTCAGCGCCGAGCGGTGCATTTTAAACTTCATCCTCTCATAGCCCGAGGAGCTTCTTCCGACGAATGGCTCGAAGTAACAGTTTGGTGGATTGAAAGTCGTTAACTGCGGGAAGAGGTTTTCTGTGACGTTTAATTACAGACCGTTGCAAAAATAAAATGCGCCCACAATTGAGTCATTTTCTTCTGAGAAACGACACACAAAGCATCGTGGTTCTTCACAAACGATTGAAAGAGAATATCGCAGTCGCGCGCCTGAAGAAAGTGCGAGATAGTTTGGATCAAAACGCTTCGCGATCACGTGAATCGCTTAAGCCGTACGGGTCGACTCGGAACAAACTCGGAACGACATTCAACGCTTTTGCTTTTTGATTCCCCATACGTCCTCGCACATCGACGCATCGACGTGTATGGCTAGTAAATATCTCTCGGACGGCACGCAACACCACCTTGCCTACCTCGACATCCTGGAGTCTCGTGGAACCGCGCACCAACACTCTATGCGAATGGATTCGATTCCTCCGTTGCATCCGACGATGCGGCCACCAAGGCGAAAGACGCCCAACGGGCCTTTGCCTGAGTCATGCCAGCTGCACCGTCCTTCTAAAATCCTTTGACCTCGTTCCCTTCATCCGACCGTCCAGTCCTCCCGACTACGCACCAGTATGACCGCCTGACCGGCTGCGGTCGTTCGGACAGCAAGAGTGTGTGCCCAATGTCTTTCGACACACTCAGGAGTTCCTTCACGCGACCATCCTCGTGTCTTCAATATACAGAGCAGTAACCGTTAGCTGAATCAGGTAAAAAAAACATAATGTGGTAGCGTTATCGTAAATTTCGAGTTCTTCAAGAGCGTCACGGACCTATTCCCTCCGGAACGCTCACGGCGCCAGTAGATAAAAAACTAATGCGTCCTGTACCAGTGGCCTTCAGCCCCTCCGAACTGAACGAAGGCCAACTTGATTAAGGATGATGACGGCGCCCGTGCTGGCGACGATCTCGCTCGCAAGCAAATTTAAACATTTTGACGTTTGCTAAGTCTCCCGTAGTCAGACTCCAAAAAAATGCTATGATACAAGCAGAGACAAGCAGTCGATAGATTTTTTATATGGAAAAGGGAGTATGAGGTTATGCGTGTCGTTTTTCCACCTTTCACCCGATTTTGACCTATTCCTGTGGTTTCTGTTGTCTCTCCGAACTGGGTATTACGGCTGCCGATGCGGGGGAGGCAGCGTGCTTGAGCGGCGGTGAATTTTGGTGAAATTGGATGAAATAGAGATCATATAAAATCACAGAGATTGTGATGGTATCAGTAACAGTAGGTTACGCAGCAATCCTTGGTTCTCCCACCACACAACTTGTAATATGCAGGCTCCAGTGCGCCCACTAGGGCCGCGCGCGCCCTCGGTCCCAACCCCGCCCCTCGTTATCCGCAAGCAGCCACAGCGCCCATCCCTCGTTCCGCCAGCGCCGTCCCCGTCCAGATCCCCAACCCCGAACTTGTCTCTCTCCATCCCAGGCTCTGGCTCTCGTCCAGTCACCCCCAAGCCCCGCCTTGTAATCGCCCCAATTAATGTTAATGTCACCGCTGGCAAGGGATCCCCGCTCGAGTACTACGGTGGTCCAAGCGACTCCGCCATCAACCGGAATACCCCAGACCGTCCGGAGGACCTCACGATTCGCCCCGATTCCTCATCTGGTCTCCCCACCAAGCCGCTCTCTGATATCCAGAAACTGCTGGGCACTATCGAGAGCAGGCCATCGTCCAGATCCCTGCCTTCGAGCGATGCAGAGGACGACGATGCTGTCCGCGCGCCCAATACACCCAACTTGCCTTGGGGTGATGACGTGCTGGAGGAAATATCCCGCCTCGGAGAGGGCGCCGGCGGCGCTGTCCACAAGGTCAAAGATAAACGCACCGGGAAAATCATGGCCCGCAAGACCATTACCACCCGCGAGGCGCCCATGAAGCAGCTCCTGCGCGAGCTCTCCATCATCTCCTCAACAGAACACATAAATATCATCCTGTTCTACGGCGCCTACATGTCGCCATCCTCCAGCGAGGTTAAAATCCTCATGGAGTTTTCAGAGGGCGGCAGCTTGGAGGCTGTCGGCAAGCGGATCAAGGAGATCAATGCTGTCGTCGGAGAGAAGATCGCGGGACGCCTGGCAGAGGGTGTACGTCGCTCATACCTATTCAGTGTCCCGTAATATTGACGATTACCAAGGTCTTACAAGGGCTGAATTATCTTCACACAAAGAAAACCATCCATCGGGATATTAAACCTTCCAACATACTGCTATCGCGCGAAGGCATTGTCAAGCTCTGCGATTTCGGGGTTTCTGGAGAGCTGGTCGAGTCCCAAGCTGGCACCTTCACGGGAACGAGCTTCTACATGGCGGTACGTGTCTCTAATCCGCTGTCCGCATGTTTTATCTAATTTTTCTACAGCCTGAGAGGATATGTGGCCAAAAGTATACCATTCGCTCTGATGTCTGGTCAACCGGCATCTCCTTATTGGAGCTTGTCCAGAACCGCTTCCCGTTCCCCAATGACTTACCGCCGATCGAGTTGATGATGTACATTACGGCCGGGGAGGTATGTAAAAACCGCGCTGTGCCAACTGGTCTACAAACTCACCTCACCTTCTAGCCTCCCCGGCTTGAGGACGAGCCTGGCCTTGAATGGAGCCACGACATGAAGGACTTTATTAAGCAGACGTGAGTGTCGATTCTTTGATTGAAAACTTCTATTTACACGGACTGCTTCAGATTGACGGTTGATGCTCTAACGCGGCCGACACCGAAGGATATGCTGGCACATCCATGGGTGGTCGGCGCGATGAAGCAGGAAGTCCACATGGCCCGGTGGATTCGAAAAGTTTGGGGTTGGCCGAAGACCACCCGGAGATCGCGAGACAAGTGGGTCTCCTCCTTCCGTCGTATCCTGTGGCCTTTTTTTAACCATTGTCCTTACTACAGTAACAGCATTTCCCGCACAGACACTACTCCTTCGGAATCTCCCAAGCCCAGCTCGGATTCCTCTCAAGCGTGAAAGGCGGACTTTGTACTGTATCCGTTTTCCTCAACTCGGTCTTTTTTTGTATTTTACCAACACTCTTCGCTTTCCACTGACACTCAAGGAGCTGATACACATGCATCATATACATTTCCCATACATCTACATTGTCCGTTGTGCGGACTCCACTTCTACGTTTGTGTCTACTTACGCTACTCAAGTAATGCAATTTTTTTCTCTCTGTTGCTGCGACACCGGTAGTTGAACGAGACCGACGTTTCCGTTTGTGTTCCGCCATGATGGCGGCCATCCATCATGACTCTTGAAAAGAAGTCCTTTCTTTGATCATGACCTGACAGCGAGAGACTGCTGTGAGATTAATGTTTAGAATCAAAATTCTCACAGACAGCACAACATCGGTCGCGACTCGCCGTTTGCACGCGCGCAGGTTGCGAAGTTGTTCGGCGAGTCAGGAATCGTGCTTCTGCGATCCAGCAATTGTGGTGTCTAGCCGTACATGGGAAAACCGCCTAGGAGGTTCACCGCCACCTGCCGCGAAACTTTTGGATCTGCGTTACGCGGGGCTACGCGTCGCGTCGTCGCGATCGTGTTCTCGATTTGAAATTGTTTTTGCCTCCGCGAGCCGTGGCGTAAATGAATCCGCATCCGACGGTTGCCGTCGCGTATATTCGTTTAGAGGCTCAAGGTCGGAGGGCACTCAGCTGCACTCCAGGAGGTTGGATTTTCCTCCCCGATTATCGGACCCGGGCCCCGAGCGTTGAAATTCGACGCACTAAAATCTGATCGACCAGGGTCTAGCGCATCATTTGCGACATACATACCTGCCACGTCTGCTACGGGTCTAGAGTAGGAAACCAAGACCTGAATCTCCATTTAATCAAGCCTTTCGCGCGGTCGGAACGAGTTCAGGGGGTTCTTCAAGTTCCCAGGCTGTCTATTCCCACTCCGTCCTCCATTCACGCATGTTCTGCTCAGGGAGGACACCGCTCGCTCGGAGTGATCAACCCGCGGCCGCTGTTGCCTTGTGGGTCTGTAGAGATGAGCGAATTTATTGATAGACGCCGTGCGCGCGCCCGCAACCACGAGGGATCCGGACTTGCAAGTAGAGGCACGCCGTTTATCTATATTTCCTCGGAATGTAATGCGGTAAATCCGCCGGTGGGCCCTGGTTGAGCTGTCTGATGTGCCTAACTCAATGGCTCAGGGTTGAAGACAATTGAAGGGAAAACGTAAAAAGATTGGAGAACAAGGTGTGAGAAGAGGGCTAGAAAACATTATGGGTCCTCTTGTAAGCTGTTGGAGGTCCACCTGTGCCGTCACTGACCCGAATCTGACGGACGCCGACCAGCGACGGGGAGGAGGATCTTCCTGCGTGTTTATGGTAGGTGATATTACGACGTGTCGGAGTACGAATCCCACTTCTGCTCAGTTTCCTCTAGTGCCCTGCGGACATTACATTGGACGAATTGTTTCAGATCGATGTGTGTGATCCAAGGCATATGGGCGAATCAATATCTCATCGCCCGAATAGGAACGTCGATCTGTTTTTTTTTTTTTGATTCAAGGCCGTTTCTCAACCAACCCGTCCCTGCGTCCTTGCAAACCTGCAGCTCGGCTTGCACCACGCACTTAACCCGTGTTGTCCCAGAACCGTCGTGTTCTATCTTCGCGGTCCGAGGGCGAAAATTGGGGCAATATCCCACAAAGTCGCGACCCTGGGATCAGTGATATCTGATTCTCCGATTACGGATTTCGGCTTTACTCCTTCTAAATCATTTATAACCTCGACATGTCGGACTTGGAAATTCCCTCTCCTTCGACTTACCCGTCCCCAGAGATGACCGACAGCATGGCCTAGTACGCGCCCCGTTTTTCATCCACTTTGCCGTCCCCTCACCTTTGTTCTAGCTCGTCCGGCAGCTACATTCCCCAAACCTCGTATTATCCCTCCCCGCAAATGCACCATGGCCCGCACTCGCACGAGGTCTCGCCACAGCCCCGCCAGGAACCCACGACGCGCAAACGTCCCAAATATACCCGCAGCAAAACAGGCTGCCTTACCTGTCGCGTCAAGAAAATAAAGGTCCGCTCGCTTCCCGATTCCCGGCGTTTGTCGCGTGTGTGTCTAAACGACTCGTAGTGCGATGAGGCCAAGCCCAGCTGCATGCGCTGCACACATGGCCAACGAGACGTATGTTTCTCGTTGAACATTGTGGGCGCCACACTCATCTTCGTCAGTGTACATGGCCCGAGGGTGTTCCTGCTCGCAAGAGAGCGTCGTCCGTGAAAGAGTCGCCGGACGGCAGCGTGCGGCCCTCCACCGCGTCGTCGACAGCTTCCCCCGGCATGTCCGAGTCCTCCTCACCCTCTTCGACGCGCGGACACTCTCCGCCGCAGCGCAGTCCCGTCGAACTCAGCCTGCCTCCTCTATTATCCAGTAACCGCCGCCAGGATTCGAACTATCTGCCTCGTATGAGCCACCCGTCTGAACTCGATCCTCCGCGTCGCGAATAGTTCGTCGCATTCGTTCTCCTATTTTTATTTGTCTCATCATAAGCAGCAGTTCCCGCGACCGCGGCCGTTACTCTCCGCCTGAATCTGCCAACTTGGCCTTGGTCCCCGATGTCTCGTCATACCCAGCACCTTCCCGTTACGAGCATGCCTATACCTCTAACGGCCACCATACCCAGCACTCTTCTCGCCACACTCTCGCAGCCTCCAGCGTCCGAAGCACCATGGGCCACCCATCTTCCATGCAGCAATGGAGCCCGCCCCCAGTTATGTCGCCGGAACCATATGTGAGCACACTCGTGGCTCAGTATTTCAATTGCATATCTGACCACGAGATCCAAGTATCACCCAGAGTCTCAGAGACCACTCGTCGGCGAACAAATCCCCCGATACCACTGAACATAAAGTTCCTGGTAGCGCGTCGAAAAAATCAGTTTAATGCACATATCGCATTCTCGTCGCTGTTCACCCTCGGTTGTAAAATTTTTATCATGTTGAACGTATTATCACGTCACGACCACGGAACTCGTTTCCGCGATGAATTGAAATTCATGTGGATCCTGCATTGGCACAAAGCTGCACTGTCCGGATTTCGCGTCGGAAACATGGATCCTAGATTCTTAGTTTAGATCTACGATTACGGCAAGAGTGATGTTCGAAATTTAGGCTACTTGGAGCTTAGTTTGCTTCTTCGGCGTTGTGACCCGGTGTTGCGATGATGGAAGTCGCAAAAAGAACCACGTCTTGACTCGCTGAGATCCTCTGAGGAGCGCTCCAAGGCGACGGAGAACGACCACCTGATGCGATTCAATACGACCCATGCGTTTACACATATTGCGAACAAGAGAAATTAAATGGCGGCGAAGCCAAGCCTCTGGTTTCCGACATCCCACACGCTTTAGAACGTGAGCGAGGGAATCACCACGGGCACAAAAAGCGAACCTGTAGTAGTGTTTCAGGAGGCTGGAGAAATATTAGATCAGGGCTGGGGCTAGTGCTGAACGTCTCGGGACTTTTACCTTCCGCCAACAAGGCTTAGGCCGTCGAAGGCATTGATGAGAGTTTGACAAATGGCAGGGTTGGACGCGAACGGTCCAACGTTCAGTTCGCTGCTTGGGATGGTAAGATTGAACGGGGATCCTGATTGCGAGGTGAAGGTAATGTCGATCACTGCCGGAAGGGTTGAGATTTTGTTGCATGCAATTCCGTAGGCACCAGGCTCCGCAGCGAAGGGCGTAATGTCAGATGAAATCAAAGCGTACATCGCGTTACTTAGCAGTCTCAGCATTGGCGAAAATAGAGAGCAGACTAACTTACGCAGTGGCCGTGGGGAATAATCTTGGTTTTATTTAGTAACATAGACAGAAGCGACGCATCAGCTCACATGTTGCTCGTTCCAGAGTCAAATATAATGCTTCTGCGCGCCTGCAGGACCGAGTTCGTTACGCCGTTCACTGTCAACTGAGGAGAGCTGAGTCTGAGTGATCCGTTCAGTGTCGCAATCTAGATAAGTAGCTGCAAAAATACTGACGTCCAGGCAGCCGACGTGCTTGCCAATGAAGCAAACGTCAAGGGGCCTTCAAGGGTCAGTTAAAGGCTAGAAAGAAGAAGGGGTAAGGTAAACCTGTGAATTTAGTGGTGTCGATCCCTCCAACAGTCATTTCAGCATTCCCGACGGACAAAGGTGTCAGGAAAAGGGAGAACAGGGCTATTATCACGCATTTAGTCACAGAAATGAAGACGGCGAGCGGAATCGATTAACATGGCAGTCCTTGGCTGATAAGGGCGGCGAAGATGCCTTGAGCTCGAGCACTCATTCCTGCAAGAACTTTCAGCAAAGAATTAGGAACGTAACTTGGCGCCGACCTTGAATCCCGCTGAAGGGATCGATCCCGAATTTGGCAGTTTGATTTGTGATGAGGAAAAGACTCGTCGCCGGTGCCTTCAGGTTCCCGATGGCCACAGTGTCCGTACCGGACCGGAGAGTGAGACTTTGAAAAGTCATTATTTGAGATCATAAACGCCAAAGTACACCCACCGATAATTGGCGCCGACAACGGGATCCACTCCCTGGAGGAAAAAGGTCAATCGAAAGATGGTTTTCAACTGATTGGCCACATACAACACCAGTCGAAAAAGTGATAGAACTTGTAGTACCTCCGTCGACAAAGGTCGAGCTCTTGGCGGAATTAAATTTGACTTGATTGTCGCAGGGAGCTCCGCAAAGGGTTGAAGCGAATTCAAGAGTGCTGCTTCCAGTATCGAATACGACCGATACCGTTTGGGGCGGCGTGCCCACCGACATATTACCTGAAAAATGAGCTGGTGAATTTGAAAAAGTAACTTTATTACCGAACCATCTGCGATTGCACTCGAGTCAATATGAATTCCAGTCAATCAAAAGGAGACCAAACTGGAGGTCGGTCCCCAAGAAAAAGTCGGCGAGAGGAACCGTCACCGGATTCAATGCTCTGCGCCTCAGAGTAGCAGAAACCGGAGCGACACGCGATTGGAGCTGTATCGTCTGCGGTACAGCCTGAGCACTGACCGAATTTTGCGCGGACGCGAGGAACAGGCCCAAAGCCAAGAGGGAGAGCATCTTAGCGAGCAACTGCAGGCCCGCACAACCTAGGGAACTCTTATAACGCGGAGCTGCGGAGAATCACCACCTGCATAGATGAAGAAGCGCGGTCATGCATGTACTTGCGCAGGTGCAGCGCATGGACGATGTGTAAAATTGACACGAATACAAAGGATGGAGGTTGTTGTTCCCAAGCTCTGCGTCTTCGAGCGGCCTCAAGTGATCCGGAAGGAAGTGTCGTGAGGAAGAGAGTTGCAAGAGTCCCTTCGATTCGTGCTGGACATAACGGCAGCATGTCTGTAGCGGAGAACAAACCAGTCTGGTTTAGATTGAACTCATTTGCAATTCTATAGCAAGTTGAGAAAAGTTGATGGGTGTGATAGGGGTGATTACCCGACGGGGTTAACAAGCGAGAGCGCCACGCAATCGGCTACAGCCGGTCCTTGTCTTCCGCGTCAACGTCTCGACCCATCGCTTTATTCTCTGTCGTATATAAGCGCTATAAGCACCTGCGACGCTTCGCGTGAGGCGCCCGTGTCTCACATTGCACTCGCAGTTAATACCTTTTAGATATTCTTTGCGTACGGCCGTCCCTATATTCCATTCCATAGCCCACATTACATCCTACAATTCTGCTACTCACTCCATATGTCCCTCGTAGTTCTGACCCATCGCAGTCCATCGTGCCCGAGAAGTTTGGACAATTTTGTTCTCGGCGAAGAAGGTTGTGAGCCGGCCCGGAGCTCCGTCGGAGCACGATGCGCAACAGAGCCAAAGCTTCTTGACGCGTCCCACTCATTTGCTGCATTAATATTGCGCTGGCACCCTCCAACGACGTTCGAGAAAGCCCAAGGAAATGCGACCGTGTAAAAATACAGAAGAATACAAGCACTGTCTATGTTTACCCTTCAGCTCAACTCATACTTTCCAGAGACGACTCCGACATTGACGCTGGCCGCATGCGTAGCTCTTTCTCGCTCCCGAAATACACACCATGGTGATTGGCCGCGATGTCGTAGCCGCTGCCGATACTTGAAATGCTACTACGGCACGAGACTGTCCGCTCGTCGAATTTGCCGTCGAGATCGACATCTACTTGTTCAAAGCTGACTGCCACCGGCGAGTGCGCGTCGGCCGTGCTCTCGACGTCTGTAGCAGACGACTCGAGCTCGCTGGCGTCTCGCGAGACGAACGACTCTGTATACTCGGACTTGGTGTCGCTCAGGATCTCTGACTGGGCGTCGCTCAGAGCCTCTGACTCCGCCTCCAATGGCGGCTTTTCGCTCCGAGTCTCCGACAAGTCCTCGTCGACATGTGAGGTGACGCGAGGTGCCTGATCCGATTGCTGTTCCCGCTCCATCTCTGCCTCCGCCGCCTCTTCCTCCTCCACCTCTTCGATGATCGCATCCTCGTCGCCTGTCAAGCCAACGTTTATCCCTTCCTCTACCGCTGGGTTCCACGAACATAGGCTTCCGGCAGGCTCGCTTCGCGCACTGGATCTTTTGCTGCTGCTTGGGCTCGGTGTGGATGTGGATGTGACGCCCGTTGTGGTTGTAGTAGTGGACACGGTTTCGATCCATTGGGTTCCACCTCTGCGACTCATCTTCTTTGCCCTCAACCTTTTCAATATCTTCCGACGGCGCTCCATCCATTTCGTCTCCTCCGCGGACGACATTCCCAGGAACGATCCTCCAGTTGAACTCATGGCGCGGTGCAGAGGAGTGTACATGTCCACCCCCGCAGCCTCGACGACTTGCAGGATTGGGACGTGGTTGCGCGTGTATTTCATCCTGTGCACCCAAGAACATGTTATTCTGGAAATCGGATTATCGGATGAGAACGTGTCGGCTGTGATGAGGTGGAAAACGTACCCTGGCCCGAGAATAAATTCTCCGCCGAGCTGCGAGATGTCGCCTCCTTCTTTCCACACCGGCATGCCGACTTTGACTGCATTCACGACGACCATGCCAATGCCGCTCATCAATCCGTGTCGGACGTAGCTCCCGCGTGGCCCCTTCTCCATCGTCTGGAGCGTCATTCCAAGGGCATTGTACACCTTATGACTAGGGTCCGTGTACAATGCGAAAGGCGTGCGGAAGATTTCTGAAAATTTATTTTCAGTACGAGTCGATGTCATGCGAGACGCGAACTCACTTCGGTAAGACTTGATCATGTCGTGACTGCCATTGCTTATTATGACCAGGCCTATTCCTTGATACGTCGTTTAAGTCAGCTCACTTCATCATCTGGAGGAGAAACGAAAACGCACCTGCTTCGTCGAGCACCGCGGATGAAACATTTCGCGATATCGAAAACATATAATCCTGGCAAAGCGGACACCTGTAACGCGATCGATTCAGACGAATACGATGGAAGCGCGACAGATAAAACGCACCAAAAATGTCGAATGAAGCAAACGATTGTCTTCTGATCCTGCCACAAACCTCCGAAAGGGACGCGCACGCCGCTCTCAGAGATAACCGGCAGTCTCGCAGCTTCCTCCAACTCTAGCTGGGTCGGTAATCTGCTTTCGTCGAATGCATCTGACTCTGGAGGCTCGCCGAAATCGAAATGGGGCTCCCGGGGCCCGTCCCTGTGCTCGGAGACAATTATCGGTGGGCCTTTGCCCTTCGCGGCGGAGGTCGTTGGCGCGACTGGCTCTGCGGATTTCCGGGCGCTCCCGACGGATGAGTGGGAGTGTGAAGGCACATCTACGGCCGATTCGGTGTATGACTTTCGGACGCTCCCGCCATCGGACGACCGAGGTGGATCGGCGTGGAGAATATAGGATCGCAACGTTTGCATATCCGCCTTGGGGGGGTTAAACCAATCAAGCGACGGCGGTGTGGGGACAGGCGGGACGCTGTCGGGTGGTTGGGGAAACGCGGAGAGTGAGATCATGGAAGCGTTATTCGTGGAAGCCATCGAAACAACAGAGTACTTCCGGGATGACGCTTCAACGGGAGAAGATATGGAGGCGACGGAGAGGCCACCCAAGGTGCTCTTCCGCTTCTGTATATAGCTCCAGGTGCTTTTTCGATACGACTTGGACTTGATCAACCTGGGTGGAAGGTGTGTGGTCGGGGCGGGAGCGTCTTCGATTGCCGTCGGTTGGGGGAGCGCAAGGTGGGCGTCACCGTCCTCTGCGTCACTCTCCGGAGCAGGCACCGTCGCATCTGGAACCTGAAAGACAGACTGCTCAGGCGGGGCACTTGCCGACCGCAACGCGCCCGAGCGTCGTGTGCTCTCGAGCAAACCTATGTCGACGGTAGGTGGGGGGACGCGAACGAGTTTGCTGAACCGTTTCGATGGGACGGTGTGTGCACGCGGCCGTCCACGAGGAATTTTAGGTGGAGCCAATTTTTCCTCCGTGTCTGAATCAGAGTTCGTCAAGTTATTCCAGAGGTCGTGCGTATCGTCGGAGGGGGTTTGGAGTCGCGTGAGGGCGTGCGTCTCAGGCGAAACTGTGTGTTTATTGCCCAATTCCCAGATGGGGGAGAGAGGATCCTGCAGTTCCGCGGCGGCATATCGGATTGGAACTACTGGCGCAGGCTTTCGTTTTATCTGGCTGAAGCGACGGATGGATGGCTCGGGAGTTTTGGGGACGTTAGAGTCCTGCGAGGGCGAAGCATAAGCGGAGCGGTGCGAGTCGGAGAGTGAGTTCATCATAATGTCAGCTAGGGGTAAGGTGGAGTAAACGGCGTGAGGTATATAAGGCCGAGGAAACCCTGTCTCGCGGAACGGAAGTGAAATGTCTTGGTCGCATTCGCATTATCCGTGTCTCAGAGTATGGAGTGAATTCTCGACCTACCTAAAACGGAAGATTGATGTGCTATTATTAGCGCGTCCCGCTTGAGCTCAATCGTCAACTACTTATGGGTGAGCGCTGCAATTGGACCTTGATCCTGCGGCCTAGTGACTCTCGCGGCAGCCACTATAGACCAACTGGACCTCTCCCCGCCGCATGCGCCCAAGGAGCACGCGATAGAGGCCTTTGAACACGTTGAACACAAAATCAAGGCTAGTTCTCTTGGTTGGCTGCCCCATCCATCCCTAAGATCGCGTTCGGTGAATCAAGGCTGCTATCATCGCCTCGCGCCATGACTGGGATAAGCACGAGCCCAAGATGTGGGCTTTAGCTCGCTCGACCTCAGACCATGATTTAGTCCACTGGACTGTCAAGGTGAACGCTATCGTTCTCGGGCTTTGTCCGACGCTCACCTGTGGAAAGGATGATTTGGTTGTTGTACGGGTCGCCGAAACGTCGTACGGCGCTATTATCCTAGGAAAGATACGAATCCGGGCAATCAAGTTGGATTCCGCTGGTGAACTCGTCCCTGGCCCGGTCGAGAAAGACGAGCATGGCAAAATCAAAGTCGAGATGAAGCACGGCGAGATTGACGACGAAAAGCTTGGCTTCATTTTCGTCAGGTGTGCACAATAACCGTCTAATGCATTCCTGTAATTAATGTTTCCTTCAGAGTTCATGACTCCCCAGGCGACGTGAGTAACGACATGTACTCATGTGATTATTATTTATGGTCCTATCCTAGGGCATCGAAAACGTGAAGTTTCATTCACTGTTCACGGATGAAGTGCACGATAGCGAGGGTCATGAAACCGGCGTATACCGAGCTATTCAAATGAACTCGAAGCCGTTGGAATTCTTCAATGAGTGAACAACAAGTATGCTAAATTGTACTTTTACCTGTATACGCTGTGGAAATGGACAACCCATTGAGGTGTTGCTTTTTTTGTAATTTTCTTCCTGTACAGCCTCGGCAAGGATATGGGCACGGTGCACCGCGATTTTCGACTCACTCGAGAGATATTCCTCCCCGCTCCAATGTCCACTTGCGGGTGTCCAAAAGCCTATATCAGTTTGAGCCATGGGCCTCCCATTCACTGCCGCGAGCGATTGTTGCTTCAATTTAAAAGTCGCAAGCTGTTAGATTTACACAATGTCCTTTGGAATCTCGAGCTGCTGTACATAACTGGCGCCAGTACCAATCCCGAGAAAATAAATAGAACGCACTTACCGCACCCTCGCTGCAGACTTCCGGAGACAGATTTGTGTACCACCGTTGTTTCTAGATGTGATACGTATATACATGGTTGTGTCGCCAGTCGACCGAGCGCAATCTGCCAGATATGAGAAAGACCCCGGCCACAGGATCTATTGTCGGGTATATACAAATGAGTAAACCCACTACGCAGTACAAAACACGCCGAAATAAAGGCAGAAGAACATACATGAGAGGGTGGGCATGGGATCATAAGACAGACCGCGGCGGGATCCACGGAAGTGGGCATATATAGACGGTGGGTACGCAGGAGGTTTATAGTTTTATCGTCAGGGAGAAGAAATAAAGCAGGGAAGATAAAGTGAGACAGAGAGGAGAGAGACAGAGAGAGGAGCAGAGATATTGTATACAGGTAGAGTGAAATAGTAAAATCGTCAGGGAGTCAATGGATGTGGCTGTGGTGGTAGGTTGTCGCCGCCGGAAACACGCCTCCCGATAGTCCCGACAGCCCGAGCCCAACGGCGGAGCCGCGGGTGCCCATATTGGGATAAGCCGACACGCTCCCAAACTTCGCACGAAGTCCGGGATCCGCATCCGCGGCTCCGACTCGGTACTGGAGAGATGCAGGGTAGTCGTCTGCTGTCGGACTCGCCCATGGCCACGCGTTGGCAGCGGAGAAATGTCCCAGTTTGACAGGTGGGACACCCGCGAATGCGGACGTACCGTAAGTCGGATCCAGAACCGCCGCCTCGAACACGAGGCCAGACAGCATTGGCGAAGAAGGCGCAGCTCCCCACTGAGAGGAAATATCGTTGCCACAAGAGACGACGACGTCGTGAGAGAGCGCGGCCATGTTGTCGTCCATGAATGTTGACATCTGTATCGTCCTGTCGCCGCCAGACGACGACTCTGTGGACGACGGCGAATAGCTGAGGTTGGGCGTCGATGGGATGGGACTGGGATATTGCTGACTCGAGTAGGCTGAGCTTGGCGACGGAGGCGAGCTCGCCTGGAAAGGAAAATTTAAAATTAGACATGAGTACGGAAGAAGGTGGCTCACCTGGGCGAACGGCGGGGAACCCATCAATTCGTCTTGTTGAGCTATGTTGGAGAACGACAACTGATGCCCTTCACCATTCCACGTTGTCTTGTACTGAGATCCGCTGTTCGAAGTGAGGTAAGGATCGTTGTGCTGCTCCTTGGCCTTGGCCGCGAAAGCGTCAGCGGGCAAGGTAGAGGATCTACGTAATCCACGCAATTGCGCGGGTCTGTTGGTGCTAGGGGAGCGGACGGGACCGGAATTCCCGGTCTCCTTCTTCAGGAAAGGCCCTTTCCCGATCGGAAGATTACCCTCGCTCTGGCAGCGAACCACAGGTCTGCCGGCCGTAGCGGGCGCAGGAACAGATGTCGACGAGGACGCTTGGGAGACCGGGGGCGTTTTGCCAACCCAGAGACGCCAATCTAAGGCGTCACCGAGGGCACGCTCACACCGGCCTATCTCTCGGGCTGGGAGACCCGAGAGTTTCGCCCAAGCGCGATTCGAATAACATTTGTCCTGCGTGAACTTGGAGGCCAGGATCAGGGACGCGAGGAACGCCCGCCTGGGGCAGAGGAGGGGGGACGGGAGGGGGGCGGTGGAGGAGGCGCTGGTAGAATTCTCTGGGCTCAGTGCGGTCTGGTCTTCCGGAATGGAGGTTGACGATGGGGTAGCCGTGCAGACTACGTCCTCGTACGAGACGCGCACTGTGTCCATGACATCTTCGTCGTTGGGGTTCGCGACTGTAAAGTCGAAATTCATCGATGAGAGTTGAGCCTCTAGAGCTAGCTCAGCCGCGGTTGCGGGCGTGACGCGAGACTCGGAGTCATACTCAGTTCCGGCGCCTTCGCCAGATTGCTCCTTTCGAATGAGCTCGGGGACCTTGGGGCGGATGGCCTCCAGGTAGCACAGAGCCGTCTGTAGCACGGAACCAGAGGTTCGCGAGCGTCTAAGGACCTCGTGGACAAAACCTTTGATCGGAACGAGGTTTGTTCGATTACCGAAGTTGGCTGCCAGATCCTGTTCGCATTGAAGCGTTACTGGACCCACACGCGCTGCCGGGGAGCTTGAGCTCTGCGGCGAGGGAGGGGAGGGCTGGGTGAGGGGTGAGACGGGGGAGGGCAACTGGGTATTGCGTGTGCGGGATTTCGGGGTGGGTGGGGGGAGTTCAGAGCCTACTGTGGCCCTGGAGGATGTCAAAAATACATTTGGGATGTCTTGGGGGCGCCATATCTCGCATAGCGACTTGACGGCTTGATCTGGAGAGACCGGATTGGGCAATTGTAGAAAGGGCGAAAGTGGTGGAGACATACCGACTAAGCCGGTTGCATATTTGTTCTTCGAGCTCTCTCGAGGGGGGTTCGAGGGATCTCGAGGGGTTTGCGGCATAGAAGGGTGGGCCCTAAGACGTTCTGTTTCGCATAATGGGGTAGCCCTCGGAGGGGGAGATGATGATACAGATGTGGCCGGGGTGCTGAGATAAGAAATGGAAGGAGAGCGAGAAGAGGTGGAGGTCGAGGCCGAAGCTGAAGCGAGAGCATTGTAGGGCTGCCACCGGACCCTGGAGCGGGTTGCCGGTGGGGCCCTATGAGCGAGTGAGTGTATGGTTGAGTGCATATGGGGTAAACCGATTGAGTTGGGATTTAGAGGGTGCTGAAGGCGATTATAAAGTCGGTAGGGATTATATGTGTTCAGATAGTGGTGGGCAGCGCATTAAACGAGGTGGGAGTGGTGATAGTGTATTTGGAGGAGGAAACCGAGAAGGAAACGGGCATCGACGAGAGGAGGAGCGGGAGGTTCGGGTGGAGACAACGCAGTTGTATCGAGGCGCACATTTCGACTGTGTTAAGTCAGTTCGGACGTCTCAAGTCAGTGACTCGAGGACGGTCCGATTACAGGGACTTTGTCGGGGACAAAGGCCTGTGAAAACTCCGGGGAAGGGACCAAAGGGAAGCTAGAGAGGGTCTAGAGGGGCTAGGTGCGAGGAGGTCGAAGCGGAACTGGTCTGCGAGTTCGAGTTTAAGGCGGGAGTTGTGTGACCGTCACACCCCGTCTGAATCACAAACTGGTTGACTCAACGTGCAAATTTGACTCTTAACAGCGATAAATGACATCCATTGTCCTCCCGTACTGTCCTACGAATACAACAGAATGCCTTTCTCTTGGCCCCGTATTTTTCTTGCCATTTTCGAGCCTTTTTCTGGGTCTTTGGACGATGCCTCGCACCGAAAGGCTGTTCACTGCAGCGATCGCCTCGTCCGCAGCCGCCCGTGTCCTGTGCATTTTCTGTGCTTCGTATGATCCGGGGAGAAGTATCCCGCAGCTCGCTCTCAGGCCACTGCCCCGACGCCGACCCGCCCCTGTTCCGGACCTTGGTGGTGACTCGGTCGCTCACGCCATCCCGGGCTGTGACTCGTTGACATCATTTCCACTTGCGGTCAAGACGGCAGTGCTCCTCGAAAAAGGCAAAGTTGCCTCACACGCCAAGAATACAACAACTCTCCCCACAGCCGCGGTGTTGTGTGCGCTGTTGCCAGTGCCAGTTACATTCATCCAGCATCAAATTGATTCTGCAAGCCTACGCACAGCTTTGATGACTTCGCGATCGACGCTTCTCCCTCTTGCTTGGAGATATTGCAGGATGTAGAATCTTGAACGTATCTTGAACGTACCCTCAATAATCCTCGTTGAATCAAGGGTCGTCTGCCAGAATTTAACCGAGCTTCAAGCGTCTTCAACAACGTCAACGTCCATCGCACAACTTCAAGCATGTCTTTTTATTTCAGCTCTTCCAGTACTAGTTACTTCCGGAACTGCTAACTGTGGCTGGCGTGGGACATCACATCAACTTACCGTGTGGTTACCGTGTGGACAAACATGTGCGGGGAGGATCGCCGTACCCCTTAAACGACAAGGATACTAATTTTGATCATCTTCTCGTCTCTCTTCGTCCCGTCCCTCCAGTCATGCTTCTGGCCCTTCCTTTCGTTATCTTCAGCGTCGTCCTTGCGGCCCAAGCCAACATCGCCCACGGCGCACAGGGCGTGTCGCGCCGTCACCCAGTGCGACTTTCACAGCCCAGGGCACCGCTTGAAACTCCCAAGAATTTGAAGAAGCGCAAATCCTGCAAAGCTCCCGTACGCTGTCTGGCGCGATCTCTCGTCAACTCTGCTTAATGTGTCCCTAGACCACGTCCAAGACCACCGCCAAGGCGACGAGCGCAATACACACTACTACTAGCACCAAGAAGACGACGACGACGACGAAGAAGGCTGCGACCACGCCCGTTGCACAGATTGCCGTAGCTGGTGTCCTCAAGGTCACCGATAACGCTTGTGGTCCCAACGGTGCTACGAGTGAGTTTCGGGTTCCGTTCTCCGCTTGTTTGAGCAGACGGAGATCGCTCGTTCTTCGCTTCAGCCTCTTCTGACTCCGTCCTACAGCGAAAATCTCGTCAAGCGCGGGTCCCAACGGTGCCGAGGAGTGGTTGAACTGTGGTATTACAGGTTAATATTTTCACACTACGCCGAATTCTGTCGCCCAATCTTTTTTCAGGCAGCGGATGGAAACCGCCGTACCTGGGTACGAAGGACATCATCTCCAAGGACCTGGCTAGCGCCATCAAGGACTCGAACTCGCCCTTCAAGGCTTGCGCCGCGTACGTTTCTGGGCGCTTGGGCAGGCGAGCTTATTGTGGACTATTCTACTAGATATGTCAGCCTCTTCGAGAAACATGCGGCTGAACACGGGCTACCCCCAATCATGTTAGCTTCGTTTGCCATGCAAGAGTCCTCCTGCAACAAGGACACTGTTGGCGGTAATGGAGAGCAGGTCAGCTGGGCAACCAATTATGTGGTCGGAGCTGAACTGACGTTTATTTCAGGGCCTCATGCAAATAACCCAGGACAAGTGTGGCGGAGCACCGGGTGGAAATTGTCGGGACCCCGATTTTAACATCAAGACCGCTGCCTCTTACTTTGCCAACACCTTGAACGATAATGGGGGCAATCTCCTTCTCACCATCGGACAGTACAATGGCTGGGATGTTGGCTTGACTGCCGTGAGTCCACTATCCCTGTTTCTATGTCTCTTCTTGCTCACGATGATTTGCAGAAAAAGGCTACTTCCGTGCGGTGAGTATCTATCTCGCCGTAGACTCTGAAACTTGCTCAACTTTCAAAATCATAGGTATAGCGACTGCCTCGCGCAACAAAATCTGGATTAGTACGTCTTCTCACTTCTCTAGTCCTATCTCCCGTTCTGACTCCTCGCAGCCTGCATCAATTCCTGAACGGCTGGATGCAAAATGTTGACGCGTACTCTGCGGGCCTGGGAACTTTCGTAGGTGGTATTCTACGTCTCGACCTCCTGCGCTCATTTCTCCTTCTAGCACAACCTGGACGTCTGCCCCGGCAAGAAGTAGTATCAGTCTGTAGTGCGAGCATCTTTATGACGTCCCCTCCGCGACCTTACGCCCACTGTACCGACACACTGGAACGATTCTACCCGCCTGGTGCATTCATACCCACCTATCTCTATCTTTATTTGACCTTCTATTCTTGCGAGCGATGTACTGTAGCTGTAGCGTACAGTTTGAACATGGAGTGGGTCGCAGAACCCTTCCGCTTTGGACGATATTGATGATGATCAACTCTTCCGTCATATAAACTCTCCGCCCTCTTTCAAATCGGACGCAGAAGAAAACTTTCATGTTCTTGACGCCATATATTGCATTGGCTACGCCCAGCGCTGTGACCACTGACCAGAAAGTTAAAGGAAGTCTGTTACCGTGCAAGTTATTTAGCGGTTTCAAAGGTTAAGAAAATGACATACACGGTGTACTGGTTTGAGAGACATGTACAGCTCCGTTATATTTTACTGCTTTCAGAGCATCCCACCAACGCCGTGCCATTGAAACCGTGGGAAAGCGACTTTGGAGTAAATTTCTATCTTCATCTATCCAACGCGCCTCGACCATGTCGGACGCTTCTTCTGCACCCACCTCGCCTGCACTTTCTGCATCGACCCCGCCGTCGTCAGTACCCTCACCGCAGCTCCAGGCGCTTTCCATTGAAGTCTCGGCCGACGACAAAGCCGCCGCTGCCGCCCTCAAGGCCGAGGCTAACAAGGCTTTCTCCAGTGCGTTCTCCGCACACAGGCTACATTTGCGTTCGGTCCAATGACTGGAGGACACAGGCCATGACTTCCCCGCTGCCGCGCGCCTCTACTCCGAGGCAATTGAGAAGAATCCGGCCGACCCGACCATCTGGTGCAATAGGGCCTACGCAAGAATGAAACTGGAAGAGTTTGGCTATGCCCTCAGCGATTGCAGTGAGTTTGGGGGCACCCTGCGTGCGTGTCCCGTGAATGTACTGACGGTGTGCAGCTCAGGCGATTCAGCTGGATGGCAAGTACGCTAAAGCATATTACCGGTGCGCAGCCGGCCTCAGGCTCTTTCGATTTTTTTTTGAAGTATCGAGGCTTATCTATCCATGTGCAACGGCAGGCGCGCGACGTGCCAGATGCAGATACTAAAGCCGCAAGCGGCTGTCGCTGACTTCCGCAAGGTGCTCGCGATCGAGCCCAAGAACGAAACCGTGCGGGCCCAACTTGTTGCGACGCAGAAGCTCATTCGGAAGATCGAGTTTGAGAAGGTGCGCCGCTTTGACCTGTGCATTGTGATTTTTTTTTCTGAAAATATGTCACACGACAGGCCATCGAGGTCGAGGGCGAGCAGAGCGCCGTGGTGCGGTGCCAAGAAATAATAGCAGAGGGTGCGTCTTTTGAGTCCCTTCAGTCCTTGATCATCCGCTAGACGTTTGGGGTCAAAAACATAGGCGGGTGCGATGTCGAAAAAACTTATACCGGTCCGACACTACCGTTTGCGGACGGAAAATACAGCATAACGCACGAATTCGTGACCGCAATGATCCAATGGTTCAAGGACGGAAAGGCCCTACCCAAGCGTTATGTATGGGAGATTGTTTTAGGTGCCCACGAGCACTTTTCGAAAGAAGAGAGCTTGGTGAAGGTTGATCTGGAGGACGGTGTTACCTGCGATGTCATCGGGGACGTCCACGGTATGTTCTCCTCGTGTTTTTCGACCGCGCCGCTGCTTACCGCGCTTTCCAGGCCAATTCTACGACATGCTGCATCTGTACTCGCTCACCGGCGAGCCGAGCGAGAAGCACTACTTGTTGATGAACGGCGACCTTGTGGATCGTGGGTCATGGTCAATAGAGGTCATCCTCACGGCCTTTGCGTTCAAATGCGAGCTCCTTTTTTGCCCTCTGTGTTATTTTCCTGACTCGCGTTCGCAGGGTTGTATCCCCGGTTCATGTACATTAACCGCGGCAACCATGAGGCAAAAGACATGAATAGATCCTACGGGTTTGAGGGCGAGGCAAAGCACAAACACGGTGAACAGACATACAAGGCGCGTTTTCTTCCTCGCCTACTTGCTCTCGTGTTAAACCGATCATCTCAGTTGTTCGCACACGTTTTCACGACATGTAAGCTGGTGCCATTTCTCTCACGCGGCACGGTCTCATTCACCGCCATACAGTGCCGCTTTCCACTCTCATAAGCGCAACAAAACCACCGCCGAACAAAACCGGTAGTCCCATTCTGTCCCCACAAGGCTTAAAGCGGTATTTCGTCGTCCACGGCGGCCTGTTTAGCAAAGATGGTGTCACACTAGAAGATATCCGTAAAATACCTCGAATTGGACGACAGCCCGGTCAAGAGGGGCTCATGTGTGAAGTACGCAAGGAGTTCCGTGCAACAGTGAGCGCGTGCTAACTGAAAGTGTGTGTAGCTCCTCTGGACAGATCCGCAAACGATGCCCGGTCGTGGGCCTAGTAAACGGGTACAGATCTCCTTGTTCCATCCGACCCTGCCGGGTACTAATGTGTTGCACAGGGAGTCGGGATTGCCTTCGGACCAGACGTTACGCGGAAATGGTGCACCCTCAACGGCGTTACGGGAATCATCCGCAGTCATGAGGTCCGACAAGGTGGGCTTGGTTTTCGACATGGAGCTAGTTTGTTAACCCGCCGCGGCAGACGGGTACCAAGTCGAGCACGATGGCCTGTGCACGACGGTACGACGATTCCCCTTTCCGTAACCCCGTTTTCATCCCGCTTGGGCTAGGTATTTTCTGCACCAAATTACGTGGATCAAGGAGGCAACAAGGCAAGTCCCGCATTGATAATGGTACTCAATGACTTATATTCAATTCTTAATACTAGGGCGCCTTTGTAAGCGAAATCGCTATCTCAGCCAACCGCCTTCAGTTAACCCCATCTTCCCCAGATTCGCATTGACTCGGAGGGCACCCAAAAGTACACCCAATTCGAGGCGATGCCGCATCCCAATATTAAGCCGATGGCATACCTACAGGGTTCGCCTCTGCTCAATCCTTGTTTTATTTTTTCATGCTGATTTGGTTCACAAAGGCGGATTGGGAAGTATGATGATGTAGCGGAATTCCGCTTGTACAGGGCCAGCAGCCCACTAAAATATATATTTGTTGTGCATTAATTCTGAATAGAAGGACGGCTAGTCAAGTCTCGGCCTCGCGGGCAACAAGTGGCCTTACCCTCTTCCGCCCAGTGTTTGAAGATGCTAATGCCTGGTCGAGACCATTTTTCAAATCGTCTGTACACGGGTATCATCATCTTCGAGGACGCCTCGCATAGCTTGGATGTGGACATTACAAAGGAGAGCAATATTCCGTCTGTAGGTGAGTTGAGCGTCGGCTCGGGTTTTTGGTAAGTAGGTTTGAAACTGTGCAACCTCAAATTGGGTGTTCATAACCAACGTCTGGTTAGCATAGATGCCAACAGTGAGACGATTACAGGAAAATAACCCATGATCGTCCGTTGAAGGCACTAACACTTAGCATCTCTCTAATTACTTCTCTCTCTCGGAAAAAAAACGCCTGGCCAAGGAATTCTCGCTCCAGTCGCCGCCGAAAATATGGCGCAGAACTTTAACGTTAACGACCAGCTTGCACGCCCCATGGACAACAATTCGCCAGAGGCGGATGGTGGTGGCTTAACGGAACGAACTGTCGATGGACTCGGATTTTTTTTTTCAAGGTTTCTAAGTACATGTTCTGAACGAATGTCTTCAGATTTCAGTCAGTAATCGGTCGTCTTGTGACATAGCATTGTACCCCGGCAGGTACAGGCAGGTACGCGCGACCCGCCCATGATCATGACCTCTAGTCCGAGCGCTGCATCAGCGGTCCTCTTTCAATCACAGCGCTGGGCCCTCAATTTAAGGGAGGTTTAAGTTGTTTTGCATAATTTAAAGTATTGTAACACATTTAATGCGACCGAAAACCAGATTTAATACTCTGAATTTAGTGCTCGCCGAAATCTAATCACTAATCTAATCTTTCATGGTCCATTTAAGGCCCGACTAAACATCAATTATAAAAGGCAAGTTTGCGGCCGCATTAAATGTGTTACGATACTTTAAATTACGCAAAACAACTTAAACCTCCCTTAAATTGAGGGCCCCTACCAGTACCCCAGAATTGGCACCACTGGTAATGCTGTACCAGGTCTTGGTAGCCCTCAATTTAAGGGAGGTTTAAGTTTATTGCGTAATTCAAAGTTTCGGAACAGATTTAAACAGGCCGCAAACTTGGATTTTATACTTGAGGTTTAGTCAGGCCTTAAACGAACCAGGAAAGCTTAGATTAGTGATTGGATTTCGGTGAACACTAAATCCAGAGTATTAAATCAAGTTTTCGGCTGCACTAAATGTGTTACAATACTTTGAATTACGCAAACAACTTAAACTTCCGTCAAATTGAGGGCCCAGCGCTGTGAATTCCGTTCAAGGGGGTCACCCACCTCATTTCATCGAAGTTCTTCTCATTCTATCAGGTCGGACCCAATAATCAGCGCTGTTGTTCCACCTGATCTCTGTGCTTGTTGGCGCTAGTTTTATTGTTTTAATACCTTGTTTCGGGCAGGTATCATTCCTCGGCTCTCTCCGCATCGGCAATCTACACATCGTCACGCGTCCAATTCATGCACCCGACTTGTTGGCTGCCCCTGGAGGATCCGCGCGAGTCCGATTGGCGAGTTATCCGAAGCATATTTATTTAAGTTGGCTCGATCGATGGCTCAATCCAAATAACCATGATTCCTTCCTTGCTTGTTTCCTTCTTTTTGGGCATTTTGCAAGTAGTTTTGGGCCGACAGTGGAATGACACGAAAAAAGGCACAATTATCTTCGAAGAGGCTTGGACCATTCCCGCTCTCGCGGTCCAATCAGGGTGGGTTTAGATCGAGGCCATTTGTCTTCATTATAATTCATAGCCCACGCTTGAAATTAGGAAGGGGGCTCCACCTGCAGGTAAAGAGCGATTCTGGCTACCCTGTGGATTCATTGTTGATTTTTGCGCTTAGGCGAGACGGCCGCCAATCTCAAGGCCGACCTGTTAGACATTCACAACCAGCGCCTTGCTCGGATGGATGCTAATGGTGTGGATTATGTGAAACCGCACCTTGGGGTAAATTTATCGACAACTCTGACTGAACCACGAACATAGATGGTGTTATCTTGCGCACAACCCTGCGTACAAGTGATTATTCTTTGGCGTTGATCTCTCTCTCGAAAAATACTAAATCTTACCAGGGAATTTCTGACCCAGACGCTGCAGCCTCCATGGCGCAGAGTATCAATGACCAACTCGCAGCTTCCATAACTAACAACACTCTTCGTTTCGGAGGGTTTGCCTCTTTGGCCATGCACAATGCAACAGTGGCGGCTCAAGAGGTCAAGCGAGCCGTTGTTGAACTCGGATTCCTTGGTGCTACGTATGCTCAACGACTATCGTCGGCGCGATCTTCATTGATATATATTGAACCGGACCTCATTTTCGTTGCAGAGCAGGCAGGGTCTGACAATGGTGATACCATCCAACCTCCTGCTTGCGCCGGCCGACTCACAAGTCGCTTTTAGCAACCTTCCTGTACTATGACCAGCCCGAGTACGACGAATTTTGGTCGACCGTCACCGAGCTCGATGTACCTGTGTATTTTCATCCGCGAACAAATCCGGCGGAACTTCAAACCCTGCTGTACGGACACGCTCCATGGCTCAAAGGACCGGGGCAGGTTAGTTGTTCCCTATGATTAGCAAGCGGCCTATTTGACCCTGGTCGCCCAGGAATTTGCAGATACTCTTTCAACCCATATAATGGGACTGATGACGAATGGCGTTTCGAGTGCGTATTCTCTCACCGTTGCGTTACCCTTAGAAGAGCTCCTGCAGCCGATTTCCCACACTGAACATTATTCTTGGTCACCTTGGTTCGTTCAGCTTTCTCTCCGTCCAAATTACAAGTTCAACTTTCAATAGGCGAACGTATTCCGTCCGATTTGTGGCGAATCGACGATCGTAGGTTCGTAAAAGGGTTGCTGGGTATTCTATTTGACTCTCTACCAGAACTCGCGCGGCAGATTCCAGGGGGAATGCCAATACTCAGGAACTTATCTTCCTACTGGCGAAGCAACGTGTTTGAAACGACATCCGGCAACTTTGCGACGGAACTCCTTCATTTCCACCGCACTCAAATTGGCCTGGATCGCATCATGTACTCTGTAAGTCATTCGGACCTGCTCTGAAGTTTTTGCTGACGGTTTGGTGACATGGAGCAGGGTGCAGCGTGGTTGGATTCGCTGGAGTCGTCGAAAACTTTGAGCCGCGACAATCTATTGGCCTTGAAGCGAGGGATTGCAGTGGAGGTCTTGCATCTCAACCGCTAATGTAGCAGCCATTCCTGTGTGACCTATGTTGAACCTCCCGGGCATGATTTTTTGTTATCATCATCATTTGAACCGTGGGAACGCTATTCGGCAAAGCGGGCCGGATGTAACGCCGAACTGACTGTAACGCGTGACACACTCCCCGTGCAGAAACGAAATGGACAAAACCAAAGCTAAGCTGGCTTCCACGAAGCTGGCTGCATTTTTTGACAACGACGACGACGAATCGTTCTCAGTGCGATGGATAGAGCCACTTTCCCTCCTTCACACTTACCGATCGATAAATTAGCAAAAGACCGTGGATGATGTTAAGCTCTCGCAATATCTGACTGCGGGAACCGTCCGGAAGTCTCGTAGAGAGAAGGAACAGGAGGCTGCTGAAGCAAAAAAGCGCGAGGAAGAAGCCAGTGCCGCCAAGGCTTATGCGGAGTTCCTCGATACCTTCGACACCGACCGCGCTGTCAAGAATTCGGGTTCAAATTTCGTGAAGGCAGACTCCAAATCAGCATATGTTCCTTCCAATTTGCCAGAAGGGTCGTCGCGTCAGGCCAGTGGAAGGCCCAGGGTGAGAACTTTTGTGTCTGGCGGATGGTCCTGCTTTAAATTTATGGCTTGGCCAGTCACCTTCTCCGGTAGAAAGTGCTCCGAGACCAAAGGGAAAGCGTGCCATGGATGCTTTCCTTGAGGAAATCAAAAGGCACACATCTATCTGGTATTTTGGTGTTTTTCATTGACGTCTTGTAGGGACCAGGCTGAGAGAGAAGCCAAGTATTCCCGACACGGTATATTGTCTTCCTGCTGTATTCAACGGATTCTCATCTGACTTTCAGCTTCTGGCCACGGTCGATCTGTAACGGCGCTAGCTGGTCTGTTCTTTGAGCTTTCTTCTTCTTTCTCTCAAACGGAGCAACAGCGTACGAGGGCCAAAGTGGAAGCAAGGATCGCGGGGACCCTCAAGTGCGTGGTTTCTCCGGGATTTGCTTGTGATTAACAATCGGCAGACATCGAATATCTTTGTTGCGAATCTGCCTCCCCACGTAACAGAACAGAGTCTGGGCATTTTCTTCGCGCGTTGTGGGCCCGTTGGATCTGTAAGTAAATATTTAGTTCTCAGTTCTCACTTGACTCTTGGGTTCGTCCAGGTTAAAATAATGTGGCCTCGGACGGATATCACCGCCGGTCCCGGCGCAGACATGACCAATTCCCGACGAACGAAGAGCACGGGCCTGAGCGGCTTTGTATCTTTCATGAAACGAAAAGATGCCGAACAAGCTCTTCGTGAACTGGATGGCTTTGACTGGGGCGGGTCAATCTTGAGAGTAGGATGGAGTAAAGCCGTCCCAATCGCTCAAAAGCCGATGTATAGTAAGAAACCCAAGTAACTGAATCTTCTGCTATCTAATACTCGTAGCGTCGGGGTTGGCCAAACCCACCGACTCTGGTCATCGGCATAGCCGCAGTCGATCCCGCTCCCCCGCTCGAGAAAGACACCACGGTCACTCTCACTCCCGCCGCTCCCCTACTCCATGGAGCCGTAGTCGCAGTCGCAGTCGTTCTGCGTCTCCTCGCCGTCGATCTTACTCCCGCTCTCGTCGCCCCGCAGATTCCAGGAGTCCATCCCCCCGCCGCAACCACATTCGCGACGAGGAAGAGGAAGTGGTTACAGACACCTTTATTCGAGCCGTGGCCGCCGAAATCAAAGGTCATGGATCTAAATACGAGCAGAACCTGCGCGAACGGGAGCGTAATAATCCCAAGTTTGCGTTTTTACTTCGCAAAGATGTGGGCACCGTTTGTGATCGCATCCTTCGAACGTCAATTAAATCCATCATTAGCATCGGCGCCACGCTTTCTATCGTGGCCTTATCGAATCAGAACTACCTTTGGGACCAGAGTTTGACGACGATGTGAGCCGTTCCTTCTGTTTCATCACCAAACCAACAACAGACATTCTACAGGGTTATAACTCTGTATATTCTAGTGACTCAGCCGAGGACTCTGAACGCGAGCGAGTTCGCAAGAACGCCTTGGGAAAGCTGGCTCGAAAGCGATTCGAGGCTATGCTCCGAGCGTTGTCGGGTAAGCGGGGGGAGATGGCTCGATGCATGGCCTTCAGTCTTGAACATGCGGAGGCAGCTCACGAAGTAAGACACACACATTCCTTTGTCGCTTCCCTGACAAATACTGCCTTCCCTCAGGTGGCCGAGATAATTGTTGCGTCCCTCCTTGTTGATGGCACCGCCGTTCCCCGAAAGGTCGCCCGCCTTCATCTCATCTGCGATATCTTGCACAACTCCGCTGCTTCAGTTCCCAGCGCCTGGAAATTTCGACAGGAATTTCAGGCGCGGCTCGGAGTGGTGTTTGATCACCTAGCGAACATCTACCACTCTTTCCCGGGTCGAATCACTGCGGAGACCTTCAAGAAACAAATCACTGCTGTAGTCGACATTTGGGAAGATTGGATAGTATTCCCTCCGGATTTTACTACCGAGCTTCGCACGAGACTGGAGGGCATGACCAGCGAAGAAGACCAAAAATCACAGGAGAAGGAGGAGCCTGTGAAGTCGGACACAACAGTGGCTCCGTCCCGTTTCAAGACCAGCACATTCCAACTCGCTACAGCCCCGCTTGATACGGCCTCCTCCGGCAGGGCCGACCTCGATGGAGATGTTATCGACGATGTTGATGGGGAACCCGTTGACGACGTGGACGGAGCACCGATGGACGACGTGGACGGAGCACCGATGGACGACGTGGACGGCGAACCTGTGGATGATTTGGACGGAGTGCCGATGGACGATGTTGACGGGACTCCACTGGACGATGATCTCGATGGAGCGCCGATACAAGAGGATGTCGATGGCGAGCCATTAGACGATGACTTGGACGGCGCACCAATGGAACTCGAATGAGCCAAGTGCAGGAGGGTTCCGAGTTTAGCAGAGGAGAGTATTGTAAGAGCGCATAACAGATTTAGGTTTCTACGTATGGGGGCGAGAGTTCAATGGTTATGATAACTGAGAGCAGCGACCAAGCCACAAAGGCGACCAAAAAGCGCCATTGGTTACGAGGTTTGCATGGACCGCGGAATGGGATAGAGTCACGGAATGCAGTGGCGAGTAAGATGTTGGAAGAGTCGGTGGTGAAATGTTCGAATTCAAACTCCGACCCGGAGACATCGTCACGTTACCATGAAGAAGATGATGTCATGATTGGTAGAGGCCGGCAAGCGGCGGGGCAAAAACAGAACTCTTATTCAGGATACGAGGATTAGCACGGCCGATTATGCCAAGAAAATCCCGCTGGCTTTCTTTCGTTTGGCAAGGGCGGGTTGGTTTCGGCAGGCGCGGCATTGCGGCGACGAACAGAAGACATCAGGGTAGCAGTATCATTCGCAGATATTTGCTCAAAACACAAGATTCATATCCTCAAAATCAAAATCCCCTTGCAGGAGAGAAAGGCGACCAGGTATTCATTTTTCGATTCAGTTGCCGAAGATGCCGAGCGTGCCAAATCCCCGAGCACTGATTTCTTTTGAAACAAGCAAAGAAAATGTGCAGGCAGCCATCGGACCATACCAATTTGTACTCGAGACTTTCGCACACCCGGCGAGGGTCAGTTCGAGGCCAGGAAAGGCGCCAGACGCACCAAGCAAGTGGTCGTCTGAACGTACATACAGAGCTCGCGACTTGCGAGCGATTCTCATGTTTCGCAACTCGTTTTCGATGGTTGAAAACGGGAGGCATACATACCTCGGCATAATGTGAGCTAACTTTCGAAACGCGGCTTTTTGTATGTGTTGATAGTATGTACGGTACAAAACGAATAATCCTCCATGTTGCATTAAAAGCAGGGTAGTTGTATTCAGTCCTGGTTGCGGCGCGGGGGGCGGCCTCCGGAGGGGGCAGAAGTCATCCGTGTGATGGCTTCCTTAGCGGCCAAAATGTCTTTCTCACTCCCTATATCGAGCAGTCAGTATCTCGACTTTCACTGGCGACGAACACAACCCACCGATAACAACAATAGTGCTATTTTCGCGGCTAACGGTGATGTCGGCCCCCGTCTCGCTGCGGAGACGGGCGACGTTCGCGCCCTTGGTGCCGACGATCCGAGGGAACATGGTGCGGTCGGGAAGGGTTAAGAATCCGACATGGGACATGCGCTCAGCATGCTCGATGGCTTCCTTAACCTGCTTCTCCGCGCGGTCCAAGCCGGTCTGGTCCTTCGCCTTCAAAGTCCAAGTCGATTCGCCCTCCTCGGCATCCTGGTAATTTTCGGTGATCTCCCACTTGACAGAAGCCTCGTCCTCCGTCTCGTCGATGCGGGCGGTGGAACCGTTTGCGGAGGGCTGAGGAGGCACAGCAGACTTTTGAGGTTGGGCGGATTGGTCGACGTGGACGCCATACGCCCGGAGGGTACGGAAGAAGCCTGGTACGTTCGTGAGGATAGTAAAAGAAAGACTGGGAAGATATTTACCGCCTTGCTGAGAGATGACGTGGTGGAACTTGAGGGGGACCGTGACGGTGGTCGAGGGGCCCTCAACAGTCGCGGGCTTGACCTGTTTCTTGTGGGACGTCAATACGACTGCATTCACATCCTGTGACGATGGACAGTACCTTGAGCTCCTCGATAGCCTTCTCGCACGAAGCGCGCGGGCCCGAGACCTTGACGATGTTCGCGGCGTCCACGTCCTTAAAGTCTGCGACGTTCTCCGCCTCGCCAACCTGGTTATACGACCGCGAACCGGGGAACTGCACCTGCGCGCCGGTGTCGTCCTGCAGCTTGTTAAGGTGCTGCCCACCACGCCCAATGAGCGCGCGGTGCTGCCCCGCGGGGATCTCGATGGCCAGAACGACGCGATCGCGGAGAGTCGCAACGGTCTTCTCCAGTTCGGCCTTGAGCTTCGCAACGAGCTTGGGCTCGCCACGAAGGCGGACCTCGTCGCTGGCGGCGTCTCCTTGACGGGGGCTGCGAGGGCTATTGAGTACAAAATCAAACCACAACAATACGCAATCCACGTACAATCTAATCAAGCCGGCCTGCAACTTGGGATCCGAAGGCCCACCGCAGTTCTTGACGAGGTCCTTGAGGCCCTGGCCACCAGCACCAATTAAGGTGCGGTGGAACTTGCTCTCGACCACAACCACCGCCGTAGTCTCCTCGGTGACCTGGTCCGCAATGGCCAAAATAGCAGCCTTGGCAGCGGCCACCGCCTTCTTCGTCCCGCGCACGCTGATGTTGGTCATCGTCGAATCATCCGCAGCCTTGTCCACATCGATCTGCGCGTCCGTTGCGTCCTTGATCTCATTGATGGACGCACCACCGCGCCCAAGGATGCGCGCAACCGCGCGGTTGGGAACCGTGAACTTGAGAATGTTGTTGGACTCCTTCTCAAACTCGACGGCATCGAGCAGCTCGGACTTGGCGCCGGCGACGCCCTTCTTGCCGCCCTTGACAAGAACCTCGTCCGCCTTGAGCACCTCGCGCGTTTTACCCTCGCCATTCTCCGCCGACTGGCGAGGGAAGGTGATTTTGACCGAGTACTTGTCCTCCAAACGGATGGCGTACTTGCCGCTCTGTCCGATGAGCGAGGAGTGGTACTGGCTGGGGATCTTGAGCACCTCGGAGATCTCGTCGGCCTGCAAACATCCGTCAATAAATCGTGGTTCGAACTGGAAAGGATGCGAAGTACTCACGAGTCTCTCGATTTGCGCCAAGATCCTTTTTTTAGCTTCCTCGACGTTCTCCTTCCTGCCGGTAATCTACACGCATGATCAGTCGAGGTTAACAGTTGACACGGTTCAACACCTACTTTGACCTTGGATTTTTGGTGAACGGCCGACTTCTTCTTCTTGCCGCCCGCCTCCTTCTCCTTCTCATCCACCTCATCCGAAACGTCGACCCTGACACCAAGCTGATCCCGAAGCTTGTTAACGCCAGCACCTTGAGCACCGACGATGCGGCCAACGAACTCGCGCTCGACGTCGAATTCCGTGGACTAGTAAAGCGAGAGATCAGCAAGCATGAACATGGGACACAGGCTAAGGCAACACTCACGTAGCTGTTGACAATCTCGTCATTCTTGGCGTTCTCGACGATGCTGAGAATCTCCTTGACGGCACGGTCGACATCGCCGCTCGCGCCACGAACGACAATGACGTCCTCGCCCGAGGGGTCACTGGCATCCCCGCCAACCTTGATAGAAAGAGTCTTGTCCTCACCAATGATGCTGTTCAACGTTCAGCCCGAGACCCAACGAGATATATTCGCAACAACGAAACTCACGCGTTGAGGGTAGTTCCGCCCTTGCCAACGACGGCGTCGTGCCAGCGCTTCTCCACCGCGATGGTCTCGCTCTTGACATCCGCGGCGTCCTTTGCGAGTTTCAAAATCTCCTTTGCGACCTCTTCAAGGTGCCTCTTCTTCTCGTCGGGCGAGGGCGAGGCGTTCGCAGACAGGGGATCATAGACGAGTAAAACCGTAGACTGCTCAGCCGACTCGGGCGGGAAGAACACCTGGACGTTGTGCGCCTCGTGGAACTGCTTGAGTCTGCCAGAGCAATTAGAATGAAAATGATAGAGAAACGGCGGAAAACATACTTCTTAGCGTTCTTGCCCGTGATGAAGCGGTGAACGAGCCAGTCAACCGGGACCTCCTGGGTGGCACCGATGAGCTTGCCGATGAGTTCCGAGACCTGGCGCACGACACCGTCGACGTCCGCCTTGTTACCAATGATGTCGATGTTCAAGATCGACGCCTTCTCCACGACGCTGGGCTCGGGCGCGTACACCGCGACGCCCGGGTGGGCGGCGCTGAGCGTCTTGGGGTACCCAATGCGCGTCATATACGTGAGCAGCTGCTTCGAGAGCGTGATCGGGCCGGGGAGCGGGAACTCATGGATGTACTGCGAGTTTGCCTTTTCAAAGACCGCAGCAAGCCCAACGGAAAGGTCGTTGCTCTGTCCCCACACGGTGACCTCGTCGCTGGGCTCATCCGCCTTGGCGACGACGACAACGCACTGGGTCTTGCCCACAATCTCGTCGACGGCCTTGCCAACGAGGAGCCGGTGCTGGCGCTTGGGCAGCTGGATCTTGAGCGACGTGAGGTTGCTGGAGTAGTGCTCGATGGTGCTCTTGATCGAGTTGATGACGCGGCCGACGGCCTCGCGCTCGCCGGTGACGGTGACCTCGCGCTCGGGAGCGTTGAGGGTAAGCCCAACCTGTTCGGGCTCCGCGGCGGCCTGGAAGATGGCCTTGCGGGCGACGACGAACGGCAGAATGTGGGACGGTATGTCGCGCACACGCTGGGTGGACTTTGAGGTCTTGGACGAAATGATCTGGTTGAGCATGGCCTGCGCCTCGTACGCGAGGGGCTGGGGGCCGGTGAGGGTGACGGGGACGGTGGGCTCGTCATCCTCGTCGTCCCCAGAGGGAGTGACCTTGCCGTTGACGTGACCGTTGCCGTTGGGGGCGAGGGTGCTCCTGGGGGGAATATCGACTCGCACGCTGGTCTGGTCGCGGATCTGCTTGAGCGTAGCACCTAGAGGGGCACACCATCAGTACAAGTAAATCGGACTAAACGAGAATTCTTACCTTTGGGTCCGATGATGGAGGCAATAGTAGAGGCCGGGGCGTTGATGGTAAGAGTGATCTAAGAGGGGAAATCAGAGACAGCCTGTAAGTTGAGACAGCGGGAACGTACGACCGGACTGAGGAGAGCGAGGAGACTGCGCTTAGCCTTGTCGAGTTCCTTCTGGGACTCTGCCTTCATGTGGAAGCTCGTCTGACGAGTCTTTTGGTTGGCGGAGGCCTCGAGCTTGACCTTGTACTTTGCCATGACCTGCTTCATGACCTCGCCAAGAGTTGCGGACTTGCCGTCCTTGCCTGCGTTGGAGAGGTCCATGGAACTGATGGTGAACGAGTCGGCGAAGACGGGGGTCTGCTTGACTGCGGGCTTTGCGCGAGCGGCGGCCCAGGCAGCCTTGGGTGCTGCGGAGGCGACGGGGGGCGCAGCGGAGGCGAGACTGGGGAAGGCGGACTGAGAGTCTGTGTCGAGTTCCTGGGGGGGATTGCGGGGCGCGCGCTGCTGCTGCTGCTGCTGCTGCTGGGGAGACTCTGTGAGACTTGGGAAAGGGTCGGGTGCACCGTCGAGGTTGTGCCTCCGTTGGAGGTCTGCGGCGGAGAGGGCCATTGGGTGTCCGTTTGCGATGAGCCTTTGACGAGAGAAGACCTATTCGATTACGATGAATCGACCAGCGAAATAGACCGGGATGATGGAGGTAGGAAGGAGAGCTGTGATTTGCTGTGACGAGTGACTGCTGGCAGTTCAGTGTCGACCCTGAGTCGCTTTGCCGCGACTGTGACGCCCCATATAACCATAGGACCCACAGGAGACACGTAGCATATACATAGAACGTGCAAATTATTTTAAAAAGTGAAAGAAGACCACGGAGGTTGTATGTATGTAAACGTGGAATATCGGTAAGGCCGGTTTATTTCCTGCGACTCGCCAAGCTGGTGAGGAGCGTATCGTTGAGCAACGTGAACCGTTGTTGAGGCATTGACTCGCGTCGTGAGACCACCATCCAGCGCATTGAAAAATTGCACACCGGACGCGTCGCGGTCCAAAATGAGTTTACGCGCGAATAATACGAAAAAGTAACGTGGAACTAACTCTTGCCAGCCTCGACGCGACCAGAGCGTGGTTCTGGTTAAAATGCAGTAAACGCTCCTATAATTCTCGATCGATCTCGACTGAACCTTTTGATGGAGATATACGTGGAAGTCTCGGCATGAACTTGTTGCTTACATTCCTTTCTCCTGGCTTGACCAGAACCACTAACCAACAATGCGCCCCGCCCCCCTGTGCAGAGCCGCCCTAATTCTCCAGCTCGCCTGGTCCCCCGCCGCCCGCGCAAACTCCTTCCTCTCCGACTCCCTCCTCCGCAAGAATCCCGTTCATAATGTCCTCGATCACCAACCGGCCCGCAACGTCGACTGCAAGAACTCTATCGTGCGTCCATATGCCGCCGTGTAAAATAATAACGAAGAATAATGGTGCTGAAGCCGACCGGTCCGATCGACACCACCCTATGCGACTATGAGACGGTCGAGAGCGTCAATGACCGGCTGTTCGCGAACCTGCACGACCTCGTGCAGATGCCCTTCTTCAAGTACTTTCAGGTGCGCCGCTCCGTGCGAGTCTGGTTCATTGCTCACACATACAGGTAACTCAGGTCGACCTCTACCGCGAGTGTCCCTTCTGGTCAGATGACGGGTCGTGCAGCGATCCGGGATGCGCAATAACAAGCGTAGACGAGGTCGGGTTGTTTTATACCTATATTGCTTACCCTGACGCAGCCTGCAGAGTGAAATACCCGAGAAATGGCGCGCATCGTCCCTCGGCCGACTCGAGGGGTCCAAGATAGACGATGTGCGTTCCTTGACGTCTACATTCTCACCTCTCCATCCCCGCTCACACACCCGCAGAGACACGAGCTCCCCGGCTGTTACTACCGCGACTCGGACTTTTGTTTCCTGGACGATAACACCGAAGGTGACTACTACGATCTATCACGGATCCCCGAGCGCTACACAGGGTACTCGGGCCCCGACGCCGCCCGCGTATGGCGCTCCATATACGAGGAGAACTGTTTCGGCGTTTCCGAGCTAAACCTCTTGGGTGGGCCGAATCCCGGCCTCGTGAGCCTACCGGACACGATGTCCGAGCCATTCCGGCTCGAGGGCGGCGCCGCGGACGGCGGGCAGTGCCTCGAGAAGCGTGTATATTACAAGGTCATCTCTGGCCTGCACGCGTCCATCTCGACGCACATCTGTGCGGAGTATTTGAATCAGAGCACGGGCGAATGGGTTGGTTTCTATTCTTGAAATTGAAGACGAAAGGCAATTCTGACCTTGAACGCAGGGCCCGAACTTACAATGCTTCATTAACCGGGTCGCGTCGCACCCGGAGCGACTGCAGTACATATACTTTAACACGGTGCTGTTGTTGCGTGCCGTCGCGCGCATTGGGCCGTACCTGCAAGCGTTCGACTATTGCTCGACGGGCGACAAAAGTGACGACGCGGAGACGCTCGCGAAGCTCTCCAATGTTATTTCCATCGCGCAGAGCGCGGGTCGCTTCGACGAAACGGTGTTGTTCCGAGGGGAGGATGCCAACGTAAATCTCTCACTTTATTTCTCGTGTAGATTTTGGGGCTGAAAACGAAACAGATCCTGAAGGAAGAGTTCAAGGTGCACTTCCGCAACGTTACGCGGATAATGGACTGCGTGGGGTGCGACAAGTGCCGCCTGTGGGGCAAGATCCAGACAACGGGCGTGGCGACGGCACTCAAGATCCTCTTCGAGCTGGACGAAAAGGCTCTGAACCCAGCAGCGAACCATAACCTCCTACAACGCTCCGAAGTGGTTGCGCTGATCAACACCCTACACCGATTCAGCGAGAGCCTCGAGGCGGTGGAGGACTTCCGGGAGATGTGGAAGGCGACGAGTGCGACCGAGGGAGAGAAACTGATCGTGGAGGCGGAGCGATCGGCGGCGGCGAGTAGCAGGCCACGACCGTCTCCGGCGGCGGGGCAAGAGCAGGACGAGAAGCGGTTAGACTTTGTGCTCGCGCGGTGGCTGCGGGTGTGCAAGGAGAGCACGGTGGGGTGCATAGGGCTTGTTGTCGCGATGTGGCGACGGGGGGTGGTCGCACTGGCGTCGCTCTTCACGCCGTCTGGGAAGGAGCGGGGGCCCGGCGGATTCGAACTGTAAATATTAATTAGGGATTTAATAAACGAAGGAATTAATTTGACCCCTATTTGCGAGTGTTATTACCTCTTGCCTTCCGCGCCCATCTGCGCGCCAAATGCGCTTATGATCTTGTTGGACGAGGTCGAGGGGTCCTCGAAACTCGCCGCTCCAGCGGCGACGCTGCGTCGTCCCGAGACAGTGGCTGGCCGCTCCGCTTCTCCCCTCCCCGACTATGAAACTTCACAAGCCCAACAACACACCGCCGCCCTCGAATCACCCACAAAGCCTTCCTTTCCCAAACGTTTCGGCTCTCGTTTCTGGAGAGTCACTTTCTTTGCTCTTGCCATGTCCGTCGCCTTCCCGTCACCCCCTTCACGCTCTCATTTTTATATTCCAGCTATGTATTTCTCTCAGTCGTTATTGGTATCCCGGTTATTGTCACGGTCCGTGCCTTTCACTCCTGCAACTTTTTTCTGAAGCGTCTACTGCAGCAAATAGCGTTCCGCAAGGCCCATACTCCTCCGCCCGTAATGCAGAACCTAATGACAGTGTTCTTGGCCGATTCCAACCAAGCGGCACCGCCTCTAAATTTCCCGTCCTCTGAGGGCAGTATGATCATGGCTGAGTCCTCCACCATCTGCGACACCTGGGACTCCAAAACCATCGCGGGCTCCCTCTATGTCGCCACGTACGTCCCCCCTCCCTTGCCGTTCTTCCGGCCCAATCACCGGATGAATATTGAGCTTTTCTTCCACGACCCCTATATAGCGCCAGGCACACTCTTGACGCGTTCGGGCTACTCTCGGTACGCTCCAATGCGACGGACGAGATCATCCCACACCCAGGTGGGATGCACAACCTCACCGTCGGCATCAACGACGACCGGACCGAGACCGATGTCACGCTCGCGGTTTCCCTGACGTCGTCATCCGCGGCTCTGCGCGAGCGCGCGCATGTCTGCTTCGCGTACAACGGGACTAACCGTGGAGTCTCTGTCTATGTGCGTCCTCATCCCTCTCCTGTTGGTAACTCTAATTAATTGTGATGGCAGCTCCCAGATGGTTTATCCCCATCGGACGTTCTTGCGTTTAATATCCGCCTTCTTTTCCCCCACACATCACGAGTTCTTACCTTCACGGACCTCATAACATACCTCCCCATGTTCCAGCAGTCGTTTGGATACATCAGCCCCAATATCCGGATACAAAACATCAACGTCGCGGGTGCTGGGTTGAACATCTCTTGCGACGTGGGTTTCCATCACGATTTTTCTTAAACTTGTTTCTAAATTGTTGTTGCTTTCACCTAGTCCTTCCAAGCAAACAAGATCGCTGTTAGCACCTCTTTTGCGAGCATTACTGGGTCGTTTAATGCGACCCAGTCGATCAAGTTGGACAATATCAATGGGTACGCCAAGAGCTCGTTTCCTTCTTGATTACTCTTTTCATTTCGTCTGTTGTCTAGCCCCATAACGTCCAACGTCACGCTCTACAATGACCCTTCCACGAACTTGGCCACGTATTTGGCGATCGACTCGGGTAACAGGTTCGTTTCCTCGAGTTTATCCTTAGAGGCGAGGCCAGCGCTGAAGCAACTTACTTTCCATAGCCCCATCACCACCTATGTCACCATGGTCGGCCCCGCAAAATCGCTGATCAAACCCATGTTCAACATCGGCATCCAAACCTTCGGCGGCGACCTCTCGGCGAACGTCGGGCACGACTCAAAGACACCGCCCGCGGCACTGCAGTTGTACATGAGCAACAACGAGGCCCTGACGCATGTGCAGCTCGACTCCAAGTTTATGGGGATCTTCGACCTGCGCACCAAGCTCGGGAACGTGACGCTGGACAGCGAACGGGTGATGGACCATGGCAAGGACCCTACGGGGGCGGGGAGGTCTTGGGGTGTAGCTCTTGACGCAGAAGCGAGCTCACTCCTGCGGGGGTGGTTTGGCTATGGGCCGCGGCCGAAGACGTACAATCCCATGATGGATGGAGCGGTTTCGGTGGGGTCGTCGTTGGGCCAGATCGTGCTGGAGGTGGTACCGTGACATGACACTTATTATATATACTAATCGTAGAGCGCCTTGTTGATACTGTATACCGTGTATTTGTTTTTCTACCAATAGGGCCTCTTGGGTACTGAAAGCCATGTAGTGAGTGCCCGAATTGGGCCGAAAACTTATACAGCTGGTTTGTAAAAGATAGAGGGGTTTCGTAAATCATTGATGCTCGTTTCTTGCTTACCTTTATTGACCGATTGATCTTCAGCCGTTCACGCCGACACTCAGAACTTGCTCCGAATCCAGTCAAGTTGTTGGTTTAAGGCGCTCGCTACATGATGCTGTTGAATACAATACTTGGGTATAGTGCCAGAAATGCGCAGAGCATGAATTATAGCTGGTTGAAGACCAGTGGCGAACGATGACGTCGCTGTGGGGCGCTTTTCGGTCAACAAAGGTAAGCAAGAAACGAGCATCAACGATTTACGAAACCCCTCTATCTTTTACAAAACAGCTGTAATCGATCAGCCAGCGATGTGCTATTGCGTGATTCTCCCTCATCGGCCTGGAAATTAGAAAAGGGACGTCCCTGAATCCGATTGCTTTGTGGACTCTCTCCTTGTACGGACACAAAATAGACTAGACCAAAGCAGAAAACGCGAACGAGCATTCGAATGAGCGCAACTACGTCATCAACAAGCCCCTATCCTCTCGAGGTATACTTTGCTCTGTCGCGTGTCTCTTGGGCTCACTAACGAATCTCAAGGCTCGGCGCTATGCAGGTAATCCCCCACACGGCGGTGTGCTCCAGGTGTGTTGGGGATGCCGAGCTTGAGGTATCTCGTTGATCTTCGCGGTGGTAGGATTTACTTGCGCGCGACGAGTTCATCGTGGACAAGCTGCGCGAGGAGGCGGAGACGCTCCCTGATATTGTACTGACCGAGGTACGCCAGTACCACCATCACCGTCGTTCCAGACGCTGACCGGACGCGCAGCGTCAATTATGCGATCTCGAGCTGCTCACGAATGGCGGTTTTAGCCCGTTAGAGGGCTTTATGAACGAGGCCGATTACAACAGGCGCGCTTTATCTTCCAAGTATATTTGACGAGAAGTTGAACGTGCGCGTCTAGCGTTGTCGACAACCTGCGGCTTGCGAATGGTGTGCTCTTCCCGATGCCGATCGCCCTCGACGTCTCGCAGGCGAGCATCGACGCGCTCTCCATCGTGCCCGGTGCCCGCATCGCGCTGCGCGACTTCCGCGATGACGAGCCACTCGCAATTATCACTGGTTCGTTCCTCTCTTCCTCCTAATCCTCGCGTTGACTTGTTTGATGAAGTGGAGGACATTTACAAACCCGACCAAGTGAAAGAGGCGGTCCAGGTATTTGGTGCGGACGACCCCGCGCACCCCGCCGTCGCGTACCTCCGCAACAAGATCCACGCGTTCTACGTCGGCGGCAAGGTGCAAGCGATCCAGGCGCCGAGTCACTTTGACTACGTCGCGCTGCGCTGTGCGTCGAATCTCAAAACAAGAGGCAAATTTATTGATTATTGACGGACAGACACGCCCGCCGAGCTACGATCACACTTCAAGAAGCTCGCGTGGCGCAAGGTGGTCGCGTTCCAGACGCGTAACCCCATGCACCGGGCTCATCGCGAGCTCACCGTGCGCGCGGCGCGTCAACGGCATGCGGTTTGTACCGCACTTTCCTGTCGCTAATTTTTTCTGATGGTTGGCTCAGAACGTGCTCATCCATCCAGTGGTTGGACTTACCAAGCCCGGGGACGTCGACGCCTTCACCCGTGTACGTGTCTACCAAAGCATCATGGAGAAATATCCCAACGGCATGGGTCACCTCGCGCTCCTCCCTTTGGTATGCCTCAACGTTCTTGGTCTTTTCCCGGTTTAATTCGCGCAGGCCATGCGCATGGCGGGCCCCAGGGAAGCCGTCTGGCACGCAATCATCCGCAAGAACTTTGGCGCGACGCATTTTATTGTCGGGCGCGACCACGCTGGACCAGGCAAAAATTCGCAGGGGAAGGATTTTTATGGCCCGTACGACGCGCAGGAGCTGGTTACCAAGTATCACGATGAGCTGCAGATTGAGATGGTGCCGTTCCAGCAGATGAGCTATATCCCTGCGACGGACGAGTACCAGCCTGCGGATGAAATCCCCGCTGGTGTGCAGACGCTTGACATTTCGGGCACTGAGCTTCGCCGCCGTCTCAAAACCGGGGCACCGATTCCTGATTGGTTCAGCTATGAGTGAGCTTTTTAATCCGTCCGACCATAATTCCGTTCTGAATGTGAATTTTACAGTGCTGTGGTCAAGACCTTGCGCGAAAGCTACCCTCCGCGTAACAAGCAAGGCTTCGTGCTGTTCTTGACCGGTTTATGGAACTCCGGCAAAGATAACATTGCCAGGGCGCTTCAGGTCACTCTCAACGAGCAGGGAGGCCGAAGCGTTACGCTACTGCTCGGGGAGACTGTCCGGCAGGAACTCTCTGCGGGTGAGAGACTCGGCACAATCGTTATCCCCGTCGTACTCACTGTCCACAGAGCTTGGGTTCTCCAAGGAAGACCGGCACACCAACACCCAGCGCATAGCTTTTGTCGCCGCCGAGCTGACGCGCGCAGGCGCCGGCGTCATTGCGGCCCCCATCGCGCCGCACGAGCACTCGCGGGAGGCCGCCCGCGAGACGGTGGTTTCGTCCGGCGGGGCTGGCGGGAACTTCTTCCTGATTCACGTCGCGACGCCGCTCGAGTACTGCGAGAAGAAGGACCGCAAGGGCGTCTATGCCAAGGCGCGCCGCGGGGAGATCAAGGGCTTCACTGGCGTCGACGACCCATACGAGGTGCCGAAAAACGCGGATTTGACGGTCGATGTGTCCACGCAGAGCATACCGGAGATCGTACACAGTAAGCCCGCGCATTTAATCGCAAACGAACAGTCTATTAATCGAATATACAGGCGTCGTGCTGCTCTTGGAGAGTAATGGCCTCTTGTAAATAGATCCGAAAGCAAGGAACGCAAATAAATTGGATTTCAGGTGGTTTTAGAGAGGCATTACCGTGAATTCCACCTCTACGTCACAGAGTTTTCCGCGACACAAGAAAAGTCTGAATGATTTTCCAATGCAAATCAACTTCCAGTATACATTGCAGGTAATAAAATACAGTGAACATTGGTCGTACATGTCGTTGCGCAGTTACGCCAAGCCGGCGCTGACGACAAAGCTAACGTCGTTGATGAACGACGCGGTGGCGTCGAAGTCGGACGGGCCGCCGTTGCTCGCAGCGTAGAGAATGGCGTTGAAGTGCCGGAAGTAGTGAGTCGGGAAGCTCCACGAGCGGATCGAGTTACCCTGCCCGTTGAGCCCGGCTTGCGGGCAGTACGTCGCGTCCTCGTGGAACAGCTTTGAGCCGTCGTTGGCGTTCACGAACAGCTCGAAGCCCGAGTGCCGGATGAAGCTGCCGGGGGTGTCCCGCGACTCGAACGAGACACACTGAGTGTTCGCGAGCCCCGCGATGACGTTCCAGCTCGCGGACAGCCTGAGCGCGGAGGTGTCGCTCGAGCTTATGACCTGCGTGTTGACGGTGGTGCCGGTGTGCGCGATGACGCGGGTGGTGAACCCCGGCGTTGTGACATGGAAGGAGACAGAGGAGCCCACGGCGAGGGCGGGTCCACTGGTAATCGAGGTGATGGCGTATTTGGCCGCGACGACGTTGGCTTGGACAGAGTTCTCGGTCGCGTCGGACGGGAAGCCGGAGGTCATGACACCCTCGTAGAACGTACCCTGGGAGCTGTCGCTGTTGTCGCCGCCGATGCCGAGGATGATGGCGCCCTCCTTTTTCATGGGATTGTAGCCATTGCTGGGGCGCACGCCACTGTAGAACGTTGCCAGCGAGCCAGATTGAGCGTTTCCGCCGCGGACCGCCCAGTTATTACCAGGCTGGCCCTTGACGACCGCGGTGACGAAGCGCTCAGTGATCGTCGGGTTACTGGCGGTGACGCCCGACGTGTTGGGTGAGGTGAACAGGCCATTCTCGAGGTCAGCGAGGACCCAGGGGCCGCTGCCCGTGCCAGTACCGAAGCCAGTGCCGGTGCCAAAGTAGATGGCCTCCATGTGGCCATTGCCAGTGTCGTCGGCTGAGACTTCGGCATTACCGTAGTCGAAACAGCAGCCTCCGTTGAAATGCGTGCCGTCGAAGACCGCGTACAACCCCTCTGCCGCGTCGCCCTTGAAGATAAATCAGCACACGGAGGTATAACATAAGAAGTAAAAAGACTGACCGTGGCAATGCCATTAGTTTTGTCGTTGCGGTAGCCACTGCCGGGCGATATGAATACACCATACGCCTTCTGACCGTTCAGCGTTACCGGTGCGCCATCCGCGGCGGCCAGAAGGTCAGGTCCACCAGCAGCGCCGCCGGCAGGGGCCTGCGTGAGGTGATTGCTGCGTCCGGTCTGGTCAAAGATGGTGGTGATGACGCAGGTGGTGCCGGCGCAGAATGAGTCTTGCGCGGCGGCGTTGGCGACACCGCCGGCGGACAGTGGCGCAATGTTAACGGTACCGCTGTCGGAGGCGCGCTGTACCTGGTAGAGCGAGCCAGAGTAGGCGCTGAACAGCGCACGGGTGGTGCTGTGCGCAGCGACGCAGGGTGTGCCGCCGGAGGCGTAGATGTCACAGGGCGCCGCGGCGACGAGCTGAGCAACAAGAACCAACGCGAGGAGTGAGGAAAAGTTGAACATTTCTGAACACTCGTGCGTGGGGGGGTGATAGACAGACTGCAGACTCTCGATATTTTATGTGAAGCCAAGAAGTCGTGACGCTTCAAAGAACATATGGTCATCTTGGGAACGAACCGCACGTGAACGCGACTCCGCCCTATCCCTGAGTGTTGTCCCCGCAACACCTGGTCTGGTGACGCCGAGCCGGGGAGGATCAAGGAGGATTCGCATGCGTCGGAGCACACATGGCCTAGTCCATCAAAGAAACCACCAAACTTGGAAGATATCAGCCAGCCCCTTGCAGAAGTTGCACACTTGCAAGCCTTGGCCCTTGAAAGAATGCAAGCCTGTGGAGTGTTGGTAAGTGGTGAAACCTTGGAAAGGAAATCATTGATTGACATAAGGTGGCTGTGCTCAGAGGACCCAGCCTCACACAACCAAATATCATAATCGGAGATATTCGGCCGCGTTGGCCGTCAATCTTTCATCGCGACTCGCGAGTCAGAGAACAACATGGACGATTCTCTGGAACAGCCGGACGCAAAGCCGCCGACGCTAGCACCTGAAGGGACCTCTCCAGAGGACGGCGAGGAGGGTTCTGATGATGAAGGAGACATTGTTCTCGACTGGACGAAGCTCTTGTAAGTTCGTCTCCCTAAAACTATTATTCGCGTCATTCAACGCGAACAGGCCAAGCGCTGCGCGTCCTGTCATTCCGCGACGTGGAGAAAAGGAGTTTGAGCCCCAGCCTGGCGGTGGGTCAGGTCTACAACTCCATGTCCTCGATAGATCGCGAAACGCCATGTTCGAGGCTTTAAAGGCGACTCGTACAATCTCGAGGTGCCGACAACTCATCTTGGCCTGACCTGTGTTTCTGAGCATCCTCGATTTCAATTTTCAATAGCAAGGCCGTCAGTTATGCAATGTGGCATCCTGAAATTGCTAGAGCTCATCTCATTGTCGGCCGGGGAACTCTATTCACGTCTCTGGGTCATTCCGTGCCCCGGCCTGTGGTCGATGCGAGTGGTACCGAGAAACTACAGAAGAGGGTCGAACTGCTTCCCGAAGAAGCTCTTTACCTTATTGAAAGGGGGACGGTATTTTGCTGGAAAGAAAGCACTCTGAAGCTCGACGGCGTTGATGGCTTGGAAGAAGTTCTCGGTCCTCCCATAAGTGTGCAACAGGCTTTCAGCGAAATGATAGGCACTGAGGATCTAACGTTGGAGCGCTACCAGGTGCGTTTCGCCAACACTTGTATTTCTCCGACTTGATACTTGCCCAAAGGTTTATGCGTACCTGAAGCGTTTGGGATATGTGGTTACTCGCGCAACTGCACCCAATTCTCTCTACCCCATGCCTCCGCCTTTTGATCTCTCCCCGCTTCATAAGAAAACTGTATCCATATTGAACAGAATCTGTTCCATCTTCCCGTCGTGGACGTCGAGGATCTCGCGTCTTCTAACGGGTGGTTTCAATTGGTGGAAGCCGTTCCAGATGAGCAGATGGTTTCTTCGCGATAAAAACTATGGTCAGTCGGTCGACTTGTTTTTCCCCTCCTACTCAACCTGTCAAAGGCGCTATATTCCGTGGTTTGCGATTCATACCGGCCGGACATAATGTCCCCCTCCTTCCGACCAAAGTGGAGCCTCCCGCCAAGCCGTCACCATACCACATCTTTTTCAACGTCCATAAACCTGGAACAGCTTATCGCAAATCGGCACCAGCTCTTCCAGACTATCAAATCGTCGTCGTAAAGTAAGCGATTTCCATTGATCAGGCCATCTAATAATGTTAATAATGCGGAATCAGTGCTCGAACGACTCCGATGCCCTCACTGCGAGAACTGACAGATTTATTCGACATTTCACCGGAGATGCCTCCGCCCATGCCTCGGCAGCGGCGACCAGTTAAGGGTGCTGCCCCGCCACCGCCTCCTGTCGTCCCTGCGCGGTCGCAGCCACCCCACCCCCTCTCGCTATCGCTGCGCATTCTGCACTGGTTCCGTCCTCCACCTCCCGAGAGCACAGCACCGCCAGCTCGACGCCCACATCCATTCATGGCCATCAAGGCCGGCAAAAAAACTGTAATCGTTGCAGTAGTGGATGCGGGGAGTACCAGTTTCTTCCGGTTCGGGCAGGGAGCATTTTCCGAATGGGCAATTACCTGACCGCGAAATCTTTTGGGAATCGATGCTGTACTATTTCTTGCATTTTCTTGTATTGTTATCCAATATCTGCATCGTGCTTGATTCATATTGTATCGAAAACGAATATTGCTTTACAGATACTTTTCCTCCTTCCCCCGATCTAGATGGGTGTTACATGTGTGAAGTACAGAGTCCGAATGAGTTTAAATGAGTCCATCCTCATCGTCGCTCCAGATTAAATCATCTTCGTCGTCGCTCGGAAGACCGAGATTCCGGGAATGCGATGAACTTTGCGGAAGGATGTGATGGCTTCCAATGCAATGTCAGTACTAGCAGATTGAGTGAAGGAGGGACGCACTGGTCGAGAAGCTCCTCTACACCCGCGTTCCCGGCTTCCCAATCAACCCGGACCCAATTATGGACGAGCTCCCCGTCACGGTAGACAAGCATGGTGGGGAGGACGTCAAGGTCAACGTCGTCGTCGTAAATTTCATCATCCTCCTGCCCTTCCTCGTCGTCCCCAAAATCCTTCTCGTCGTCGTAAGGATCGTCTGTTTCGTCTTCAGGTATACGACTAGTCCGCCTTAACTGCGGTACGCCGCGCGAGGATGAAGAGCCAGTGGTTGCAAATCCCAATGCAGATGCTCGAGCTCGGAGGAATTTCGTATCAGAGTAGGCTCGAGCAAGATGAGCCAGTGTATCATCCAATATATAACATCTATCCAGAGACTGCGAAATAAGACAGATATATTGAGGGGTCGAGGGTTGGACTCACTGGTTCATACAAGTGAACGACGACCCAGGTTCCCTTTGCTTCACCCTCGACAGCGTTCAAGAACCCCTTCACGCCGACTTCTCGTAGGTGCCCGAACCTGCCGTTGCGTGTTTCACCAAACACATTTCTTCGTTCCTCCACGCGCTCCCGTTCACGCAGGACCAATTCATCCGCATCCTCGCCTTTCTCTCGTTCCTCCTCCAAGTATGTCTTGCCCCCGAGATTGGTCTTTTCCATCTTCTCCCTCAGACCTGCTAAATCTCTGGCCCGTTTCTGTCGTGCGAGTCCCTCTGCCTCATCGCGATCCCGAATAACACCCTTGACCCCTGTTCGCCCGGGGCCCATCCCAATCGAATCTTGCTGCTTCTCTTGCTCCTTCAGATGTCTGTCGAATGCGGCGCGTCGAGCCGTGTCCGAGTCGTAATCCTTCCCGTCGTCGGACAAGTTCAGATCCTCGTCATGCCATCCGGCGTCGGGGGAAGCTGCTCTCGCTGGAGAAGACGAGCGGGACGTCCGGAAGAGCTCTCCCGAGAGTATGAGTTGTTCGAGTTCTGCCATTGACAATTTGAGTGTAAAGTGGAAGTAGACAAGATCGGCGTCTAGTCCTAACGCGACCAAATAACGCGTCAACATCGAGAGCTTTGCCATGACTGTTGTCGCTATTCTGCCTTCTGGTGATTCTATCCTTCATATATCCCTCTTGGAATGACTCTGACCTCGTCTAGACGCGTTGGACGTCCCGATCAACCTTCCGTCGAGCTCAAAGCCAGCCACTCAATTTCTGCGACTTCCTCACCCAAGAACTGGTGAGCACAGCGCCACTACGTCGATTCTGACCTCGAACGCGCCCTGTGCCAGGTATTCCCTCTCTATTCCTTCCCTACCATCCCCAGAAGCCCGACGGGCCCAAGCGAGATTCAATACTTGAAGTTCAGGCTGTGGCCCCAACGCACGCTCGTTCTTGGTTTATCGGGCAAGAGGTCGTAGCTGGTACTGTTTCCTGAAGCCTGAACTCGTCTTCAGAGATGCTAATCTCGGGAGCAGATGGAAAACTACTGGTCATGACCCCAATAGATCCAGCATTCCTTCTCATTCCCATTCTCCAATCCGTATATCCTGTCAGTCCCGAAACTGTCAGTGAAAGTCGAGGCTAATTTAGAGACAGGAAAACACTACGAATGCGGTGTTTCGTCCCGCAGATGAGATATTTGACGATGCGGCGGCCAACTTGGAAGAGTCCTCCACAGCTGCCGGAGACAAAGATGCTTCTCTCATCGTTTCAAAAGAAGATGTGCTGCGGTTCACGTCGATGGAGTGCTGTAAAGATGCGCTGAAGCGTGTGTGCGACGTCAAAGGTGTGCGACTCACTCTTGGCCTCTTCCTTCCCGAGCTGAATAGTTTCTAGAAATCATGGAGGACATCACGGTGTATCGATTCTCCGAACCAAAGGTTGTAGAATATCTTCGGGTCAAAGTGCAACGATTGTCTACTCCCGAAACCGTCGAGGTCTCTCGAACGATGATTCGCAACCTCGCGAAAGACGGGCTGATGGAGGACGGCAAAGAGAATTTACTTGAAGGTAATTGAATCCCCACGCAAATGAGCCGAAGTATTGAGGTTTCTGCGACAGTCGGACGCGTTCGAGCGGCATGCGATCTCGTCGCGCAATATATTCTGCCTGGGATACGCAGTTTGTTGACTGCTTCGTACGAGTGGGTGACTCTTCCGCTGCATGGATTCTTCTCTAATGTTTTGCGCGCCTAGTTTTACAGCCTTGGACGCGCACTTCAAATCCATTGAAGACGCGAGTGCGGCTCTCGCGGTTGACAAACCTGTGAAGGCAAAATCTGCACCGGCGGTGGTCGACAAGAAGCGGAAACCTGGAACCTCTCAAGGAGTGGAGAAATTGAAAAAGGCGAAAACTGCGGGGATGGCCAAACTATCAACTTTTTTCGCCAAAAAAGTGCCCACATAGTGACGGCCGAGGTTTTCCAGAAGGTCTATTTATCTGTAGAATATAATGGCGAGATATGTAGTACTTACGAGGTGTTTGTGCGCGAGCGAAGCCAAAGCGCGAGGTGATGCTATTTAAACGCCCGCTGATCCCATCAATCGCGTCTCTCGTTCCTCCTCCCGTCTTCGCGTCTCTGCCAGCGCTCCTGAGCGGCCTGGACGACTATGATTCGCGCCATGGTCACAGTACAGCAAAAGGACTATGTCGACCGCGGCGTTCAGACCGATTTTCCTCGATTATCGCGTCCTGATTCTTCCACCTCGAAACCCCAAAATTCTCGCGTCTATGACCCTCCCGCTCCAAGCACTCCCCCAAATACATTAGGCTCCGATATTTCATCTTACTCGCCTCGTTTCGATATTGCCTATGGTCGCTCCCCAGCGTCTGGCGGCCATCCTACTCCTCTTCATACCGCAGGTCCCACTCGTTCTCCCCCTACTTCGCGCAAACACGCACAACTACCTTATAGCCGACCCTCCCAGTTGAATGCCACAACCCAGCGCGTTCTGTCCCTTCCCGAGATTTCTCCCCGTGTCGTTCATGTCCCTCGCGAGACTCGTGGAGTTTCCCTCTCCGAACGCCCAACAGTTTCGCTTTCTTTCTCAGACAATACCACAGACTCTGCCTCAGCTGAGACGTCGTTTCTCTCCGAAAATAGATCTGGATCCTCTCGCGCGCGCCGCTCTTTTCCTTCCTCTGATATGCCGCACACTCCATCGCCTCCTTCATCTCCAGAATCTGTGATGATCATTGGGAACGACATGCAGGTTCCCATCTCATTCCTGCGCCACAAGGCAAAATCCAGTCGAGTCTACGAAGATGATTCTGGTGCGTACCTACCGTCCTTTCATCACGACCATTCATTGACGGTTCCGCCGTTAGGTTGGATCTCTTGGGCTAGCTCACCGCCCAAACCCATTCCTGCTCTTCACGGCCCTTTGTCTCTTCCCTATGCTCGCTGCCCCTCGTAAGTCCCTTTGATGCCACTCCTTCGTGTTATTCACTTCTTCCAGCGGTGCCGAAGGAACGATCGTCGAGGGCGAGGACCTGTCTCGCATGATTTGGGGTCTCGGGATCGAAGATGCAGGTAGCCACTCGCGAACGAACTCGAACCAGTTTTCCAACAAGTCAACACCTCAGCCCAGCTTTACGCCCCGTCTACAGGCTCAGCGCAATTCCCCGCGCCACACTGCGTCTCACCAACATCACAATACATCCCCTCGTCACCAACTCCAGCCCTCGCATGAGCGTCTCCATACGCCTTTGGTTGGAGGCATCACTACAGTCCACGAGGCGAGAAACCAAATCCTCTTACATCAGCGCGCGTTGGAGTCCATCGGCCCCCGGCACTCGTCTCGAGGTCAAGTACAGGAACATGCATTGACCGCTCCCCAGAGCTCAGACTCGTGGATGGATTACAGAGCGCACGATGACTTACTAGATCGCCTTTCCGCATATGATGGACAACGCGGATTGGGGCTCGATTGGCAGGAAACGTTAAGACATCAACATGAGGTCGCCAACGAGGGCGTAAAGTCCAAATCCTCGCATTCTCTCAAACCTTCGGCGCCCGTTTTTGTGCCCGCAAGCCAACAAGCAGTACAGCAGTACCCTCAGATTTTTGTCGAGCCTCGAATTCCACACACTATCAACACCCCTCAACGTTTAACAGCAATCGAGATTGCTCAACAATATCGTGCCCAGCACCGTCCCCAGAGTTATTTGCCCACCCCGCCTGGATCTTCGTCGCCGCAGTGGACCCCATTCATGCCTCATTATACCGATCCCTTCCCGCCCCTAGACCTCCATTTGCTTCCCATAAAGCACCAGCCGAGTTTTGCCCCACCATCCCTTCTGCGAGAGTCGCAGCAGTGCCCTCCCGATCCATCCCGGGAATTGCGTCAATTTGTGTTTGACCGCATGCGAAATCCAGATCTGAAGTTGGGCCAGGATTATACGAGCATGAATTTCAGCGACTCTGGCATAACGCACCAGAACCAGCCCATCACTCCTCGCATTCGTTCTTCCCCTTCGCAGTATCGCAATCCGGCGACTGACGCGTCGCCACCTCATCCTGGACCACCCCCAAACAGTCCTTTGCCTCCAATTCCTTCATCTCGTGCGCGCAACTTTCTCGCAACCCCGCCATCTCCCACGTCACCCGATCCACGTATCCAGAGCCGCAATTCCGCTAGACAGCCACGTTCAGTTCCTTTTGCGCGCCTTCTCCAGCGCCGACTGTCCTCCGTGCCCGAGGAGGAGTCGGGGCATTATATGGAGCCCGACTCCCCTCCGCCATCGCCGCCCAAAGTGGCTTCTGCGATCCGCGCACCGCGCCCACCTTCCTATTCACTCGCCGACTCTTTCCAATCTCGCTCACACTCCGCTTCCGGCCAGTGGCATGCAGGAGCAGCGAATTCGGCCCGCGGCGGATTTGCGTCTCAGAGCAGAATGACTCGCGAGTCCGAGAGTGACGCGGCGCGATGGAGGATGCCCATCGCCGGTCGAGGAAAGGCTACCATCAAAACGCCCCTAAAGGTGGCCAATTCGGAGTCGTTGGATAGTCGCGGCGAAGACTCTGCGAAGACGGACGGGAGTACGAGTGAGCATGCATGGGAAAAGGAAAGGAAAGGAAAGGAAACGGGAAATCGAGGAAAAAGGTTCGCAGCAAGAAGAACAGGACCGGTGGTAACTCAAACCGTGCTCCCGAGGTTTCTACAGATAACGTGTCTCCGTGGTTGGCAGCAAGTCTCGGGGTGGAGGCGTGGCTTTAGAATCCCGTTTTGAAAGTCGTCATCAATGCCTGTCCGCTTTCGCTCGCGTTCATCCTTTCTCTCAGCTTTGTTTCTTCGCATAAATCATTCATACACACACACTTGTACAGGAATCACTCGCAATGTAATAGCAACTCTTTTTTTGTCCCCGCGTAACATCCCTTCCATCGCTTGAATTCGAAGTGGGTGACATTCGCAGGTTCGTGCAAGTTCAGCAGAAGCGTTTATTATCAGGGCTCGACGATGTATTTACGGTGCTATGTACCTGCATCTTTGGGGGCCGGGACGGCAAGCTGGCGTGATGCTGCAAGGTGGGCTGCAATGACAAGGACAATGTGGCTTTGCAAACAACGGATACGGGTCTTTAGTGGCAGTAGGGAGAGATGTGACGCTGGCGGGCATTGGAAGCTGTAAGACGATGGAGCCTCGGCTAGGTGATGTTGGCGAGGAATGTTGGTATGTTTGATGAGAGCAGCGACCGTTGCGTTGCATTTCGACGGCGAGTGGGAAGGAGCCGGGAACGAGCAGTGACGAGTGCGGGCGGGTCGCAGCGGATTCGAATATTGCGCGAGGCGGAGATGATATTATGTGAGGAAGGAGGGCGAACGCGATGCGTGCGGACGATATGATGATGGTTGGGCGGGCCTGATGGTGAGCCGCCTAGGTCGAGAGTGGGTCGCGGCTGACGTTGTAATATTGCGCGGAGAGTAAGACGAACGCGAGGCGTGCCGAGGATGATGAGTGATGGTTGGACGAGCCCGGTGGTGAACGAACGTTTACGGTGGGCGGCTGAGCATTGCATAAAGAGCTGATGCTGTTCCCAATGAATAGCCGGCGAACGGGATGAAGCTCGAAGACTACGGCGATGGTTACTCGACAAGCCCGATGATGATGAGAGGACCAGTGGAGAAGAATCGATGATGATATTGCGTCTCGCGGCCAAACGGAATTGAGGCTTCGTTTGGAGAGAAATGCGTGCATTATGAAGGTATGCGGCGCGCAAGTCGAGGTGAAGAGTGGACCGAATAGTGCGAGCGAATATGGATGATGATGTCGCGCCTCGCAGCCGAACAGAATTGAAGCTTCGTTCGTTGGGATCGGGTATTGTGTATGCGCCGCGCCAAGTTGGAGAGTGGACCGTTGCGAGATGATGTCGCGTCTCGTAGCCGAACGGAATTGAAGCTCCGGTCGAGTGATACGTATTGTGAATGCAGCGCCAGTCGAGTTGAGGAATCGACGAGATATTGCGAGAAGACTGGACGAATGTCAGATAACGGAAAGCTTTCTGGAAAGGATCCGGAAAACGTACTGTGGAGATAGCAAACCAGGTCGAAAGAAACGCAGCCGCGTCAAGATGCTCATAAGAAAATGTGTCCGTTCCGTGAAGGAGTGGTTCCGTCCCAGCCTGCCCTTCCCCGCAGCGACTGTCTATCCACGATCTATCTACTTTCTAACTAATCGAGACCCGAGACCCGAAACCGAAACCCAAGACCGAAACACAAGACCGAACCAGAAACCGAAAGTCGACACAACCGCGCACGCCAGAGGGATTATGACGGCCAGAAAGAACACTTGCGAGTGGTGCGTGTATTGATATTCCGAGCGCCAGGTAAGGGAGAAGCACAAGAACGATTGCGTCGGGCATGAGACTGGGAGTTGTTAGCATCGGCGATTGTATTGATGTATTGAGGCACAAGGAGACTTACTGTGAGGAGTTCGACGCATGGTACAGTTGCAATGTGATGGGTGAGATTGGCGGCAAGCGTGGCCGGCCAATGGATGGTGTACAGAGCCGCCGATGCGCACGAAGAAACCGCAGTCGTGGACGAGGGCGAAATGATGTGTTGCGCCAAACTCGCATTGCGGATTGAGTAGTGATGTTTGGAAAGAGTACATTGCAGACGTCGGCAGCCGAAGCCTCGCATTGGTGGGTAGTGGTTTGGGGTGCGGGTAGTGGTTATGTGGCCGCTGACGTCGTGAAGGTTCCGGAACACCGCCTCGTCTTGGTGGTGGGTGTCTTTGCCGTCTTGGTGGTATGTTTGTGGTAGTGCAAGTGCAGCGCCCAACGAAGATTTTGATTGCCTTCTTCTTTTCTTTTCTTTTCGTTATTTGTTTTGTTTTTATTGGCTGTTTTTTTCGACGGAGGGCGACTGCAAATGCGGCAAGACACTGGAACGAGTTAGTGGAAGCCGGATAATCAGGATAAATCTCATACCAGTGACGACGAGGCGGGTAGTTTTTGAATATGGCAACCAAAGCCCTGCCCTCCAAACCAACAGAATCCCCGTGCCCTTCTGCTATCCTTCCACCAAAGAATCGATCGCGCGCGTGTCGTGAAAGGTGGCCAACCTTTAAGCTAACCTAAACAGAAGGGAGGGGGAAAAATGAGTTTGGGTTAGTAGGCGTTTCCCCCGCCCGCTCCCTGCCCCCCCACGCCGGTGATCAGGCCGACGTGAGCGCCACAAATTTGCCACATTTGCCCTCCTTCACGGCAGCTGGCAGTGCACTACCCTGAACGAGAACGTGAGCACGAGGATGAGAGAAGATTGAACGACGACTTACAGCCGCAGCCTCCCGTCGCCGCCCGGCTCCCGGGACGCTGAAGAGAGTCAATGGTCAGAAAGAGGCAGACTGGAGGAGATTCGACGACTTACACGACACTTCACACCACCCGCCGGCCGCCGAGGTCTTCTGGGGCCCCGTCTTGAGGTGCCGAGGTCTTGAGGTGTCGAGGTCTTGAGGTGTCCGTCGAGCGCCTTGAGGTCTGAAAACACTCCCCGCAACAGACCAGTTTACCTGAGTCTGCGCTAGGAGACGTGCGTAGGACGAAATGGGTGAGAAATATTGGCACGCACCGTTTCGGGTGCTGGGGACTTGCGACTGGAGGCCAATTGAGGTGCTGGTGGTCGATAGTCGAGGCCGGCGTCGAGGTTGAGGTCGATTCAGAGGACAGGGTGTTGAGGGAGAGCGCCAGATGGTGGGAGAAGACAAGCCGCAAAGTGGCTGACTGTCACAAGTGGTCACAGATATACTCGAATTCAAACTCCGACCCGAGAACATGGTCACGTTACCGCGAGGACACGATCAATGACATCACGCGACGCGGCGCGTTCCCAAGCCCAACTCATAAATGTTCATGAATGCTATCAGGATCATCCCTTTCTCTACACTTCAAGTTTCCCTTCGATTAAATGCGTTGCGTGTTCCATTCAAAAGCTTGGCCAGTCGCGAAAAATCCTTACGACTCGATCGTCGGGCACTGGCAGTTCCAATCTGGCATGTCCCCTCGAGTATCTTCCTGGTACTCTCACCCAAAGTTTGGAAGAGACCAATTCGAACTTCGAAGAGCGGCTAAGAGAAGACTAAGGATATTATTATAGAGCTCGCTATGATCTCATTTCACTCAGATGTTCCAATAAGCTTGTCCTTTCACTTGCAGATCAGCAACATGCCCTAGCATTTTCCCACTCGAAAACTACTTACCGAGGTGAGCTGTATGACGTCGGAGTCGCATAACAGCGAACTATCGCCGATCTGATTCTGCTTTGAAATGTGTGTTTTTTTTTCTTTTCGGCCCCCCCAAGGAGGTTAGCAGTTAGCTATTACTGCGCCGCTAAAGGCCGGTCTACTCGTCCTCTGTACAGTGTAAATATCAGGACTCAAATGCCTGGACCCTGGCTGACGTCGAGTTATTTCTGGGTGGGATATTTTGGGAGGTTCGTTGCCGAGGCTCGGCAGCGGAGACTCGAGGCAACAAGCTAGAACAAAGTCCTCGGCACAGCTCGCAGCTGTCTCCGAGCAGCTCCACCCTCAACTTCGACCAGTTTCACGATGCGGCCGCCATTCGTCTTCCTCGCGCTCGTTTTGCCTTTCGCAGCCGCCCAGACGTTCACCACCACCGACCTGTGCGCTTCCTGTTCTCTATCCTCTTCGTTTTCCCAATCCGGATTTGATACTTAGGGCGGGCGAAACCATAGTCGAGAACATAACCCTCGACCCAAACGGTCTACCGACGACCGTTATTTTACAAACTCTGGCTGGTGCCGCTGGTGCCGCCGGTGCCGCCGGTGGCGCTATAACTGCCACAACGATAACCACGACGGACCCGTGAGTTTCTTTGCCTTGTGCTATACTCCATCACCAAATCTTTTGTCTTGCGATAGCGCGGGTGAAACTGTGGTCGAAGTTATCACTGGGGACGGTGTGGGAGATTCAGTAACCAACACAATGCAAGTGGTGGTTATATATTCCTCTTCCCGTTTCCGTTAACACTCCGACAGTCAAACTATAGCGGCGGCTGCGCCAGTTAACCCCGGCCCAGTAGGACAACCTGGACCGACGGGCGCTGCGGGACTGCCTACCCCGTTTACTTACACCACGACTGATGCCAATGGCAACACAATCGCTGTGAAAGCGACGTTTACACCGTCTGTGGCCACGACCCTCCCAGTTTCAGCAACATTCCAAGCCACTGTACTGGACTACACTGATTATACCGCGAGCTATGCAACCCAAATTGCGACCGTAGCAAACGCCAAATCCAACAATAGCAGTGCTTCGCAGCGGAGTCCAAAATGGTGGGGGTCCTGTCTGAGTGTCGTGATTGGCATGGCTGGGGGAATGCTCCTCATACTAGGAGCATGAGACAGCAGTACGCAGCTGATATGGACACGCGGTTGTACGACTTATACCACGCATTTTTTTGACGATTCATAATACATTGTATTCCCCATATTAGATAGATATTATGCACGACCAACACCGTGTCAGGATCCCTCTCCCCGTCGCAGTCTGTTGAATTTAGGAAGCATCTCGCGGAGATATTCTGCATGCTTCCTTCTCAAATCTGCTTCTTGAGCCTTGCCACGACCACTCCACGTCCTCCGTTCTGCAGCAGGCCCATAAATCACTGTGTAATCGTCCAAGAATTCGTCGTCCGTGGGCACGACGAGACAGCCCGCTCCGACCACACAGTACGAGGCAATACGGACCGTGTGGTGAACGCGTGCGCGCGTTGATACCGTGTTAAAGTCTCCAACGGTGGGGGACTCGACACCTGCAAGATATTTCTTAGCAATGTGGTTTTGCAACAAAAGCAGCGGCGTACGACATCCAATTTCGAAAAGGTTGTCGTCACCAATCCGCATTACTTCTTTCCTCCTGAAAAATGATGAACGACATTGAACATTCGTCGACTGCTTTCCTCGCCTATTCACGATAATAGCGCCTTCCTCGATGATGCATCCCGAGCCAATAACGATGGGCCCGGCAATCGCAAATATGGTCGCTTTCGGATGGACTATAGTGCCTAGAGAGAACTGAGTACTACACAGGCGGCAAACTGAAAGAGTCGCGACCTGAACCAATTGTTATGTCGCCTTTCAACTCTACATCCTGGCATACGACGGCCTTGGAATGAATGGTGTATTTGTCGCGTCTAGAAGAGTGAGGAGGCGTATTCAGCGGCGAAGAGGGTCAGAAAAATCCAAGTGACATTGGTGCCATGAAAGTCGAGAGCGAGCCGCGCGGCCCGGATTCCGACGCGAGACAAACCGGCGACAAACAAACAACTTTAACGCTCTGAATGTCATTCTTCAACCCCACAGAACACTCGGTCCAGCTCGCGGGAAAGACACTTATTGTCGTCCGTCTATCCAATTCGCTCGATACCTGCCGATTTGACTCGGTTCTCTCAGCCGGTGGTGTCCACTGCCAATGTTTCCCAATTAGCAGCAGACTTGCTCATCGCGTCGTTGTCTCTGGAAAGGATCGGGATTGGGTCAAGCAGATCTCTTGTACCCGTGGTGGGTAGCCTTGAAGATGGCGTCGGTGTGAGCACGCCCCTTGAGTGTGAGCTCGACATATCTTTCACTTTGTGCAATTACGCAAGCGTGCGAGTAGTCTATGGGAAGACCGGAGTGGACGTCGTCGTAATGCAGCAACGTTCTCCTACTCTCAAGGTACTAAAGGCTTTCTGCAGTCAAGTTCCCCCGTTGACCGTCACCACAGTCTCAAAAGCACGAGTTCATCCAGAGTCTTCTTGAATTTATAAACACTTCTGGGGTGGTTTCAGCTCTGTTTCTCTCTGGAGTGGATCTATCGAACCGTACGGATTCTCAGATGCAGTAGGTTTCGTTCATTTACCCTCGGACGCGATGATGAATCCGCTCATATAGAACACCGACATATCAAATTCGCACTACTGCAACGTCTCTGTCGTCCACGCCCCTGGCCCGTCTCGGAGAACTTCCCATACCGGAATACACCTCCCCAGTATCTCAGTATCCGCTTCAGAGCAACAATGAAGCGGAACTAGACGTTCCGTTTATCCCAGGCGGAAGTCTTACACGCCGTATTCTGCAGACCCTCTCGAAATCTCCGTCATCGGTCCCAACAGCGGCCATTCTTCAATTTGTTCTGGAAGGAGACAATAGGGCAGACGCTGCCCTACTTGCGAGCGTTGTTGTCGCAGTTTTGGGACTCGGCATCGACGGGTTTAAAGAGCCTCCCAGCTGGAAACAAGGCCTCTTTGGCGCCCCGCCCGACCCAACTTTATATGGGTAAATAAAATATGTAACTCTAGCGACATTCTTGGTGAAATCTCGGTCAATCAATTCCCTTTTCTTCCGTTGTACACCTACTTGGACTCTTGGAGTGCGGCGACTTCCAATGAGCTTTTGCTCCAGCCCAGCTGCTCATCCTAGACGTCTGTTCACCATCGGGCTCGTCCAACAATTACCTTGCGCCTCGCGTTCGTGTTACTCTCTGGCTATCCATCATCGCAAGCAATGTCAGCTCATATTATCACTGAGTTCGCGCGAAACGATATCATCGTCCACTCTCCGGATAGGTGCAACATCGTTGTCCCGGACGCAATCCGCCACAACTCTAGCTCATCGCACTGTGAACGCATCGCAATGGTCGCAGCTCTATTTTACCTCGCTCATTACCCGCCGTCTGTTTAATTGTCTGCAAAGTCACATTGTCCTCGCAGCCCGCCCTCGCTGTTGTGTTAGTCTCCCAACTCCGGATCTGACCATTGCCATCCTACCCGTCCCGCGAAAATATGTATGTGTGTAGCTAGGAATTTGCAATGTAGCTCGCCCTCTTGCAATTGACGGTTCTGCTTTCGGCGCATCGGCGTCCATATCGCCGTAAATTTTGTGATGAGATATTCCCACACTCCCTTCTGCTATTCCCGCTCTCTTCCGCTGCTTGAACCAACTTGTCCGGGTTGCTGAGGACCTGTCCATTACACCGACGTGGAAAAATAATAACTTTGGCTGGGTTTTGAGACTTGACACGCAAATGCATTCATCGGCGGATTTCAGAGCAGCAAACTCTGCATTGTTACTGAGGAGAGACCAGTTCTTTCCGCGGGGTTTCCTGCGCCGAGGTAGACGTATGAATGCAGTGGAGCTGACCTAGACCGGGGGAAATTCGCCCGGAAATTCCCTCCGCGGACTCTGAACCGAGTTGGATGAGCTCGTCGTGCAGGATGGCGAGCAGGCAGTATGAGCAAAACATTGGACAGGTCAAGGATGAAAGTACGGCGAGAGTAAGTGTGTTCCGAAGGAAGGCAGACTCTGAGTGCAACACGGCCAGAAAAGGAACGCGATCGGGAGCGAGTGGTTCAGCCAAGTTGCATTTTGCTTCCGACCTTCATCCTTCCGCAACTCTCCATACGCCCCCAGTGCTACCTCGGGCCTTTAAACGCAAAAGACGCGTTGAATTCTCCGTCTCGCCATGCCCGCCGCCCAGAAACCCACCCTCCCCGGCCCCATGTCTTCCTCCGAATCCACCGCGACCCTCAGGGCCCTCGGACGTCCCCGCGGTCTCTCAAACGCGACATTGCGCTCACCGTCGATAGGACAGAGTCGCGTCGCACAACTCGCCCAGGCCGCCTCCCCGCCCATGCCCTCCTCCCTCAGTCTCTTTCCCGACTTTTCCTGGTCAAACCACGACTACAGCGACAAGCCCACCTCCTCCTTCCTCTCCCGCTCGCGTTCCCAGTCCCAAACCCACCCCTCCGCCTCGATCAGCCCGACCACCGTGCTCCCCGACGCCCGTCCCGCTCCTCAACACCCCGCGTCACCAACAGCACCTACTTCTTGGTGGGGACGCAATGGCCGAGACGAGATACTTCCTCGCCCATGGCGAGACCCGCCCAAACGCCAAGGAACCATCCCCTCTGAGCAAACGGATAGTTGGGCTCATACTCGCAAGGCATGTCAACCTCGCCAGTCTTTGTTCTACGCGTTGGTAATCTTACTGTAGCGCGTCACCTGCCGCCGTTACCCACGTCCTTGGAACGTCTCTCCACGTCACGCACGAGGCGTTGCTCCTGACGTCCGAATTCTTAGATGTAGTTCCCGTTCCTGTCCCCGGTTTGCAGACGGCCGCCAAGATCCTTTTGGCGATCTGGGACAGTGTCCAGAGTGTTGATGTGAGCTTCGCCCTCCTGCTAAATCCCCGCCAAAATTCTTATATTGCGATAGATAAACAGACTGGCCTGTCTTCGCCTCGTCGAACGTTGCGCCGATATCCTTCTGTCTGTCCGTGAGGAAATATCGGACGCGGTCGACCACGTCGGCGACGAATTAGCGGGACCCATTGAGAAGTTGGTTAGGTGACTCTCTCTTCCAGTTGCGCAAACGTCGAATATATTCTAATATCTACCGGCAGCTCCTTCACAAGGGTACACAACTTCATGATCAAGCAAGCCCACCGCCCCTTCCTCAAGCGCTATCTTAAGCGAGAAGAGATCGTCCGCGACATCGCTGGGTGCGACAAGGCCGTCGGAGAGGCGCTCAGTATGTTCGGGGTATGTGTTTGTCCTCTCCCTTGGATTGGAGGCTCAATGGATAGTCGCCTTCCTCTCAGCTCTCCATCCAGATCCGGATCCTCAAGCAGGTACAGGCTGCTGAGCTCAGTCGGCAGTCAGACACGCGTGCGCTCCTCGAATCGGTCATCCGCTCCCAACAGCTTGCGGCGGCTCCTGTTCCTGCTATTCAGGGCCTCGGAATCACGCTTCCCAAGGGTACCCCCGGCCTTCCGCCCAGCTCCTCCCACAAGTCGCTAGCGGCGCACCCCGAAGAACTCGGCGAGGAGATTCACCCCGACGCCGTCCTCCCTACGCTCCAGAATTTGCACACGATGCAGAACACGCTCGATCTCGCACACGACACGGCGGACCTCAGGACACTGATGCGGGACGCGGTGAGCCAGAGCAGCGACGCAGAGATGATTCGAGTGCTGCAAGTTGGGCGGGAGGAGATGCCGGAGGCGCTCAAAACCCTTCAACGCGCGCTGGAGCGCGTCGGCGTGGTAAATAATCCTCCGAGCCCGCCGGTGCCGTTCGAGGCGCCGCCCGTCCGCCCAAATAGTTCGTCGGGTCTCACCCCGCAGAGCATAGAGCGCTCGATCACCTCATCGAGCTCGGGGAGCAGCGCGATGGGTTGGAGCGCCGGTGCGGGCCGCGACATGCTCGATCGTGAGTTTATGGAGAGCGGTATTGACGCGCTCCGCCGCCTGAGCCGGGGCGGGGAGCTGGGCCTGCCGAGCTGGACCATCACTCGGTACGAGGTCGACCGCGACGTCAAGATTGGGATGGGGTTCTTCTCGGACGTGTACCGCGGGACGTGGCGCAACCGCACGGTTGCAATCAAGGTGCTGGCGGAGTGCACACCGCGCGAGCTGTTCGTCAAGGAGGTGGGGATCTGGAAGGAGTTCAAGCACCCGCATGTGTTGGAGTTGTATGGGGCGAGTGGGGCGAGCGGGGAGGGCCCGTGGTTCTTTGTGTGCCCGTATGAAAAGTATGGGTGCTTGAGCGAGTTTTTGAGGAAGGTGGCGGCTGCGAACCAGTCGTTTGATGGGGTGAGTGGGTTTGGGGGGCGGGAGCGGAATGCGAGCTTTCCGGGGTGGACGGCGGTGGGTGGTGGAAGTGTGATTCGGAATGGGGGCCGCTCGCGGCAGGCGAGTGTGAGCGGCGATTTGCTTGGGCTCCACGGCGGGAAGGAGGGCGACTTGTTGAGGTTTATGCACGAGATCGCGAAGGGCATGGACTATTTACATAGCAAAGGCGTCTTGCATGGTGACCTAAAGGTACGACTCTTCTTTGTCCTAACTCTCCCGGCTCATCTTCGTATCAGGCTGCGAATATCCTGGTGGACGATCACATCCACTGTCTTGTCAGCGGTAAGATGGAACCATTTTCTTTCATCCACCCACCCCTGATTCCTGAAAAACAGATTTCGGACAGTCTGAAATGAAGTCGGAGGTGTTCAGAATCAGCGGGACCTCGCCTCCTCGTCCGTTGTTTCTTACAATGATTGATGCAACTGCTAATTCCTTCATAGACGGCACTCTGCGCTGGCAGGCCCCCGAGCTCATGTCTGGACATTGTCAACTGACGACCGCGATGGATGTTTATGGTTTCGCGATGTGCTGCGTTGAGATTTTAACTATGGGCCGGATACCGTGGCCAGTATCCAACGACGACGACGTCCGTTATTTCGTGACGAGTTTGTTTTCCTCTTTTCGGATCACTCCAATCATTGACTTTTACTTTTTGCAGAAGAAAATACTCGACCGACCATTCCTCCCTCTCGCTTCAACACGCCGGCTCTTCAAGAAATTTTGCGCGTCTGTTGGCACAAAGATCCTTTCGTCCGGCCGCCGTTTTCAAAGATCGTCAAGGACGTCAAACAGCTGAGGAAAAGTTTCTGCGGCCCATCCTCTAATCCAGAAGATATCCCGTCTCCCCGTATTCCCGATTGGCAGGAGTTTGACGATGATTATACGTACACGTCGAGACCATCCCCGGATATGCATCCTATCCCTCTACCCGGCGACTCGCCTCGTGCGTTCATTTAAGACTTTTTACTGTGATGCCACCGCTAAAAGTGTCCACTTAGCTCGCAACCTAATAGGCTCCGTTCCATTTTTCGGCGGATCATCTCCGATTTCGACTGCCGCCAATTCTCTAAACACATCTTTCCACACTGCCCGAGATACTTCTCAGTCGCCCGACGACTCGGTGGCGAGCTTGACCAGCTCGTTGATCCATGCGTCCTTATCGTTCAAGGAAGATACGGTCGCCACGCCGCGAACTCACATGACGGAGGAAGTTCTTTTCACGCCATCAAATCGGACCTCGTCTCTCCTCCCTTCAGCTATTCCCCAATTCAATCCCTCTGAAGAGGATTTGAACCATCTATTGCTAGGAAATCGCGACGGAAACGAATCGCCCCCTCCTGCCGATGACCGCATGGCGCAGCTGAGGAACGAGCGTAGGTATCGGTTGTTGCTGAGTCACGAGTTCCACCCATCACGTACGTGTAATTCTTTCCCGCCTTCTACGCGAGGGCTAACGACGGCGACGCGTTTAGTGACTCTCCCGCTCTGGAGTCCGTCTCCTGTGAGCTTGGGTGCGGTGGGCTACTTGAGCAAGCCGAGCGGCGCGTTTGTGACCATCTTCAACTGTTTCACGCCCGAGAAGTCGGCGACAGGGCTGCTTAGGACGCTTCCGTCGGTGCACGGGTATGGGCAGGTCACGACGGGGAGCCAGCGGCAAGATAAGCGGAACGCGGCGCAGCGGGGTTTGGACGCTATAGCCGGCCTCCTGACGTTCAAGACGACGAAGAGCGAGGGACCTATTTCGTGCGTTGAGTTCCGGGTTCGAACGTGCGTTGGGTGCTGACTTGTGTGTGCAGGCAAAGTGTTAGTCGTCGGTGCTCGTTCCCACTGCGCAATGGACACAAGGCCGCGTATTTGTGTACCGAAACCACGATGTACCGATATGTCGAACACTTGGACGCGCCGAAGAAGTGGTTCAAGGCGAATGTCGATGCGATCATGGAAACGTATGGGCCGATTCATCAAATCCAGAAAGAGGACTTGTTCCTAGTCATCGGGACGCTCAGCGCGCCGGATTATGCGCTGTTTGTGAGCCACAAGCACCCGGACGGACAGGTAAGCAGGCTAACTCTAGTTTGATTGTTTAGATGCTTATTTTGTAACAGGCACATTTCAACGTGTTTTCGTCGACCAAGTCGGGTCAGCCGTGGGGGACGTTCACGACCGACACCGGATCCGAGCTTGCTGGACCGTATTACCACGAACCTGTCGTCAGCAATCCGCTCTCCGCCAGCAAGGTCTCCACCAACAGCACGAGCCATGTCTGGGATACTGTTCTGATTGCGCGGTTACGCTTCAAGCCTGATGTGCTGGAGCCAACGTCGCTATAACGAGATTTTATTGTTTATTTCTGATACGATAACTGTACCGAAATTCTCTCGCATTGTTCCATTCATTCTCTTCTTTTCGTTTATCGCACACATCTGTATTCTACATCACTACGCATTGCACGCAACATCATTAGAGTACTCTTACTACGCTTTCACCTATAGCATCGAATCAGCTCAATACACGCAATTTAAATTTACTCGCATACGATTGGTGTCGCTCGAGAGTCTATTTTCCTAGTGACACATATTCTGCACTCCAAGCACGCGTACCTATCGAATCTTCTGCAATATCTTGACTTGACTTTTTCAGACGGGTGCTTATTCGGGAAACGCCGCTGGCATCGCCACTGTGATCCCGCGGGTTCTTTTTAGTTTGACGTGATCGCAAATCACGGTCCGTGCGCGCAACCATACTAACCAACGGTTCAGTTCTCCTCTCTGACCGCTGGAGGGCACCCGAACACGACGGGTCGTTGAAGCTTAAAGGGCTGCTACAGACATCGTGTCAAGGATGCCGGTGACGGTCCCTAGCGCTGCCTCATTGAATTGCCGATTTCCCAGTCAAAAAAAAGAAGGAACTGCGGCGACATAAATAAGATGTTGGTGACCGCCGTCTCGGTGAAGAATTCGCCGCCGGAACGCGTCCAGAATAGCGCTGAAGAGCCTACGGCCGTCATGTCTTGATTCAAAGACTATGTGCGAAGACTAACGGGACGTTGGCCTTGGCCGTCTCCGTGGACCTAGAATATTATATTGCGACTTTGCGCGTGTCCGTGGAGACGCCGCCGACAAAGCCCGTAGCGGGAAGGGATAACAAGTTGCGTTCCGGATTGGTGAGCTTTTCGGTACTCACCGGGAGCACTTTCTCTTTCGGCAAAGCTGCGAGATTGGGCTTGGGAGTGTCGAGTCTACGGCGGGAAAATTCTGGCCCTAGAGAATGTTCGCCCAGAAAAAAAATAGCTATGGCTGGAGTCTTACGGGGAGTGCTGACTGCCAAGCTGCACGCTGGTACTGGTGTTCTAGGGTAAGAGTTTTTCTTCCAGAGTTTTTCTTCGTTCATCCAAAATAATTGAGACAGTTGTTAAAGTTGCACTTACGGCACATGAAAGGAATCAGTAATGGTGTCCCGTCGTGCTACAGTATAAGCGCCTCAGTGTGGAGTTGAAAGCCATCGCAAGATCTAGAGAGTCCAAATTTGGTCAAAGAGCTGTGCTTTGTGATGCGATCGATCATTTCCGGCCGAATCCTGCCGAAGCGCTCACTACCATGGCCTCCACCATAGGCAAGCTTTCTCGCGAGGAATTCCGACGCCAGAAAGACCTCGATGCCGCACGAAAGGCAGGAACCGCACCCGCAGCCCTCGACGAGGAAGGGAGAGCCATAAATCCCCATATTCCTCGTGAGTAACTTTGCGTTCACCATACAGTTGTGCTGAAATATTCCATAGAATATATCTCGCAAGCACCGTGGTATCTCGACACCGGAGCCCCGTCTCTAAACCATCAACGGAGACCGGAGGATGTGAAGCAAACCGACGCCTGGTACGACCGCGGCGTCAAAGCCGGACCTGCTGCCAAAAAGTACCGCAAAGGCGCATGCGAAAATTGCGGCGCCATGACGCACAAGAAGCAGGATTGCCTTGAGCGACCACGGAAACGGGGCGCCAAGTTCACCAACAAGGATATTCAGGCGGACGAAATCATACAGGAAGTCGCTAGCGGCTACGACGCCAAGCGGGATCGGTGGAATGGCTACGATGTCGCGGAGCACAAACGGGTGTACGAGGAGTACGCGGCTGTGGATGCTGCGCGGCAGAAGTTGCGGGAGGAGGAGATTGACAACCAAACGACGACCGATCTCGCGGCCATTCGCAAGGTTGCGAAGGCTAGCAAGACTGAAAAGGAAGGAGATGCAGACTTTGGATCGAGTGATGAAGAAGATGCGGACGAGGACAAATATGCCGATGCAGCTGACGCAGTTGGCCAGAAACTGGACGCGAAAACGCGAATCACAGTGCGGAATCTGCGTATCCGTGAAGATACTGCGAAGTATTTGATCAACTTGGACCCGGAGAGCGCCTACTATGACCCCAAAACTCGTTCCATGCGAGACGCTCCTCTGAAGAACATTCCGGCGGAAGAGGTACGCAAATATTCTCCACTATTGGCCTACACCAATTGCTCTGTAGGCGGTTTTTGCTGGGGACAACTTTTTCCGCTACTCCGGCGAGGCAAATGACGTGCAACAGCTGCAGCTCTTTGCTTGGCAGGCCGCGGCGCGCGGCAACGATGTCCACTTGAATGCCAACCCGACGCAGGGTGAACTGCTGCACCATGAGTTCAAGCAGAAGAAAGAGGAGCTGAGGGACACGTCTAAGATCAGTATCTTAGCCAAGTACGGCGGCGCGAAATATCTGCAGACGGCTCCCAAAGAGCTGCTGCAGGGACAGACCGAGGACTACGTCGAGTATTCTCGGACTGGGCAGGTCATCAAGGGGCGGGAGCGGGTGAAAGCACGGTCGAAGTACCCCGAGGATGGTATGTTTCGTTTATTTATTATCAGACTAATGCTTTGCTTATACCAGTGCCTAGTGTTTATTAACAACCACACAAACGTCTGGGGATCATGGTACGATCCTTCCTCCGGCACATGGGGCTACGCATGTTGCCATTCCACCATCCACGTCTCGTATTGCTCAGGCCAAGAGGGTATCGAAGCCGCCAATGCATCGAGCGCGCGTAACTTGCTCGCGTCTGGGTCTGGTTCTGGCTCCGTTCAAGCAGAACAGACGCGGTCACTGGCCGAGTCAGCGAGTGCTCGGGAGGCGACGGAGCGGGTGGAGCAAAACTACTCCAAAAAGCGAGTAGGGGAAGGCGATGTGCGGTTAGACGAGGATCGGCTATCGCGTGCGTTGCAGGATGAGAAGAAGAGGAAGGCTCGCGGGGAGGAGGATGACGACCGGTCGGGCAAAAAACGAAAGGCAGTTGGCAGCCACGACGTTACCGAGGAGGAGCTAGGTAAGTTCGCATTCCCGTATGCCTTTTCATGGTGCTCAAGATTTTTACAGAGGCCTATCGGATGAGCCGGCGAATAACAGAAGATCCAATGGCGAACTACGTGGACGAGGATTAGATATCTACTCTCCAGTCGATAAATCCGTTGTCGACACACATGTATTCTTACTCTGCGATATATGTACGGTCTGCTGTACTATTGTATCAGTTTTCGGGGAAAACCTCCAAAACCCCGAGTTGGTGGAGTCGTGGTAATTTTGCCTGGAGCACACGTTGAAGGTGAGGAAGCGTCGATATTGTCAGCTTGCGCAAACGTGGATATGCGGGGCCAGAAAGCCTTTCTTCCAGCTCCGCCCAGGCGGCGCTGCTGGGGTTGATCGCGAGAAAGCAGCAAAAAGATATGTGCTCCAAGGGCGCGCGGATATGCGAAAGCAGACGAACAATCATATGAACTCTGCTGTACCGATCTGGGAATTCGAGGTTGCGAAGTTGTGGCATGTCCACAATGCCGAGGTTGAGGTCTGTTAAAGTGTCTGCGGAAAGTAGATGAAATGGGATAAACGCAGGAAGGTTGGCTTAACTCACTTTCGTTGGAGATCGAGCCCATTTTCAGGCTCTTCAATGTCGGGGCTATGAATTTCAGGTATTGGAACACCGTCTTGAGTTCTCTCAAAGCTAAAGAGACGCCTCGAATGTGCACGGAGGATATGGTTGGGCTTGGTGGGCATGATAGCAACCAGCGCAATACGTCGTCGAGGAAGCACTCGAGATCCAGCGTATGCAAATTGATGGGTAGAGTCGCCGCGGGCGGCGGCGAAGAACCAATCCAACAGGCGCATAGATGCAGGCTCTCCAACAACGGAAAGGAGTAGACCAGGTTCGCGGCATCCGCGCAAGTGGCGAAGATAATTCGGAGGGACAAGTGGCGAATGGACTGGAAGTGGGTACAAAACAAGGCATTTGCTTCGTCGGCCAGCAATGCTTTCTCGATATGGATGTCAAGAGACGTGAGATTCGACAGCCCAACGAGGGCTGGAATGACGTCGTTGAGCAGCGGTGGGTTCGGGTCGCATATGTAGAGGGAATGTATGTATGGGTGTAGACTGCATAGTGGGTGTTGAAGAGTCGTTACAAAAGCTTCAATTCTCGTAGAACCGACCACCTTGACTTGACGGGAAAAGAGGCAGAATCGGGCCCGGGTGTGCCAGGCCTTGCAGACAAGGCTGCAGCATGATAAGGTCTGAAGGTGGTCGCATTTATCGATTATGAGCTCCGCGACCTCAGCTGGCAGCAAGGCCATAGCAGAGCGTGGTGTAAGAGCAAGAAGCGTTTGATGGAAGACGCGGGCAACACTGCCACCGTCGATCTTCAAACCCCGAGCACCGCCACATAGAAAAAACACGAGACTCAAACACACCATGTCGTCGCGGACTCGGCCATAAGTGTGTTGAGTATGGAAAGGCAGAATTGGGATTAGAGCAGGAAGCGTTTGTATCGATAATATTACGTCGTCCTCTAGCCACTATTTTTCGAGAAAAACAAAAGCCGTCGTTCGTGAAGTCGGGGCAATTTTTCCTGAATCTCGGGTTGGAGGTGAGGGAGAGTCGAAACTTTCGCATAAGCTGGTCCCAAGAGTCGATCCTCTAGCTGCAACCAAGCCGCTCGGTTTCGCGGTATAGGATGCAAAGAGATATATGCTCCAAGGGGCAATCATGAACGAAAGTAAATCTATATTGTAAAGACCCGGAATTTTAAGACTGCCAAGTTGTGGAAGGTCGATGATGTCTGCATTCGGGAGGTGAAAGAACGTTACTGCGGCAATAGAGAGCGATGAGTGGAGGGGTAAGAGAATCAGGCAGATTGACTTACCATCACTTTCAAGGTACCGAAAGCCGAATTCCAAAATCTTCAGCGTGGCCGCCACAAGTCTCCCGTAACGCAACGCGAGCTCGAGTTGGAAGCGCGAGAGATCCCGGAAAATGAGGGACGACATCGCTGGACTTGGAGGGCATGAAAGCAGACCCTAGCTCGCCATCGAGATGCAGGCTATGCATGGTGCCGGGCAAAATCGATGGCCTGGATTCGTCGAAGGCGGACCACTGAAGTCTCTTTCAAGCGCAGACTCTCCAACAACGGGAAGAAGCAGATCAGCTTTACAGCATCTGAGCTGTAGAGAAAAGTGGTGTCGAGCAACAGGTGGTGAAGGGACATGAAGCGGGAAGAGGTCACGTTTCCCCCAAGGATCGCTCTGTTTGCGACCAATTGGAGAAAGGCTAGTCCAACGAGAATCGGAATAACGTGGTCTAGGAGGGCGTAGGGTGGAATACTCTATGGAGAGAGAATGGGAGGCAAGGAAGACAGCGGATGCTGGACTGTGTCTAGAAATCCCTTGAGGTCCGGAGAGCAGGCAACCTTCATTGTCGCTGGACCTGCAAAGAGCCTAAATCGGGCGCGAGGGTGCCACGCCTTGCAGACTGCAGCTCGAGTCGTCGCATTCGTCGATGACGGGGTCGACAACTTCAGCTGGCGGGCCATGTAGAGGTTGGGAACAAGGGGCGTCTGGTCCGAAAGAACCGAACAACGCTTAGGGAACAAAGCTTATCGCTCAGTCGGGCGGCGTCTCCGGGACTCGGAGTGCCTAGGTTCTGGGGTTTCATTGTGTCGGCCTGGATTGGTTTCTGGTTGCTCGCTAGTTGCGCGTCGTTGACGAACGCCAGTGGATGCTGGTCAAAAATAAGGACTTTAATGAGTGCGTCTGGCAAGAAAACACACCCTCTATTATTTTATCGTCCGCTTCCCGATGGAAGCTCTTCATGAGGGCAGAGTAGCGTTTAACTTGCCAGCTCATCTGAAGAGGAAAAATTAGAAGATGCAAGCGTTCGAGATAACCAACACACCTCTTTTGCGCGGGCCCCATTGCCCTGCTCAATGGCCCATTTCCGCTCCTCCTTGTATCGTCGTCTCTCGCTGTCTGCGAGGGATGCGCGTGCTCGGAGAGCAGCGACCTCACGATCGAGCGGTGTCATCGTCGGGTCCCGTCCAAAAAGCAGCGAGTTGGTATCGACCGACGTGATATCTGACACGGCGCGGCGCAGAGTATCGCGTCGGGGCGGCCGCCGTTCATCACCCTCACTCCTCCGGGTATGCACTGAACGCGACCGCTCGCGGGGCACACGCTGGTGCGTTCTTTTTTGTGGTCTTCTGTGGCCATAATCGCTGGCGTCCACCCATCGGGACAATAGGTCCGCAACGCAGAACCCGAGTCCTATTCCCATTAGTGTGAACAAGACCCGGGCTATATCCTGGCCCGCCACAAAGTCGAAGAACAGTTTCGCGACGACGAGGGCGCCTGCGGGCACGAGCAGCTCCTTGCTGACGGTGGTCACGTAGTGTAGCCCGCATCCCTGCCAGAGACCGAGAACAATAAAATTTTGTGTCGAGGGCTCCCCGGACGCGGAGAACTGGTCCAGCAGTATTCGCGCGCCCAGGCCAATAAGTAAGGCGAGATCGATCATGGACATGGTAGAGGTGGTCAGAGCAACATGAAGGAGGAGGCCAAGAGCGAGTTCATAATGATAATGGCGCAACGAGGTCGGAACAACACGTGTTTTGCTACAAGCGAATTCGATTTCTACACAGACACAATGAAACAGAGTAAAATACAGTGGGTGCAAGTAAGATAGCGTGGTCGACAGAGGAAACTTAGGAAATTATATACGAAGTGATTTTGTTACACAGCGTCCGTCCGTCACCGATGAGATTTGCCGTTCGTCTTCGGAGGTGGAGGGACAGAAGAAGATCCGTTGGTCTTTGGCCCGCTCACTCGAGGCTTCTTCGCCGCGCTTTCAGACCCTGCTCGCGGCGCGTCCGAGTTGAGCTTGACCACCATTTTTGCGTGGATTTCCTCTAGTTTTGATGCCTTGACCTTTTTCGGCCAGAACAATGTGACGAATCTAAAGGGACAATAAGCACAGAGTCCAATGCACACTGACCCGTAAGGTCAGTGTGCATTCGAATCGAGCTAACTCACGTCCAGAGATGCCGCCGCCATCGTTCTCGGTCCTCACCAGCAGCCTCTTTAGTGTTGAGTACGTGCTCGATCCGCCGCCCGATCGCAGCCAACGAGTCTTTCAATATCGCAACCTTGTCATCTCGGGGCATGTCCTCCCCAGACAACTTCAGTTGTTTCTATAGGTGCAATTAGACGGCGTCCAAGAGCGCGGGCTACAAATACTTACCAGCTGCTTCTTCACCGGCCGCAACTCCTCCTTCGTTGCAACCTCGTCCATTGACGGACTAGAGACTCGTCAGTACACTGAGAACACGACGAAGGGGAGTAAACGCACCACTCATCCGACGACTCCGAATCAGTAAAGGTAGGAGTTGGTCTACGTTTCCGCTTGCGGTTACCCCCATCATCAACCGAGGCCACTGCTTCACTTTCAGCGCGCCGCTTCACGTTCATGGTATGTGCAGAGGAAGAGGTGGAGGCTGTCGGGGGAGGAGAAGCCGAAACCTTTAGGCCCTTGATGCGAAGGGAACTTTCGTACGAACGTAGCTTCTCATCGTGCTCGCGCAAGATGCTCAACAGAAAATCGCCACGCCGTACAAGGTGGATTGCATTGGGGATGGGTTTGTTGGCCGAATCTTCGCCCTTCTTGCCCTCTTCCAGGAAGAACTTGCCATCCAACCCAAGCTTCGGGTCCTTGGCCATCGCCTCCCAGTTCCCGAAGCCGTACAGGAACGCACCAACAAGCAGCATCGAGTCGTCCTGGTTACCCCATCGTCCAGACCAATTGAGCGTTGGCCGGATATTCTCGATGGGTATTTGCCACTTGTACGGGTCATCTTGCTCGCTGAGGATGTTGTACAAAATGCGAAGGTCACGGTGGCGCGAGATGACAGTCTCCGCATTGATATTGGCGACGTTGCGGCAAGTGACTAGCACGGCCTTGCTCTTCTGAGCATTGGTCAACGGCTCGCCCGACGCAAGCCGACTGCGCTTCTGGTCCTCGTTGTCTTTCAGCGCCTTGTTGCACACATCAATAATATCGTCCGCGACGTCGAAGATCATGCCCTTGTTCTTGTCCTGCAGCTTGGACTCGGTGACCTGAATGTGTGCGATGAAACAAAGGCGGGGAAAGCAACAACGTAAACTCACAATCACGTCGTACCGCTGCCGTATATCGCCCCACCGCTGCAGACTCCGGATAAGAACACGCACATCTCGCTCCTTGAGCTCCATCGCCTTTTGGCTGGCCGACTTTCGCATGGGACCAGGGGCTTTGGGCTTCTTCGGAGCGGACGTCGTCGCGGGCTGGTCCACGTCCATCCCCTCGTATGACACCTGCGCATGGGTCCGCTTGCGCGAGTCCCCAGTGAGCAGATCGTCCGTCTTGCGCTCCTCATCCTCCTCCAGCTTCTGCCGCTGCTCGAGAGGAATGATGTCCTCCCAGCTCATGTCGTTCTTGACGTCCGTCACACCGGCGAACTGCGCCAAGAAGCCCTCCCCACCAAGCGACGTCCCGCCATCCCCATTTACAGCCATCGTCTCGTGGTCCTCGGCGCGGTTGAGGATATCGTCGAGGTCCATCTCATCCAACTTCTGGCTCTGCTGCGTGTCGTCCTTGTCGAACCTAAATAACGCATCAAAACAATGTCCGGAAAAACGAAATGGAGATGACGTACATCTTTTGTGCGCCATACTTGAGAACCGCTGTCAGCTCGTCCTTGCTGAGATTATCGGGCTTGTGCGGGTCCTTGGCCTGTCCGCTGGCCTTGGCATTGGCGCCGAGGTGCGCCTGCGACGTGTCCATTTGGTTGATAACTACGGAAAGAGCCATTGAGTGAGTGCGAAAGAGAAAGACGGCACGGCAACACGCACTGGCATATTCCAACACCATCTTCTTCTTCGCGCGCTCGAGCACGTCCTCTTCCATCGTGTCCTTGCTCACAAAGCGGTACACGCTGACGTGCGACTTTTGCCCTATCCGGTGCGCGCGCGCCATCGCCTGCAGGTCATTCTGCGGGTTCCAATCGCTCTAGAGACAACGGCAACCGTCAGTCCGACATCGTGGGGGCTGTAACATGTGCCGGCCTCGACCCGCATAGCGCCCGTAACCAGCAGGCGGGCCTCGACCCACCGCGTAGCACAAGACAAAAATGCAACACAACTCACATCAAAGATGATAACGGTATCCGCAGTCTCGAGATTGATCCCCAGGCCGCCGGCGCGCGTCGACAGCAGGAACGCGAAATCCGGCGAGCCCGCCGAGTTGAAGTGCGCGATCGACTTTTTGCGCGCCTCGGACGCGACCATGCCGTCGAGCCGCTGGTGGATGTACCCGCGCAGGTTCATGTAGTCGCTGAGGATGTCGAGCATGCGGACCATCTGGCTGAAGATGAGCACACGGTGCCCGTCCTGCTTGAGCCGCGCGAGGAGCTTGTCGAGGAGGACCATCTTGCCGCTGTTCATGACGAGGCCCTTGAGTGTGTCTTCGGTGCTGTCCGTGCGGATTTCGGCGCCGTCGAAGAGGTAGGGGTGATTTGCGGCCTTTTTGAGCTCCATGGCTATTGGTGTTCAGTATCAGCTCTCTTCTAGAGTATGTAGCGGTCGACGTACCAATATTAAGCAAGCTGATGTTATTGTTGCCATTCGCGCTCTTGATCAAGCCTTGGAAGTTCTGCGGCACCCATTAGCTCAGTCGGATGCAAGACGCAAAAGCTCGCATACCTTGGTAAGGATGTTCTTGTAAAAGTGGGTCTGGAGGGCACTCATTTCGACCCGCAATATCCGCTCGCTCTTGGTTGGCAGGGAAGTCAGCACATCCTTCTTCAGTCGTCTAAGCATCAGCGACTCGAGCTGCTCGTGCAGCTCCTTGATCTTGGTCTCGTGGTCAGCGTCGTTCAGGTCAAACTCGTTCGTCAGTGCGACTAGATAAAAATTAGTTGGGGCTAGAGGGAAAAACGCGTCTGAACACCAACATTTTTCGGGCATCAGGAAATGCATCAAGGAGAGCAATTCTGTCGGGGGCTCTCGTCAGCGAAAGGAACGGGCATGCAAAGGAAACCACAAACCCTTGACGTTATTTTGCAGAGGAGTTCCCGTAATCAACAGTTTCGACGCGGCAGAAAACGATCGGAGGGCCTCGTACAGCTGACTCTCAGAGTTCTTCAGCCGGTGCGCCTTTAAACACGCATTTCAGATCAACGATACTCCGGACTGCATTCGCATCAGCCTACCTCGTCCACCGCAAGCGCCTGCCACTTGATGTCGCCCAGTTCCTTCGCATCCCGCAGGGTCAACTCGTACGTCGTCAGCAGCACATTCATCTTGAGCTTCTTGTTGGAGGGCCCAAACTCGTACTGGCGGATGACCTCCCGCGCATGCGCCGTCCCGATGTACGTGATGACGTTGATATCGGGCGACCAGGCCGCGAACTGCGTCTGCCACGCGGTGATGGTCGACAGCGGGACGATCACCAGGAAGGGGCCGTACTGGTCCAGCTCGTGGAAGAGGTACGACAGGAATGCCACGGTCTGTACCGTCTGTGGGATTACGCGTACGTTTTAGAATTCTGCCAAGAAGAGAGAAAGTAACTTGCCTTCCCAAGACCCATCTCGTCTGCAAGGATGCCATTCTCGCCCTTGCTCCACAGATACGCGAGCCAGTTGAGCCCAGTGAGCTGAAAGTCCTTGAGCTCGCCGCCGGTCGCCACGATATAGTCCGGGTCCTTGTCGATCTTCTGGAACGTAGGCCGCCCGTGCCGCGCATACGACGCGCTCTTGTACGGGAACTTGCCCTCGGCCTCGCGCGCGCGGTACGCCTCGAGTGCCTCCTGGGCGATGGGCTTGACGTCCTTTTGCTGCTCCCATGTGCAGTGCTCGTAGTTGAGCGCAGCCCACTTGCAAAAGTACTCCGGCTCGCCCTCGGTGCCCTCGCGGTGCGCGACGATGCGTTCGACCGTCTTGAACGTCTCGAGCTCCTCCTTCTCGCGCTCCTTGTCGATCCGCAGCGCCTCGACGTCCTCGGGCGAGATTCCGGGCGCGGTGACACGCGCCTGCCACTGCTTGTACGCCTTGATGTAGTTGTCGACGCGTTTAAGACCCTTGAAGCGTTTCAAAAAGTCATAGGTCTCGTCTGTGTTGTGGAGATGGGAAAAGCCTTTCCATTTGATGTGGAATCGCTGAAATAAACAAACGCGTCGCGTCAACACGAGAGCAGGTAAAGCAAGAACGCGACGCACGACGTTGTCGAACCAAAGATCTTCGGGATCGGACTCTCGGCCCTCATCGCGGCTGTGTGCCAGAACGGCCTCGATCTCGTCCTCTTCCTGGTACTGGATGGCGGGGCCGGCGTAGTTTGGGTCGGGCTCGAGCTCTTCGAACTGGGCAAAGTCCTGGACGTCGTCGATGTAGTTGGGGACTTTGACGCCGCGACTTGACACGCGGACCTCGTCGGCAGTGCTCCGGCCCTTTTTCTTCTTCTTTGGGCGCGAGCCGTACTCTGAATCCGAGTCCGACTCGTTTGGGGCGCGGACGGGTGCTGGGCAGAGGGTGTTGGGAGGTGGGTGGCACGGGATGATGCGCCCGACGTACCTTTCGGACGGGGGACAGTGGACGACATGCGCTTCTTCTTCGGGGCGCGCTTCTTGACGGCGTAGCCAGCGTCGGCATACGTGGTGTCCTCTTCGTCGTCGTCGACCTCCTCTTCGCCCTGCTCCTCGTAGCCCTGGCGAAAAAATCAGACAGGAAAAAAAGGGGCGACCGCGATAGCGACACACCGACTCTTCACCCTGGACGACGCCGACGATGAGCGGGGGACGGTGGCGAGCAAGAGATGATGCTGAACATACCGAGTTGGTGGCAAAGGACGAGGGGCCTGCCACGGGAAGCGGGGGCTGGTGGTCGTCGACGTCGACGGACTCGCCGTCGGCGTCTTTGTTGTCGTTGTCCGAGTCGACATCCATATCGTCGTCGCTGTCGTAGTTTATGCCGAGGGCGTAGGGATCGGGGGACATGATGGAGGGAGGAGTGAACAGTGGGACCGCTTGGCGCCGTGGGAGCCAATGCGGTTGCGCCCGGGCGTTCTGCTCGATGAGGCCGTCAACTGATTTTATTGTAACAACACAACCGTCAACTACTGCTATCTGCGTCCATCGCCCCTCGTTGTCGCCGTTCATATTTCCCCTCGCCGTCCATCTAACCAAGTCTGAGAGTATCATTCCCTGTCTGATTTCCCTTGGACCGCCGCTCCCTCGCACACCCAACGTGGTCACTGGTCACTCTTCCTCGGCCTCGACCGACTCCGAGTCCTCGCCTCCATCAATCACGGCACCCAATGCTGTGACGTTGCTAGTCTGGGCGCCGTTGCTCCCGCACCGTCTAGCCACAAATATGAACCACGCGGCCCTTGTCTATCGTGCCCCGTTCGACGTGTTCCCGTTTCCAATCGTCCCGCTGTGCGGAAGCCCTCCCACTGCCGTTATTCGTCACAGCTGCCGCAGCCGTCCGGACCACACTCGCCGACCGCGAGTTCCCCGTCGCCGTCGCCAGAAGCGGCCGAGCGGCGTTGAGTCGCTGCAGAGTTTTCATCGGGAATTTCGTCCTGAACGTCGCATAAGCACCCGTCCTCCGCGGCCAATAGCCCCGCACGTACCGGCACGTAGTACACACTGGCAGCGGCTGACAGAATACTGCCCGTCGCTTGTTAATAGCGCGCTCGCCGCCGATGATAACAATCAAACATGACCCACTTGAGAGACACACCGAGCATACAAACCCAATGTCGATAATCCGCTTGTGGCAGAAACACGCCGCCCGAAAGTCTACCTGCTCCTGCGTCGGCACAGAAAGCGTCTTGCGGATCGCGGGCGGCGGCAGAAAGGACATCTACGCGAACGCGAATTTAGCTTCCGCATCGCACCGCAGCCGAGACGACGAGAAGACGTGCAATTAGGTACTGCAGCAACGCGTCCCGGCGCTCGAGGAAGATGTATGATCCACCCGTGAGATGCGCCGCCTGCTGCAGGAACACGGTATTGGGTCCGTAGATCTGGCAGACGTCGATAGTGGCTTTCTTTGGCGTGTTAGCCAGATATAGTAGCAGCGACGGGCGCAGCACTCACGAGCTTCTGCGCGGAAAAGATGGAATTCATGATGGGGATGTAGGACGTCGAGAGGTCGGGAGAGACGGAGAGGATGAGGATTCGCGGGTCGGGGAGGACGCCGGGGTGGAAGCCGTTTGCCTGCGCTTTCGAATTCGAGCTTGGGGGTAGAGTTATTCTGTTCACGTCTGTGGCGCGCGGCGCGTAAGTATTATGCGATGCGGGAGGTTGCCCATCTTACAGCAGAGAGCTTTTGCGATGGCGCCGACGATGGCGGAGGGGGCTGAGCGGGACAGTGAGCAAGGGGGGTTGCGGTGAAGCCCGCGCCTACCTTCGTCTTCCCTCTTCTCGAGTAAATCTAGCTCAGCCCGCTCGGCGCGTAGATTTTGGTCTTCGAGTAGATCTAGCTCGGTCATGATGCGCTGAACGACCGCCGAGTCGACGGCATGAAAGGGCGGGTACGAGTTGGCGTTGGTGCTCGCAGCTTGCGCGTCGGGCAGAGGGTCGGAGGACGAATAGAGCATCACACTACCAGCGTTGAGAAACGACACAACCCAGACGCGCGTTCCAGACGAACCTCTTCCCAGGAAACGCCCCAAAGACAGCCAGAGTATTCTCATGTCGGCACGCAATGTGCGCATTCAGAAAAGCGAGCAGCTGCGACAGAAAGGTCGCCAAAGTGAGGGGGTATGTGTTCTCCGGCGGGTCCCTTGCGGAGAGCTCCCAGTACTTGGGCGAGAGGTCGAGTACCACAGATAGATGTGAGCCGTTTGAGTCGTCGTCCATTGGAATTGAAGGCGCGTCTAAACGAGTCACGACAACAGTGCAAAACAACGCGGCTTTCCTTCTTGACTATGACTACGGAACGCACCAAAACGTATGTTATCGTTCACGGCGGCGCTGGGGCACACAGCGTGAATTCTGAAACTGAAGTGAAGCGGACACTACGGCTGTGAGAACCCGGACTGTCTTGTCGACGCACCGATATATATCGATTTCCTTCTGGCAGTGCCTGCACGCAAGCTCTGAATACCGAGAACGCATCCGCCCTGTATCTAGTCGAACACGCGATCATGGCCTTGGAAGATTCGCCGCTCCTCAACTCAGGTCCGCTCCAAACAATCATAGCTTGGTCGAATTTAAAACAAAATCGCGGCAGGCTACGGCTCCAACCTAGCCCTCGACGGTAGCGTCGAATGCGACGCCGCAATCATGGATGGCCTCACAGGCGATTTCGGGAGCGTCGGCGCCGTCTCCAGTACTTGCTCGTTGCCTGGCTCGAAATTCACCTCTGAGATTAGTCTGTTTATGATGCAGGCATGAAGAACCCCATCCGCCTCGCGCACCGCATCCTCCAACACTCCCTTCTCCCCGACCCCCTCGCGCGCATCCCGCCCCTCACCCTCGTCTCCTCCGGCGCCCTCGTCTTTGCGCACAACTATAACGCCAACCTCCCTAGTACCCCTGAATCTGACTCAAGCGCAAACGCCATCGAGCTAGTACCCCCAGAATCCTTAGTGACCCCGCGCGCGCAGCGCCAGTGGGACATCTGGAAAGCGCGCCTCGATGCGGGGGCGCCAGGAATCGCCGCGGTGGAGGGGGCCTTAGATGATGAGGATCTGGGAGGGGAACTCGGCCTGCACGCCCTCCAAGATACTGTTGGCGCCCTCGCCTTCATCGCAGCCCCCTCCGGCGCTTCGGGCCTCGCAAGCGGCGTCTCCAGCGGCGGCATTCTTCTCAAACACCCTGGTCGGATCGGCGAGGTGCACCATGCGCAAACGTTGACTATGACGTTTTTGACTGATGACGATATAGGCTGCGGTCTTCGGCGCGGGCTGCTGGGCGCAGGCGGCGCGTCCAGGGAAGATGGGGGTGGCGTGTAGCGTTTCGGGTGCTTCATTTCTCTACTCTTTCCACAATCATTAGTCGCTCACTGCGCGAACACAGGAGCCGGCGAGTACATCGTCCGCGTGAGTCTAGCGCGGTTGGTCTGTGACGCGATTACCAAAGACGAAGACCCCGACGTGCATGAGATTCTGCAACGCGTGCTTGCTGAGGATTTTTGGAGTGCGTTGTCCCTTCATACCTTTTGTATCCGAATTGAGGTATCGACAGAACCAAGCCGCAGTCCCGCCAATCCCGATCCAAGCGCCGGAATCATCTTACTGACGAGTGAAGAGGACGCCGACGCGCGGCCCATAGGTAATACATATCCAATTCGTCCTGAGGGAAATAAAATTGTAACACCTTCAAGCGCGTTTGTGGTGCGCGTTCACCACCCCCAGCATGGCCATCGCATACGCCTCTTCCGAAAATCCGCAGGGCAAGGTCAGTTCATTCACTGTGCAAATTATTCGTGGCTGAAACGCCGCCCCCGCAGGCCCTCATCCTACGCAGACCCAAAGCCGTCGACTCCCGTCCGAACGACCAACCGCGCATTGTCGTCACTGGATTCTCTCTATGATGCTGCATTTTATTTTGTTTGGCCTACCCATCATGTATGATACAACAACGCGCGCTCGTCTCCAAGATTTACAGTAACCTGCACATCCGGCCGCCGGCTCTAAAAACCACACCCGCAATCAATTTTATACAACCCCCGACAAATCAAACACCACTTCCCCCGGCCGCCTGGTCGCGACGCCCTTCTCCGTCACGATGGCGGTGATGAGCTCCGCGGGCGTGACGTCGAAGCTGGGGTTGTACACGCCCTTGGCGAGGTCAAGGCCGGGCGGGGTGATCATCACTACTGCTTGTGTGGATGCGCCGGGGCCGCCGTTGGGGGGAGGGGGGTGGATGGCGCCGCGGACGAGGCAGGCTTCGATGGGGGGGCGGTGTTCGATGGGGATCCTAGATTGGAGGTTGAGGTTGGGAAGGGAAGAAAGACGAAATAATTGGATTGGAAGTTGGAAGGCGGACGTACCCCGAGCCGTCGGCGACAGCGAGGTCGACGGTGCTGATTGGCGCTACAACGATGAATGGGATTTTGTGTCGCGCTGCGATGACTGCTGCGTTGTAGGTGCCGATCTAAGTACCTAGATTTCAGCGCTGGATATTATAGCGGAGAGCAACTAATGGACCTTGTTGGCGGTGTCGCCGTTCCTCGCTATCCGGTCAGCGCCAACCACTTGGATATAGATTAGTAGGAATTTTGAAAGGATGGTTCGGGAATTTACCGACGGCGTGGATGTCGTGGTGTTGGAACAGAGACCCGACCATGGTGTCGCAAATTATTACAGAGGGAATTTCCAGCTTTTGGAGTTCGAGGGCCGTTAATCTGTATTCGCAGTCTCGTGAAAAATTATTGGGAGAAATATTTCGCCCAACCTTGAACCTTGGTGGTACGGCGTCGTCTGGGTATAGTACGCAGAGGCTAACTTCCCCGTTTCATGAAGGTATGTTATTAAACCCAGGGCCGTGCCGTATCCCTGAGTACCTTGAGATGGGTGTTGCAAGAAGAATAGATATCCGCACAGAAGTAGCCAGCGATCCAGTATTGCATACAGTCAGAACATTCAGTCCGCTGCCAGAGCCCCCGTTTTGCTTTACCACGTCGACGAGCCAGTCCCCGCCCCACTGGGACATTTTTTTGTTCCGCCCGACGTCTTCGTCCGCGACCTTGTGCGCCTCTGCGATCAAATCAGCGCAGATCGCGCTCGCATCCTTGCCCGCCTCGAGTGACGCATCCAGCGTGGCCGTCAGTCGGCGCGTCGCCGCCCCCAGATTAACCGCGGTCGGACGCGCGGTGTACAGATACGCTAGAATGGGCTTAACATAGGCTTTCACGGCCTCGGGCGAGGCGAGAAAGTCCGCAGAGGCCTTTACGCCGCGTTCGAGCTCAGCAGCGAACGCCAAGGCGGCGAGACTGGCGATGGCGGGGGCGCCCCGGATTTTCATGGACTTTATGGCTTCGTGCGCGTCCTCGATGGATTTGATTTCGATGAACTCGGTCGAGTGGGGTAGCAGGAGCTGGTTGACAATCTCAATTTTGTCGCCATCGGTCCTGATCGATGTGAGGCCGAGCTTGGTGGCTGGAACGAGGGTTATCGGAATAAACCCGGGGTGCACGATGAGTTACCTTGCATGGTGGTCGACGCGAGACCCAAAAAGGAAGGGTCGGGAAGTGGCGGGGCGGACGGGCCGGCTGACTTGGTACGATGACATCGCTAGCGTTGATTGCTCGGGTTTATCACATGCAAGTTGACCCAAAGTTTAGCCTTGACCACAACAACCCTGCTACGACAATAATAATCCCTCCACCGCGCACTTCACCGCGCACCAGCGCCCCAGCTAACCAGTCCATGATCGACCATCTCATTGGCCGTCCCAATCCATATTGGAAACGAGCTCAGGCTGGTCAAACTCATTCGCTGCCCCCGGATCTTACTAACGCTCTCTAGGTCTTTATGATTATATTCTTCTGGCTCTGGCGCATCGTACAGGGAAACCCCAAGGGTCTCCCGCTCTTGTGGTTGCGGTCCGCGAATCGCAAGCTCAAGCGCTTCACCCCATGGCAAATTGTCGCAAGCACCCTCACCGCCGTCTACGTCGTCCGCAATTTCGACAAAATACTCGGGCTGCAATGTGTGTCTTCGTTCTGCCCTCGTGCTGCCCCCTTTTTGCTGACGCTGCGTCCCAGCGCCAGAGCCTCTTGCGCGCTTGGTTAGTCGCGCGGCGCGTTTATCACATGTCTTTGGCTAATCGCTGAGATTAGTATTCACCCTCGTATTACCGCGCCACTTGGATAAATACGGGACTCGATGCAGGCTTTCGCCACGGCCATGTCTATTCGGACAAAGTGGATACGAGACATTTGCTCTGTCATCTTTTCTGGATACTATATAATGTATCCCAATGAAGCGGATGAGAAGGTAATTTTCATTGCGTGGAATTCGGAACCAGCCATTTATGTGTTCGCCAGCTACGAAGGTTCAGAGCGGTTCCGACGGTCGAAATGCTCCGACGGTGTTGGGAAAAGACCTCCAATCCATACGTCCGTTTATATTTCGCTTCATATGCACATCTGCTTATTTCACGTTTCACTTTAGATTCGTGCATTTACGCACCTGCCACGAGTAACCATTCGGAAGAAGATTCTACTCCCGCGACCGTCATCGTCGACTTATGAGCGGCCTATAACCGGTTTTTTATTCTTCGCCCTCCCCGAGAAACAGCTGAGCAAGGCCACCGACCTCATTCTCGATTTTCCCTGGTGGTGGTTTTGTCGCCATGTCTCCGGAACATCACGAGGTGGGTCTTGTAAAATTCAACAAATATTTGAATCTTATCTATTTTCTGCAGGAACGCCTTCGGATGTGGGCAATTACAACGGGCAAACCAGTCCTTTCGATTGATTATGGAAAGGCACCGGAATGTATGGCTCAAGTAATACTTTCGCTGCATATTCTTAATTTCTTACTTAGATCCATACCCGTTCGCTATCGACGAGGCATTTGATACTTACAAACTCTTGGTTGAATCTGGTGAGCTCCTTGCTCGTTTCTTTAAGCAATAACTAATTTTCCACGCAGTTGGCGCGCTTCTTGGAATGTCGGGCAAGAAACTGAACATTCTACTCTCGGGAGACTCCGCCGGCGCCAGTATCACAGCGAACATCGTCTTCAGGATCATCGAGCACAACGAGAATCCCGCGAATCGTCTGACACCGCTCCCCCAGCCTATTGCTCTTGTGTTCAACTACGCCGCGCTGGATTTCAACTTTACGTCGTGGATGACGCCGGATAACTTGCGTGTGTTGCGGACGGAGGAGTCTTCTGGGAGCCTCCCGGGCTTGAAGGAGCTGGCGGCGCAGAAGGACCACTTGAAGCACATTGTAAGGCTTTCCGTTGCGAGTTCCGATATCTTTTATTGATGATACACGCGCAGAGTCCTTTGAGTATGGTGGGAGACAAGCGACCGGGCGTTCCGCGGCGGAAGCCGTTGAAGAGACAGACCAGCTGGAAGGACACCATCCGCGGTTTGACGACGAGCGGGGGCGAGAAGGAGGAGGACGCGAGCAGCACGGGGCCCAAGAAACGGCGCTCGTCGAGCGCGTTGAAGACGCCCAGCAGCCGGCGGAGCACCTTCCTTGAGCCGCGGCACCGGCCCGAGTCGCTCGACGGGGTGGACACGCCCGAGGCGGAGTCGGACCAGGACGAGCAGGATTTCAACCAGTACCGCGAGGAGGATAGGCCGCTGCAGGCGCGGGTGCGGTACGTGTATCCCGAGTCGGTGCCGATTCCGAGGAGCAAGTCGGCGGTGGTGCAGCAGCAGCATGAGTTGTCTGTTGCGGTGGAGGAGGCGAATACGAAGGCGACGGAGCGGTATGGGGGGAAGGGGAAGCAGAGGGAGCCGATTGGGACGCGGTTGACTATGACGAGTCGGACGGGGTATTTCCAGGATAGGATTATTACGCCCAGTATGGTGGGTTTTGGTTTATTCTCCAATTCGTATTTCGGATTGTTAACGACGTGTTTAGATGCGTGCTATGGCTATTCTGTACATTGGGCCGCATCGGAATCCCGACTTTGCGACGGACTACCACTTGTCGCCGCTCCTCGCGCCGAGCCACGTCCTCGCGCAGTTCCCCCCGATCCTCATGCAGTGCGGGGAGAAGGACCCGCTCGTGGACGACACGGTCATCTTTGCGGGACGCGTGCGGGAGGCGAAGCGCGCGCGGAAGGTCGAGCTCGACTTGGCCATTTCGGGGAAGAGCGCGCGGTTTGGGGAGGCGCTGCGAATGAGCAACGCGGAGGCGCCGGTGGACATTGCAGCGTTGAAGCGGGAGCGGGATAGGCTGTCGAAGCAGACGGAGGAGGACTGGGTACAGCTCGTGATTTGGTCCGAATGGTCGCACGGGTATTTGCAGATGGCGGCACTCATGCAAGAAGCGAAAGCGGTAAGTTTCCATTGTGGTTGAAGGTGTTGTTTTGCTGTTTGCTGAACAGCTGCTGTAGGTGATTGAGGAGTTGGCGGAGTGGATTGACGGGGCGTTTGAGCGGTATGGTGTGAGCACGCCGATTTTACCGCCGAATCGTCGGAGGGAGAGTCCGGTGCCGGCGAAGAAGCCTGTTCCGCAAGACAGCTTTTCGACGTCGGAGACGGAGACGGATGATACGGGGATCACGTTCGTTCCCCGCAGGCGGTCGCCGCCCGAGTCTCTCAATGGTGGGCGGAGGGACTCGAGGGGTTCGTTCAGTCAGTCGCCGACAGAGATGACGCCGGACCCGGACCCGGTGGAGGCCCTGGGGTCGGGACACGTCAAGATGGGGAGCGAGAGCGAAGGTGGACAGCGGAGGGCTGCTGGGGGACAGACGATCACGGAGACGGAGTTGATGCGACGACGACGACTACTAGATGCGCATATTTTCGAGTGAGCTGTATAATATAATTGGCGCGCGCTAGTCGGCTACTTTGACGAGCACTGCTTACACCGCCTGCGCACTGCTTACACCGCCTGCGCACTGCTTACACCGCCTTGCGTTACTTCGTTGCTTCTGGAGACCCCGGAACCTGTTGTTTGGACTTTTACGCGGGAGAAGAGCCATATATGGTGATTGATGGGGGCATTTTGTGCGATTTTGACCAGATTTGGGAATTTGCCTCTTGAACCGCCACCACCACACCGCCACTCGTAGATCGACAATGTCCGCCAGTCTGCCCATGCCTCCCCCGCATTACCAGATCATGTATTCCACTGCCGACGCCCCGCCCCAGATTCCCCTCCACGGCCCCGCCACTCATCCCGACGGCCCGCCCCAGGTCTACGCAAACCCTCCCCAGCCCCAGGAAAACATCCAACCGCACCTCGACCAGCCCCATACCATTCAGAAGGACGAAGCGTACTACCAGCCCACCGCCGCAGAACTCTATGCACGCTCCCAGCAGGGCCCCCCGCCCCCCGGCACAGACCTCCCCGGCGGTCCCGGTGTCAACCACTATCCCTCGTCCAACGGTGTCCCGCGTCTGCCCCCGATACTCCAGGTCGAGAAGCAGCAGGTGACCACGTCCGCAACCCAGGCCGCCAGCGCCAGCAGACGCCGCAACGAGGCGCACTTTGTCTGTCCCGTCCCCGGGTGCGGCAGCACCTTTACTCGCCGCTTCAACTTGAGAGGTCGCTTCTTTTGGGTGGACTGTTGATCAGAGTAGCTGATTGTGATTCAGGCCATCTGCGCTCGCACACCGAAGAACGTCCGTATGTTTGTGACTGGCCGAATTGCAAGAAGGGGTTTGCGCGCCAGCACGATTGCAAGCAAGTGTTTGTTGCCAGGCATATTACCGCGATATTAACTATTTATCAGACGACATACCGCCCTGCACACCGCGAAATCGCAGACGAATGTGTGTGTTGGATGCAAGAAGACGTTCAGTCGTTTGGATGCGCTCAACGTATGTCTTCCCTTCCACCCAATTTATTATTCATTATGTCTGACGATTTCTGCAGAGACACTGTGAGTAATCCGAGCGGACCCCGAACATGACTAACTCCGCATTACAGTGCGTTCCGACGGGGGTGCCGAGTGCCGTGCGGTGCGGGACCAGCAGCGTGCGCAGGGGGGCGAGCTCGGCGACGACGACGGCCAGCAATAGCCGCCACCGCTTGACTTGTGTACATTACTTTAATTTCTTGACACAGAGTACATAAATTCTTTCACATGATTTGTAAATCCGGCTATTGTACTGTACCAATCGATTTCGAACTTGACCACCATGGCGTTGCCTATGCTTGTAAACAATGCTGAATGCGGCCCCTCAAACCCTCTCCAAGGCCTTTCAAAACGCTTCGATCAGGACAGAGGCTTACAGCAGGTAGGACAAGTGCACGAATCTCGATATAGTTCGTTGAGCCGCGAATATAGGACCATTTTGGTGCTACTCGCGCCGGATCCTCGAGAGAGGTATGTTGACTTGACTCCTAGCAGGTTTCCCGACGTCTGAAACCGATCCCAGACCTTTAGATCCCAGCAGGCTACGCCGTCCGGGGCGTCCCAGGAAGCCGCACGCTTTTTTTCTGCGGGACCAGCGCCACAACTTGCTAGGGGCGGCGCCTTCGATCTCTCTGCCCTTCATGGATCGCTTCCGCCCGTGCAGGCGTTCCGGCCTCAGCTGCAGCCACCTGTGGCGGCGGCGTGGGCGTCGGACTTTTTGTTGCAGCAGCCGGTTGGCAGCAGTAAAATGCAGATGGAGGGACAGATGCAACGCGAGATGGGCTCTGCGTCCGCAGTCGTTTCCGCTGCCCAGCAGCAAGGTAGAGTCGTGTCCATAAGCGAAACGGAGGGATTGTATTGACCAAGGACTGCCCAGGCGGCCAGCAATGGAACCCAATGTTCAACTCTTCATTCGCGCAGCGCCCGATGCAGAACTACATGTCTCCGATGATGATGCAGCAGCCCCAGCAGCAGCAGCTGCTGCCCAGTCAACACGATCGTGCGCGTTTATTAAATCTCGCTTGTATATTGACTAAGGATCAATCGCCAGAAATAATGTGGGACCGTGAATTCAGCTCCCAGGAGACCTTGCTCGCGGCGCAGGAAACGACACCCCAGATCCACGACCCGCAGGATGGCGACGAGCTCGCGCGCACTGCGGGGCTGCTGCTCGAGACGGTGCGCGACGCGCAGGCGCAGAACCCTAAGTTTCAGAACAGCGCGTTTTTGGGGCTCATGCGCAGTCTGCGAGACCGCGATGTGGTGGTCGAGGGGAATGAGATGGTGCAGAATACGGGGGATGTCAAGGGCAAGGGGCGCGCTGTGGATGCGCCGCAGACGACGCTTAGCTTTGAGGAAAGGCCGGATCTGCTCGCGCACGCTTCGGTGACCGCGAATTTAAAAAGGATTGTCGCGAATTCGCTGGGGAAAAATCCTCAGGCGGAGGGGATGCAGCAGGAGGAGGATCCGAACGACGCGTATTTCAGGCAGGAGAATGCCGAGTATCAGCGTTATTGGGCGCAGGCTAACGCGCCGCCGCAGGCGTCGACATCGCAGCTGCAGCAGAATGCCGAGTGGGATCAGTTACAGGCGGACTGGGATAATTTCGAGGCGACCAGCACGGGGATCCATCCCGTGGATCGATACGTATTCCAGCAGAATAACCCGTACTTTACAGACAAACCGTCGCTCACTACCCGACACCATCTCGCGCACGCGCATCAGGGGCGGCAGGCGTTTTTGGATGTTCGTTCCATTTCATTTATTTATTATTCACTGGATCTTACTCGTGTACCGCAGAGCGTCTTGGAGCTCGAGGCGGCGGTGCAACGCAACATGACCGACGCGTCGGCGTGGTTCGACCTCGGCGTTAAGCAGCAGGCGAACGAGCGCGAGAAACAGGCGCTGCAGGCGCTCACGCGCGCCGTCGAGCTCGACCCGTCGTACCTCCCCGCCTGGCTCGCCCTCGCGATATCGCACACGAACGACGGCAACCGCCAGGGCACGCACGACGCCATACACAATTGGGTGCAGCGCAACGAGCGCTATGGGGGCGCGGTCGCGCGCTATCGGGCGGCGCATCCGGAGCGGGAGGGCATGCCGATTGGGGAGCGGTTTGGGAATTTGATTCAGTGCTTGATTGAGATGGCGCGGAGCGAGAGCGGGGGGGAGGTGGATGCGGATATTCAGATTGCGTTGGCGGTGTTGTTGAATACTAATGAGGTTGGTGTTTCTTTCTTTCTCTCGGGCTGGGCATGTGCTGATAGAGGCGTAGGAGTACGAGAAGGCGCAGGATTGTTTCCGGACGGCGTTGGCTGTTCGGCCTGATGTACGTCGTCGTCCCGTCCGTTCTTGCTTACAAGCTGATGTCGATTGTAGGACTTCCTTCTGTACAATCGCGTCGGTGCGACGATGGCGAATAGCGGACGCGCGGAGGAGGCTTTACAGTACTACCTCCGCGCCCTCGAGCTGAACCCGGTGTATATTCGAGCCAGGTGGGCTTTTCCCTCTCCGCGCTTTCCACCTCCTTTCTTACCCCGCACAAGGTTCAACCTCGGCATTTCGTGCATAAATCTCCGCGTAAATACCTCCCACTTGGCCCTGACTGACTAACCGACCGTGAATTGTCTTTTTAGCGCTTCGATGAGGCCACGCATCACATCCTCGACGCGCTGGGGCTGCAGGAGAGCGACGGCGTGACCTATGGCGGGAACAATACCGCCAACCACAGCGATGGGGTGACGACTACTGCGCTGTGGGATAGCCTCCGGACGGCGTCGATGCACCTCCAACGGCCAGACTTGGCGGCGTTTTGCGATCGCCAGGATTTGGAGGGTGAGTTGAATTTTTATTTTTATCAAGTGAGAGGTTGTTGATTCTTTGTGGGCTGGTAGGGTATCGGAGGAGTTTTCAAGCATGAGAGCATGAGAGGTCGTACTGTAGATATACGAATGGACGCTTCGTCTGTCGTCGCAACCCGCACATTTAAGAACGTTAAGAAGTGGATACAGGAAGAAGTGAAGTAACAAGCTCGGCCACCAAGAACTACTAGTGGTAGTCGATTATCAAGCTGGTTCCTCCATTTTGTACCTTGCAATCATCGCAAGACCTGGTTCCCAAGGTCTTGAAGCTGCCTGCTTCTTACACTGAACTCTCACAAAGTACGCTAGTCTCTTCTAAACAGACACTAAAACAGAAAAACTCGTACCTCGTTATGCTGTAGGTGGAGGCAGGGAAGATAGACAGGAAAGGAAAGTTAACATGAATTTTGTGCGTGAACTGTTGTAGGTCCCGCCCTCAGACGAAGCTACCTAAAAGCGGCTTTGCGAAGGAGATCAACCTGAAATGTGCTTCGACAGCATCGCGTCGGCGAGTTTGTCGTCGCGTGATGTCATTGGTCGTGTCCTCGCGGTAACGTGACCATGCCTCAGGTCGGAGTTTGAATTCGAGGTATATCTGTGACCACTTGTGACGGTCAGCCACTTTGCGGCTTGTCTCCTCCCACCATCTGGCGCTCTTCCCTTTCAACATCCTGGCCTCTGACTCGACTCAGTCTCGACCGGCCTCGACTATCGCCAGCCCCTCAGCTCCAGTCGCAAGTCCCCAGCACCCGAAACGGTGCGTGCTAATATTTCTCACTCATTTCGTCCCACGCAGGTCTCCTAGCGCAGACTCAGGTAAACTGGTCTGTTGCGGGGAGTGTTTTCAGACCTCAAGGCGCTCGACGGACACCTCAAGACCTCGACACCTCAAGACCTCGGCACCTCAAGACGGGGCCCCAGAAGACCTCGGCGGCCGGCGGGTGGTGTGAAGTGTCGTGTAAGTCGTCGAATCTCCTCCAATCTGCCTCTTTCTGACCATTGACTCTCTTCAGCGTCCCGGGAGCCGGGCGACGACGGGAGGCTGCGGCTGTAAGTCGTCGTTCAATCTTCTCTCATCCTCGTGCTCACCTTCTCGTTCAGGGTAGTGCACTACCAGCTGCCGTGAAGGAGGGCAAATGTGGCAAATGTGTGGCGCTCACGTCGGCTGATCACCGGCGTGGGGGGGCAGGGAGCGGGCGGGGGAAACGCCTACTAACCCAAACTCATTTTTCTCCCTCCCTTCTGTTTAGGTTAGCTTAAAGGTTGGCCACCTTTCACGACACGCGCGCGATCGATTCTTTGGTGGAAGGATAGCAGAAGGGCATGGGGATTGTGTTGGTTTGGAGGGCAGGGCTTTGGTTGCCATATTCAAAGACTACCCGCCTCGTCGTCACTGGTATGGGTTTTATCCTGATTATCCGGCTTCCACTAACTCGTTCCAGTGTCTTGCCGCATTTGCAGTCGCCCTCCGTCGATAAAAACAGCCAATAAAAAAACAAAACAAACAACGAAAAGAAAAGAAGGCAATAAAAATCTTCGTTGGGCGCTGCACTTACACTACCACAAACATACCACCAAGACGGCAAAGACACCCACCACCAAGACGAGGCGGTGTTCCGGAACCTTCACGACGTCGGCGGCCACATAACCAATACCCGCACACCAAACCACTACCCACCAATGCGAGGCTTCGGCTGCCGACGGCTGCAATATGCGGGGTACTCCTCTTCTCGGCCGCAATGCGAGTTTTGGCGCAACACATCATTTCGCCCTGGTCCACGACTGCGGTTTCTTCGTACTGTCGGCTGCTCTGCACACACCATCCATTGCCGGCCACATTTGCCGCCAATCTCACCCATCACATTGCATGTGCCATGCGTATACGAGCGTTCTCACAGTAAGTCTCCTTTTGCGTCAATACAATCGCCGATGCTAACAATTTCCAGTCTCATGCCCGACGCAATCGTTCTTGTGCTTCTCCCTTACCTTGCGCTCGGGATATCAATACACGCACCACTCGCAAGTGTTCTTTCTGGCCGTCATAATCCCTCTGGCGTGCGCGGTTGTGTCGACTTTCGGTTTCTGGTTCGGTCTTGGGTTTCGGTCTTGTGTTTCGGCTTCAGGTCTCGGGTCTCGATTAGTTAGAAAGTAGATAGATCGCGGATAGACAGTCGCTGCGGGGACGGGCAGGCTTCGACGAAACCACCCCATCACGGAACGGACACATTTTCTTCTGGGCATTTTGACGCGACTGCGTTTCTTTGGACCTGATTTGCTATCTCCACAGTACGTTTTCCGGATCCTTTCCAGAAAGCTTTCCGTTATCTGACATTCGTCCAGTCTTCTCGCAATATCTCGTCGATTCCTCAACTCGACTGGCGCTGCATTCACAATACGTATCACCCAAACGAAGTTTCAATTCCCTTTGGCTACGAGACACGACATCATCATCCACATTCAGCCGCAATATCCGGTCCACTCTCCAGCTCTGCGCCGCGCATACACAATACCCGATCCCAACGAACGATTCCGTTCGGCTGAGAGGCGCGACATGACCATCCATATTCGCTCGCAATATCTGGTCCACTCTTCACCTGGGTATCCCCAATACGCAACACGCACTCAATTGCTTTCTCGAACGAAGCTTCAATTGCGAAACCCAACATCATCTTCCAACGCGTCCAGACGTCCTATCATCATGGCGCTGCCCAACAATCATTTCTAGTCGTCCGCGAACGAGGCTTCCATCCCGTTCGCCTCGCCCTCGGGCTATCCTTTGCACACAACATCAGCATCGACTCTGCCTGCAGTCAGCCGACCCAAGCTCATTGCATTCGTCCATCTTCTACAATTGGAATACCCACATTCTCCGCGCGATCTGCGTTGCGAGCGAAGCTTCCATCCCGCTCGCCACTCTTCGGCTATCCTTTGGCGCAATGGCAACGTCAGCGCGGCGACCCAAGCTCATCACTTCCATTCGTCCGCGCCTCCATCTTTCTCAGCTTGGACTGCCTTTCCATGCAATCGCCATAGGACCTCTCGCGCTCGAGCTCCATCACTCTTATCGCAAAATACATTCCTCCGGAAACACGCAACAACCAACGACCGCGTCGTGCCGTCCTGCCGCGCTCATTCTCGAGAACAGCATTGTCTTGTCCCTGTTTGCGCTCCGCCGCCCGGAAGCTCGTCCCCCAGTGCCCCCGAATTCGTAGCCAAACGTAGTAACTCAGATACTTTTGTTAATGTCGACTAGCCTTTTAGAAGTTGAAAATAAAAACCAGCGAAGTTTACCCGAGAATTCGCTTTCCTCAGTGCACACGAAAAGGGAACGAGAATACGTGGCGGTAGAGTCGCACCCTACGATTCGCAACGGCGTCCACTACTTTGTTGCTGCGTTTATAATGTACATGTCTGCTGTTGCGGTAAATGAATGGAGGATAAGTTACAACTCTAAAAAGGTCATGCTAGGCGCCTATAAAGATAGAAAAATCACCACAAGCTCAAAAGTGCATGAGGCATGGTCTCACTTCTCCAGGTCCTCTTCCTCCACCTTCCTGTATCCAGTGTCTTTCGAGCCGAGGATCCGGCGAAGGCAGCGCAGGCCTCCGAGCCAGACAAAGAGGGCTCCGCTTGCGCCCATGGCGATGAGAACAAAGAAGAAGAGACTGTAAGTGGACGGCTCCGGGACGACCTCCTCCTCCTCCTCTAATGTAGCACTCCCAGCGGGGGTCACAACGGGGGACGCAGCACGGGTGGTGGTGGGGAGAGCTTCTGCTGCTGCCTCGGTCGAGGGAGGTGCAGTAGAAGCCTTGACTGTCTCCGAGTGAGGGAAGACGACATCATCCTGTTGGCCGAGCACATAATTTTATTTGTATGGAATTTTACGGACAAGTAAGCTGATTAGAGCTCAGCGTGGATAGGCACCTGTTTCCCCTCATCGTCGGCCTCGACGTCGATCGGGAGCTAAGAGAGAAAAGAAGGGATTAGATCGACAGCTGAAGGTTGTGCAAGTCGACGCACCTCTCCTGAGTCCGCAATGATAACGTCCTCCTGGGGTTTGTCTCCTCCGCCTTTCGGGACGTTCTCTGTTTTGAATGAGCAAATGACAAGACAGATGAACAAATATATTTACCAATTGCATGAACGATATCCATGCCGTCGATGACCTTGCCGAATACGACCTAAAGCTCGCATATGAGAACGGTAAACTAGAAAATAAGACCCTTCGTACGTGTTTCCCATCTAACCAGCTTGTAACGACTGTGCAGATGAACTTTGGAAAGTTGAATACACGCGAAAAATAAAGTTGATTGAGCCTACGAATTGGGAGCCTGAGGAATGTTAGGTTACTGAGCGGACGGAGGAAGAAATATAACAAATACCATTGGTGTCCTTTCCAGCATTGGCCATTGACAAGGTTCCTTCGCCGGTGTGACGGAGTTTGCTTCGCGGCTAGTTAGACTATTCGTAGCACTCGTAGATAATCGGACACACAAGTTCTCATCCGCAAACCGGTCGCCATAGATGGACTGTCAGAAGAAAATTAGATAGGAATACGAGCACCGGAGTTGAACGCACTTTGCCGCCAGTGCCGTCGCCCTTGGCTTTGAGAACGTTAATCAAGAAATTCCGCTGCTCTGCATTCCGACCTACTAAAGTCACCACCCTGGATCCTGTTTGATTATTTTTATGAGCGGAGAACCAAGGTAACAGCAAAACGACAGACATAAAGTCCTTGATAACACGGTGGAACTTGGAGCCCTTGTAGCCATAACCGAGTTCCGTGCCGTCCTTCTTCACACCAGTAGTCAAGGCGCGGAAGTTCTCGACGGTTTTGGGGACGGTCTGAAAAACAGGAGTTGGTCAGAGAAGACATCAAGGCAGATGATACTCACTCCTCCGTAGAGCCCCATGGTGACTGGGCATAGATGAGCGAATGAAAAGCAAGACGGAGGAGAATAACTTACTGCGACCCATGTCCTTGTCACCATGTTTAATGTCGAAGTAGACCTTGTGGGTGATTTTGGGGCCCTTTGCTGCCTCGACTGGCTGGGTGCAGAAGAAGGAAGCGGTGGAGAGGAGGAACAAGGCGAGTGAAATCCGGCCAAACATAATGAAGGTCAAGGAAGAGAGTTGCTAACGTGGCCAATTTCAATCGCGAAGCTCGCGTCTCGTGATTTATTCCCATTCACTTTTCTTGGATTCGACCATGGACGACCTTGTGCTTAACCTCGCCACAGACGACCATGTCGTTTCGAAACCCTCGGGCGGAGGCAAGGGAGGCAGATGGACCGACAGGTTCGCTCTCAATGTCCTTTTCCGCGTCCAAATTCATTTATTTTCGACATGCAGACTTAAAGCTAAACGAGTGGAGAAACGCAAGGCTAGGCCGACTGAAAAACAGCCCAATAAGCCATCCGACGACTCTGAATCCCGCCCGGCCAAACGACCACGCATAGATGCATCTCCGCAGAAGCCCAAACCCGCACAGACCACCAAACCAAACCGTCCTCCAACTCAAGTCATTTCCTCCCTCTTTTCATACAATCCGAAAATCGAGGCACCAGTCAATGTCCCTGCACCCAAAATCAGCTCGGCTCCTAGCAATGCGCCGCTAGCAGACTCGTCCGGTTTCTCCGCTCTGGGCCTCGATCCTTTAATAGCGGCACACCTCGTTAATAAAATGAACATCGACAAACCGACCTCTATTCAACGTGCGGTGTTACCTGCTGTATTTTCTACGGCCTCCCAAGAGGCTACAGCGCGGGACGTATTCATTCAGTCCCAAACTGGTTCCGGAAAGACGCTATCTTTTCTCCTCCCCATCATCCAAGATCTTCTTCCTCTCAGCTCCCTCTCGTACATCGACCGCTCCATTGGAACACTCGCCATTATCATTGCACCCACGCGTGAACTCGCGAAACAAATATCAGACGTATTGGAGGCGCTTTTACAGTTACGTCTGCGGCCAGGCGAGGAGTCCGCCGATGACCCAGGCAGCTCCTCCGCCCGCCTGACGCGCTGGCTCGTATCTGGTCTTCTTACCGGTGGTGCTACCCGCACGCATGAAAAGGCTCGCCTACGCAAAGGCCTGCCTATAATCGTGTCTACGCCCGGTCGTCTGCTGGATCATCTACAAAACACGTCCTCGTTCAATGTTGCGAAATGCCGCTGGTTGGTTCTCGATGAGGCCGACCGGCTCATGGAGCTCGGTTTTGAGGAGACGATCACCGGGATCATTCAGGGCTTGGACGGCAGGAGGAAGTTGGCGCTACAGGCGATGGAGGCAGGGAAGGGGATGGAAGTCGGAGGATGGGACTGGGATCGACGCCGGCGCACGATGCTTTGCTCTGCGACTATTCGTGAAGACGTCCAAAAGCTCGCTGGGAAAGCATTGATTAATCCCATGATGATCAAGGCCACCGAAGCTGAGCCGGTCGTCCAGCAAAGTAATCCCTCGACAACTGAGACGCCCACTGTTCCTGCTGTCGCAGAAAAATTCACCCCTCCCTCACAACTGGCCCAGAAATACGTCGTCGTACCTTTAAAGCTTCGATTAGTGGCTCTGATCGCCCTGCTGCGCTCCCTTATTGCCCAATCGCAAGCCCGTCGTGGTACGAAAATCATCGTCTTCCTCAGTTGCACAGACTCCGTCGATTTCCACTGGAACCTCCTCGGAGGCTCAGCGATGGGCGGCGAAGACGACCCGACAGCTCCAGGAGGAGACTCGGATGCCGACAGCGACGACGAGGCCGAGGCCCAGTCCACGAGCGACAAGGTCGAGGTCAAATCGTCCCTCCTCCCGGATACGTCAATATACCGGCTGCATGGTTCGCTACCGACCCCAACGCGTCTCGCGTCGCTTCGTGGATTTTCCGGCGCGGCGTCGAAGGGCAAAGGCGCCCCTGCATCGACTTCATCCGTTCTGCTGTGTACCTCTGTCGCGTCGCGTGGACTCGACTTGCCGCTTGTGCGCGCGGTTGTTCAATATGATCTCCCGACCGAAGGTGGCGCGACGGAGTACGTGCATCGGGTGGGGCGTACGGCGCGTGCGGGCAAGGGCGGTGAGGCGTGGAGCATGGTGTCGCCCAGTGAGTCGGAGTGGGTGAAATGGGTAGAGGGCAAAATGCGCGGAGACGAGGCCGCCGGCGACGAAGGGCGGAATATTACCATTACCGGGGTGTCAGTCGACAACGTCTTGCGTAGCGGGTTCGGTGGCAAAGGGGCTGAATTCGAAGCGCGTGCGACGGAGGTGCAACTTGCGTTTGAGCGCTGGGTGTTGCGCAAGAAAGAGGTCAGTAGCTGTTATTTTTCTTATTTTATACACAGAGCTAATCTGGAAATAGAACGCCGGATTCGCGCGCAAGGCATATCTTTCACACATGCGCGCGTACGCGACGCACCCGTCGAGCGAAAAGCACATCTTCCACGTCCGTCACCTGCATCTCGGACATCTGGCGAAATCATTCGCGCTGCGTGATGCGCCGAAGGCGGTTTCCAACGCGGGTGGGACCGGGAAGGCGCCGCCCCGGAAGGAGAAGGAGCGCGAGCGCAAGCCGAAGAAAGCCGTGGGCACAGGCACAGAAGGAGTCGACGGCGCTCCGGCGTCAAAGAAGCGCGCGCGGGAGTGGGAGGTGGACCACAGCGGCGAGGCGGAGCGGCGTATGCAGGAGGTGGTGCGTTTGCAGGGCCGGTTGACGAAGAAGGGCGGGGTGATGATGAGCAGTGGGGCGTCCGAGTTCCAGATCGCGGGTGGAACGGCGCTGGAGCGGTTGGTGGGTTCGCGGTCATGAGGCGGGCGTGGGTGACTATTAGGATAACTTATCTGTGTGTGTAGCTTCCCAGGTGCGAGAATCTGATCTACCATGACTAGACCGCCGTTGTTCTATCTCTGTTCTCGTACTCGATGTCTACGAAAAGTTTCCGTGTTGCGATATGGTGGGTGGCTGCATTGTCCTTATTCTCCGATATTCATCGTACTTCAGTGGCGGGGGAATTGGGGGTCTCTGCCTCGCTGTCGCGCTCTCTAAGCACACCCACATTCAAGTAGACCTTTATGAGGGTGCCGAACGCTTCAAGGAGGTCGGGGCGGGTGTGATGATCTGGTCGCGCACCTGGCGTATCCTCGAACTGCTTGGACTCGCGCCGCATTTCGCCAAAGTTGCGGACACGCAGCCAGACCCTGCCGTAGGTGCGTAGCTGCAAGGCGGAATAAACTGTGCAACCCAAGCCTGAACCTGCGTATTATGTTAGCTCCAGGGTTTGAGTACCGGCGGTCGGACAGGCAGGAGGGCTTCGAATGGAAGTTAGTTGCGATGCCGTGTAGGTGCACAGAGAGTGATTGGTGTCCTCATCCTGAATGCCCCGTAGACGGCTGTATAAGGTTTCATCGCGCGCACTTTTTAGACGCGTTCGCGGAACGACTTCCCACAGGTATCGCACACTTCCGGAAGCGGTTGGCTTCGTACGAAAAGCAGGACAGCGGAGAGATTGCGTTGACATTCGTAGACGGGACGAGCGCGATGTGCGACCTGCTCGTGGGTTGCGATGGGATAAAGTCTGTTGTACGCGCACAGATGTTGCGGGTCAAGGCAAAAGAAGAGGCACAACCCGGGCTCCTGGACCTTATTGAACCCAAGTGGACCGGTACCATTGCTTATCGAGGGCTTATTCCGTCGACCAACCTTCCTAGAATTGATGGAGCAAGACACAGGACGCTTGCGTCTCCGATGATGGTACGAGTGCCATGAATAATAGTCCCAGGTCCTGACGAGTCGATAGTATTGTGGACAGAACAAGGTTGCCAGGCGTCATTATTCGAGTCCGAAGCAGATTCTTATGCGCCAAGCTAGCACCTGGTCGCCTATTCGATCTCCCAGGGCAACATAGTGAATTTTGTCGCTTTTGCCTCGGACTTGAACAAGAAAAACACGGCCTACGGCGCAGAATGGGTCACGGATTGTTCCAAAGACGAAGTGCTAGAGGTTTGTTTTTACCGCTTTCACAGTGGATCAGAGGATGAGATTTGCAGTGTTTCGGGGGTTGGGAGCGCGAAGTTTCGCTTCTACTCGACGTTAGTGTCCAAAAAATTCCCACTTCCCCCCTGAAAAAACTGGCTGCAGCGCGAAGAGAAACCGACCAAGTGGGGCATCCATCACCTCGAAGAATTACCGTTCTTCGTCACAGATCGTGTGGTGTTGCTGGGAGATGCGGTAAGATTTCGCCCATATATCTGCAGTGTCGCATCTGCCTGATGTCGGTGTCTGAAGGCTCACGGCATGTCGCCCCATCTGGGAGCTGGTGCGGGCCAAGCAATCGAGGTAAAGCCTATCGAGTTCGAATCCTCCTTCAGGGAACTCTGAGCCTCGTAGGACGCGTACATTCTTGCCCATGTTCTAGGCGCTGCCGCGGCGGACCGCTTTGACGCAGCTCTTGAAGCATACCAGCAGACACGCCTCCCGGTCGCAAATCATGTCCTGAGGTCGTCGTACGAGTCTGGCAACATGTACGAGTTCAACAGTCCGTTCGGAGACGAGTATAGCGCGTTGGGCCCGGCAATTCAACACCAATGGGATTTTTTGACAGAGAGTACGCCCGAGGGGGAAGCGGAAAAAGCGATGGGGATTCTCCGGAGCCTTGAGCGGGAGAGGATAAACCAAAATAGGGCACGGTTGTAATTAATAGACGCGTGCGGGGAAGCGCCTGAGCTGAGATATGCCCATGGGGCGGCGGAGTCTTGTGATCGCGCTGGACGCGTCTTCTGATGGCGTCCTTCAAGTAGACAGTCAATGCTTCCTCGCGCCCCTTCAACAAGCCCACCATGCTGCCTCTCTTTGCGGCCCTAGTCTTGCCCACTGCGGCCAATGCTGCTTTCACTCACTCAAACACCACCGTTTCGGGAGCTAACCAGCCCGTATCAGCGGGCAGTGCGTTCTCCTATGGCTTTCCGGACTGCGTCGGGGGCCCTCTGGCCAATACCACCGTCTGCGACACCTCGAAAGACCCCATTACTCGGGCAACAGCACTTGTGGACCTTTTCACCACGACGGAGCTTATCCAGAACAGTGTACACGAAGCTGACGGCGTACCGCGCTTGGGCCTCCCTCAATACAACTGGTGGTCAGAGGCATCCCACGGAGTTGCATTCACAGGTCCTGGTGTGAGCTTTGCGGATAGTGGTCCCTTCAGTTTTGCAACCTCGTTTCCTCAACCGATCGTGTTGGGTGCCGCGTTCGACGATGATCTTGTCAAGGCAGTCGCGACCGTCATTTCAACAGAGGCGCGTGCATTCAATAATGCTCAACGTGCGGGCCTTGATTACTTTCTTCCAAACATAAACCGTCTGTGCAGGATTCCTGAGCGTCCCGTCAGGATTAACTGACCATTGTCTTAGCTTGGCGAGACCCTCGATGGGGCCGTGGCCAGGAGACCCCCGGAGAGGACTCATTCCGCACCGCCCAGTATGTCCATAACCTCGTCGACGGTCTTCAGGGTAAGCCCTTCGTGCCATCTGTGCTGTCGGCAGCCCTCAGCATGGTCCTTCGCTTTTAGGTGGAATCGACCCAGAATCCATGAAAGTCATTTCCGTCTGCAAGCATTTTGCTGGGTACGACGTTTATCCCCTGTCTTAAACCTCGTGGAATCTGACGGGAGACAGGTACGACATGGACGACTGGGAAGGGATCATTCAGCGCAAGTTCGACGCCATCATCAGCACCCAGGAGCTTAGCGAATACTTCCTCCAGCCATTCCAGAGCTGTGTACGTGACGCCAAGTCCATGGGTGTGATGTGCTCGTACAATTCGCTCAACGGCGTCCCCGCCTGCGCGGATTCATATATTCTCACAACTATACTCAGAGATTACTGGAAGTGTACGCTCGCATCCCACCTGTGTTTTCTCTCGCGATACTCACAGTACGACTAGTCGATGACCAGCGCTGGGTTGTTTCCGATTGCGATGCTGTCGAAAGCATCTTTGACGAGCACAACTATACCGACTCTTTCCAGGCGGCAGCTGCCGTCGCAATCAAAGCGGGCACCAATCTCAACTGCGGGAGCATCTACTTCGATTATCTCCAGCTTGCCATTGACCAAGACCTGGTTGTGCGCGCTGATATCGAGAATGCACTCATCCCGGCCTATGCTTCGCTTGTGCGGTAAGTCGATTATACTCAACTTGCGCAAGATATTGACGCGTCGCAGGCTCGGTTACTTCGATCCCCCAGCTCACCAGCCGTACAGGCGGCTCGGCTGGCAGGATGTGAGCACACCCTCCTCCGAGAAACTTGCCTACACGGTTGCGGCGGAGGGGTTCGTGTTGCTCAAGAATGACGGGACACTCCCACTCAAGAAAAACCTCAAGAAGATGGCCATTGTTGGACCCTGGGGCAACGCGACCACAGATATGCAAGGCAATTACTTTGGAGTCGCGCCCTTCCTCATCAGCCCGGTCATGGGTGCCGCGGCTGCTGGATACGATGTTACTTTCGTTGAGGGGACCTCCATCCTCGACGACTCCACGGACGGGTTCGCTGATGCACTCGCAGCGGCGCACGCTGCCGACGTAGTTGTGTATGCGGGCGGAATTGACAACTCTGTCGAGGCGGAGGGTCTCGACCGCACTACCATTGTGTGGCCGGGTGCTCAACTGCAGCTCATCCAGGAGCTCGCCGGCGTCGGGAAGCCGTTTGTCGTCTTGCAGTTCGGCGCCGGGCAAGTGGATGATACTTGGTTGAAATCTAGCAAAGCGGTAAGATACTCTCAGTACACTCAAACCTTTATATTTATCCTTCTACAGGTCAATGCCATCCTTTGGGCGGGCTATCCCGGCCAGAGCGGCGGAACCGCGATATTCGACGTTCTCAACGGCAAGGTTGCGCCCGCGGGACGCTTGCCGCTCATGCAATACCCAGCAGAATATGTCAACCAAGTTCCGATGACCGACATGGCCCTCCGACCAGACGCAAGCACGGGAAACCCGGGTAGAACGTACAAATGGTACACCGGGACACCCGTATTCGACTACGGCTTCGGCTTGCACTACACCACTTTTGCGCTCGCATGGCAGACGCACCCTGCGTCTCTATACGACATCCAGGCACTCGTCAAAAACGCACGCAGCGCTGCTCATCTCGACCTCGGCGCGTTCGACACGTTCGGCGTCACGGTGAAAAACACCGGGCACACACAGTCTGATTTCGTCGCGCTGCTCTTTGTGAAGGGCACTGCAGGACCTGCTCCTCACCCGAACAAGGCACTTATCGGGTACGCTCGCGTGCACAATGTTGGCGCGGGTTCGGCGGCGACGGCGAGGATCAGCGTTACGTTGGGTTCAATTGCGCGAACGGACACCACCGGGAGCGCTTGGCTCTATCCGGGCGAGTATAGCCTGAGTCTCGACGTGCCTGAGGGGCTCACACACAACTTCGTTCTCATCGGCGCTCCCGCGCGGCTGACGAGCTTCCCCGCGCCGCCCCCTGCCAACACGACGGCCCCTTCTTCGTGAATTCGTTTATATTTTGGTTTGGAAGAATGATTGTTGATGTTCAATGGCTAGTTCCGTGAAGTCAGACGATGAGTACAAACTTCCTTTGGATGATACACAAGAAGTGTTCAATGACCGTCGGCGGTGAGTGCGCAACGGTGCTCGGCTTCAGCTTCTCAACTTCTTGCGCAGATAAAGACTCGTCAACCGACGTCGAACAGCGACACATGACCTTGAAAAGGCAGCAGAGACGTGGCACGCATGCTTCGAAGCAAGTTGCGGAAGGTGCGCAATTATCATGCGACCCTACCCTACATGTGGCGATGGGGCCCGGTGGTTTTCAGGCTGTCTTCGAAAGATGTATTGTTATTGTACTTTATCGACCTGCTACTCGGTACGTGAAGACTCCGAAATCCGAAATGGTCATCCTTCGGCGGTCACTTGTGGACTAAGTTGGCGCCCAAAGTTTTGTGCAGCCGTACTGGATAATGGAAGCAGAGTGTTTATTTCCCATTGCCGAACTACACTATAGTTATCTACACGAATTGGGGACGGGCAGGAACACTGGGGCGGGTATCCAGCGAAGGCTTTGAAGGCCGTTGATCAGTGGACGGTAGTGGATTCATAGGTTTGTTTCTGGGGCAAAGTGCAAGAAGGGACGATGCCAGGCTGGAAATGAAAACGCAGGACGAGGCGCGAGTGGGAGCGATCGGGTTCCGCGGAGTGATAGTGACTATGAGTGGGGTCCCAACGATGATTGCGAGGCGATTGCGGGTAGTCCAAGTTGTGAAAGATGGACGAGATGAGCTTGAGCTTGGATAGCCGCTGACTGCATCGAGATGCTGCTGCCGTTTCGACGGGGAATAGGCGCGGACGAGCAGTGACGAGCGCGGCTCGCAGTGGAGGAGATTATTGTGCGAGTAAGGCAAACGCAATGAGCGCGGACGATGATGATAATGGTCGGGGTGCCCGATGGAGACGTCTAGGTAAAGCTTGGGTCGCGGTCGACGTTGGAATATTGCGTGAAGAATGACGAACGCGAGGCGTGCGGCCGCGGATGATGAGTAATGGTTGGACGAGCCCGATGGTGAACATCTAGGATGAGCGGCTGAGCTGGGGCATTGGAGCATTGCATGCGCCAAAGAGTACAGCAAACGGAACAAAGCTTCGCTCGCAGACGACGACGATGGTTGTTCGACGAGCCCGATGAAGATGGGAGGTCGAGTAGAGTGGGCCGATATTGCACCTCGCGGTCAAACGGAATTGAGGCTTCGTTTGGAGAATAATGCGTGCATTTTGAAGGCATGTGGCGCGCAAGTCGAAGTGAAGAGTGGACCGAATAGTGCGAGCGAATATGGATGATGTCGCGCCTCGCAGCATTGAAGCTTCGTTCGTTGGGATCGCGTATTGTGTATGTGCCGCGCAGAGTTGGAGAGTCAACCGGATATTGCGAGATAATGATGTTGCGTCTCGGGATTGAAGCTTCGTTTGAGTGAAGGTATTGTGAATGCAGCGCAAAGTCGAGTTGAGGAACCGACAACATATCACGAGAAAACTGGATGAATGTCAGATAACGGAAAGCTTTCTGGAAAGAATCCGGAAAACGTACTGTGGAGATAGGAAACCAGGTCGAAAGAAACGCAACCGCGTCAAAATGCCCAGAAGAAAACGTGTCCGTTCCGTGAAGGGGTGTTCCGTCCAAGCCTGCCCGTCCCCGCAGCGACTGTCTATCCACGATCTATCTACTTTCTAACTAATCGAGACCCGAGACCCGAAGCCGAAACCCAAGACCGAAACCCAAGACCGAACCAGAAACCGAAAGTCGACACAAACGCGCACGCCAGAGGGATTATGACGGCCAGAAAGAACACTTGCGAGTGGTACGTGTATTGATATCCCGAGCGCAAGGCAAGGGAGAAGCACAAGAACGATTGCGTCGGGCATGAGACTGGGAGTTGTTAGCATCGGCGATTGTATTGACGCACAAACTGTGAGGAGTTCGACGCATGGTACAGTAGCAATGTGATGGGTGTGAGATTGTGGCCGGCCGATGGATGATGTACAGAGCCGCCGACGCGTACGAAGAAACCGCAGTCGTGGATCAGGCGAAATGATGTGTTGCGCCAAAATTCGTATAGCGGATTGAGTAGTGGTGTTTGGAAAGAGTATATTGCCGACGTCGGCAACCGAAGCCTCGCATTGGTGGGTAGTGGTTTGGGGTGCGGGCAGTGGTTATGTGGCCGCCGACGTCGTGAAGGTTCCGGAACACCGCCTCGTCTTGGTGGTGGGTGTCTTTGCCGTCTTGGTGGTATTGGTAGTGTAAGTGCAGCGCCCAACGAAGATTTTGATTGCCTTCTTTTCGTTGTTTGTTTTGTTGTTTTTATCGACGGTGGGCGACTGCAAGTGCGGCAAAACACTGGAACGAGTTAGTGGAAGCCGGATAATCAGGATAAATCTCATACCAGTGACGACGAGGCGGGTAGTTTTTGAATATGGCAACCAAAGCCCTCCCTCCAAACCAACACAGTCCCCATGCCCTTCTGCTATCCTTCCACCAAAGAATCGATCGCGCGCGTGTCGTGAAAGGTGGCCAACCTTTAAGCTAACCTAAACAGAAGGGAGGGGAAAAAATGAGTTTGAGTTAGTAGGCGTTTCCCCCGCCCGCTCCCTGCCCCCCCACGCCGGTGATCAGCCGACGTGAGCGCCACACATTTGCCACATTTGCCCTCCTTCACGGCAGCTGGTAGTGCGCTACCCTGAACGAGAAGGTGAGCACGAGGAGAGGAGATTGAACGACGACTTACAGCCGCAGCCTCCCGTCGCCGCCCGGCTCCCGGGACGCTGAAGAGAGTCAATGGTCAGAAAGAGGTAGATTGGAGGAGATTCGACGACTTACACGACACTTCACACCACCCGCCAGCCGGCGAGGTCTTCTGGGGCCCCGTCTTGAGGTGCCGAGGTCTTGAGGTGCCGAGGTCTTGAGGTGTCGAGGTCTTGAGGTGTCCGTCGAGCGCCTTGAGGTCTGCAAACACTCCCCGCAACAGACCAGTTTAGCTGAGTCTGCGCTAGGAGACGTGCGTGGGACGAAATGGGTGAGAAATATTGGCACGCACCGTTTCGAGCCGAGAACTTGCAACTGGAGGCCAATTGAGGTGCTGGTGGTCGATAGTCGAGGCCGGCGTCGAGGTTGAGTCGAGTCAAAGGCCGGGATGTTGAGAGGGAAGAGCGCCAGATGGTGGGAGGAGACAAGCCGCAAAGTGGCTGACCGTCACAAGTGGTCACAGATATCCCTCGAATTCGACTCCGACCGGAGACATGGTCACGTTACCGCGAGGACACGATCAATGACATCACGCGACGCGACCCGCGACTGGAACTTACTTCGAAAATTTATTTATTTGGATAATGCCTGTGGGCTAGAGCCATATACAACACAATGCGGAGATCAATGCTCCAAACTACTATGCTTCTCATCCCTTTGACTCGCGCGGTCCTCCGAAGAACGATCATCATCTCGAATAGTCTGCACTGGCCCAATAAACCAATGCCTCCCGCCATATTTTGGGAAGAAGTAGTATGCGAGGGACAGCAATAGCGTGCCCCCTAGTACTACCACAGTGTAGTTCATGTTGTGAGACGTCGCTGCCGGTACGGCGGGGAACAGAAACACAATGATCATGAAGATCATGTACGCCGAAGCGACAAAAGCCACAGGCGCGCTCTGAAAGAAACATTATTTGAGAACAAAATCAGACTGGATTGCTTGCTCACCATAAGCCCAAGGTTAAACGGTCCGGGCACAAACTCCTGGCCGCCCACCCATCGCGCGACGATGGGCGTCACGAAGCCGAGGTATTGGCATACAATGGACATCGTAAAGACCGCGGTAATGGCCAGTGGCCCGGCGAACGCTAGCAGTCCGAGGAGCAGCGCCATGACAGCCAGGAAGATGACTGCGTGCACGGGCGTCTTGGTCTTAGGGTTAATATTATACAACAGGCCCGAAAGCGGAAGTCCCTGGTCCCGCGAAAAGGCGAATAGTTGACGCGATCCTGCGATGAGCTGGAGGGTTATTAGAATCCAGGGACAGGTGAAAGGCTTTGGACCACCGACATAATCCATGCCTGTCATCCACAGAGCAATTATCATAAAGGCCCAAATGGCCAACGTCCCCTTTTTTCCTACGCTGTTGAAGAAAATCTGAGACATAACCAGTCAGATTCATGTAAAAATTCAACAGGTATTAACTCACAGTGGCCATCGGTTGACCAATCGGGTTGCCAACGATAGAATCGAGGTCGTTGCCCATGTAGAAGGCAAGTACGATGGTGACAACTTCGAATGGGGTTAGCCGGGGGAAAAATGGAAAGAGCTGTAAACGCACTCCATCCCAAGACGGAACTCAAGACCGTCGCGGAGATCATAGCAAACGGAACGGCGCGAGGAGCATTCCGCGCTTCCTCGCTAATATGCACGCTCGTATCAAATCCTCCTATAATATCGTTAATCCACGGCGCTGCAACGCGCGGCGAAAGGACGGACCGACTGTCCATGCTGGAGCCAAGAAACTCATAATGAAGGCATAGCCATTGGCCCAACCAGATGCTGAAGGACGATCTCTCTTGAGTCTTCTCTGAGGACATTTAAATTCAAATTTCTCACTGTTTTCAAAGCGTCCGAACGCAAAGGATGCCGAGTTGTGCAAGGCTTTCGGCGTAGCCGCCGGAAGGGCAATGATAACAACGATGAACAGACTGGGAAAATGTCAGAGTAGACGGGAGGTTATGTCGCATTCGACCCACGCGATGTTGAGGAAAACGTAGAGATACTGCAATTTTGCAATCACTTTCGTGGCCAAACTTGCTGTGATAGCGTGGAGGACAAGAAGGGCGCAGTAAACGCCGCTGTTCTGAGTTAGAATCATCCACAACGGTTACAAATTACGCACTAAAGCTGGGCGGTAGTAGCGACAAATTGACCATCAGTCCCGATGTTGGCTGCGGCCATGATTTGAGTTGCGATACCCCAATCGACGCTGGCCATTCCAGCGACATACGCCGCGGTGTTGACGTCTGGAACCCTTTTTAGCGACTTGTGGATTGTTGAGAGCGGTTAACACACATCCAATGAGCCAAGACATCAGTTTCCGATACTTCGGCGAGCAGAACTTGAACGTCCAATAGTATCTGTAGAGTCATGAGTCGAAATTCCAAGGAAATAGATGCTACATGAAGCCTTACAGCCCCCCAGCTGTGGGCGCAGCCGATCCCAGCTCCGCCATTGCCAACGACACAACGACGAGGAAACAGCAACATGTGAACCATCCCCAGACCTTTTAACGCGTCAGACGCGTTTGAAACGACGAGCCAAGACAAGTACCATTCCGACGAGCCCGCCATATGGCAATGAAAACAGAAGTACGGCGGCAATGCTCTGAACGACTCCTACGATCGTGAACGAGAACCCCAAGAGCTCTATCCGGGAAAAGTCGCGCTTGAACTCCTGCTTGTAGCCCAACTGCGCAAGGAGGTCTTCATCGTTGAGGGCAGCTCTGTGAGGGATGGCCTGCTCTGATTTGGAGTCCATGGGAGGGGATTTGAACGACCGTCTTCAGAGATTATACTAGAAGGCTGGTGAGACTAAAGCCGGTGCCTGCCGGTAGTGGATCCTCTTGCTTCGGATGATGATGGGAAGGAAGGATTGGACCCGGTGGAATTTGGACCCACTGTCTGTCAGCTGCTCAAGTGGCATCTCAGGCACTCTCAGCACGGGCAGAGCCGCATCGGTCGGTCTTTGAGGTTTAGCGTTCAACATGGTTGAAAGATAGTTCCTGTGATCGGCTATGATCTGCCACATCACGGCATCCACGGCATCCAAATGCAGTAACCACTACGCTTTTGTCCCCATTTAGCGGGACTTCTGTCTCTTCAAGTTTTCGCCTTGAGAGCGTTCCAGAGGATTCGTCGCGAGGTGCATAGCATTCATGCAAGTAGAGTCTTTCAGATTCGACAAAATCTACTTTCAGCTGATAGTCGACTTTCAGCTTGCCGTCACTATTCCGCTTGAGTCCGTGTTCATCTTAGTCACTATTATTCGACCGCGCGTTGGAATTGGTTAGTCCCCATAAATCTCCAGAATTTTCACGATTCCCTCGGGGTCGGTGAGAAAACGGAGATCATCATCTACGCCGATCTGCGGAGATCCGCTTGAATAGTAACGCGGGGATTCAGCTCCAACCGGTCGAAAGGCAGTTACGTTGACAAGCAATAATTACCGCATTAGTGATACATATGTACTTGGTGCCTTTTTTTAAATACATAATTACATGAACGAACTTTAGACATCTTGTAGCCCTTCCTTTGACATACTCTGATCCAGTTCAACAGACTCGGAGCGGGCATTTTTCAAGACCTGCAGCGAGATGTCTTTACTACCCTCCTTATTCGGCTGCTCGAATGTGTCGGTGGTAGTCACAGTGTGAATCTGGACGCTGGCGGTGGTCCGCTTTGGACTCTGGGTGGGTGCAAACTGAACGTGCGAAGTCATCATCATGGTGCTCTCTTCCGACGACCATCCCTTGCCCTGGCCAATGCGGAATATGATCAGGAATGTGACCGTGACCTGCGAGGGAGATCAGCACACTTGAAGAGACGAGTTTCGACATTTTTGTTGGTCGTACCTGTACGGGCGAGAGCGCTTGCAAGAAAAGTTGCGACAGCGAGTTACCGATGACGAACGGGACCAAGAAGAGTAACGAGAACAGAGAATATATCGCGGCCGACTCGACGATTATCGCTGCGAGTGAGGTGTACTGCGAGCCGTGGTTCGAACCTACGGGCATCGCGCGGTTGATGCGCCAGCGATACATCATGAGGCGTCCAGCAATCATAAGTGTGATGAGGATATTCAGCGCAAGGGACATGGCGAAGTACGGCGTTGTGAAGTTTATGCCCGATGTTTCCCATGGCGAGGCGGAGGTCACACCTACTTGCTTGAGCCAGAGGATGCCTATTGCTGGAAGAAACAACCCAATTAGCATCATATCATACAACTGAAGAAGAGCCTACCTAGCGTAGCAAGAGACAGGAGGAGCGGCAGAGCAATTACGGCCCTTCCCAGAGTGACAGAGGTTCGGTAAACCACATAGCACCGCCAAATCTGGGACCAACAACTTCAGCTGCATAACAGAACTACAGAGAAAGCCCATGCTCACATTAATAAGATCGCAGAGCCATGTAAGAAGAACCACGGCCACATTGGCGAGCATGTCGATGGGAAGGGAATACTCGACATCCTCATACGCGTTCGGACCCCCAGGTATATTTCGCGCGTCCACAAAGGCTTCTTGCGTGAACTCGAGCAGGCCCGCCATGTACAGTGTGGAAAGAATAAACATTACAGTCATGTACCACGCCAGACCGACGTTCCAGCGTGAGCGCTTACGTCCGGGCGCGAAGGCAAGCAAGTGAAGCGACATGAAAAAGAGGATGGCCTGCATCCCATACGCGATGCAGGAAAGGAAGGCTCCTTGCAGCCAGGTGTGCTCGGAGAAGATCTCCGCTGGTGTCTCATCCGGCCGGTATGCTGCAGGGGTCATAGCAAAGAGGGGGGGAGATAAACTGTCCACAGAGGCTATAAAATGTAAACGCCATCAAGCGGGTAGACGAGAGAAGTCAACGCCAATCCGTGGGGTTAAGCGATGGGAGGGTTGGTACCGGTCACCGCTCGTCGGAGTGGGTCGGCGTATGTAGCTGTTTGAGTCCGCGGCCTCGGCAAAGACGGGAAAACGGACATGTGTATGAACATCGCGGAGCCCAGATTGTTGATATTCAATGTCCGCCAAACGGCACACAAAGCGGATACTGTAGCCTGAGAATAAAGAATAAAGGAAAGTTCGAGGGCCGAGTATCAAGGGAACTAGCTAGGACGGGGAAAGAACTCCGGCAGGACCAGGAAGCCGATTGCAAAGAAACCCATAGGTACATATGGCTGGCTTGGCTTGAATCAATAGAAGAAGGATTGACGTGGGCCCGGAGTGTCTAGATTTTGGGCTTTAGATTTCTACACCAGACTGCTAAACCAGAGGAGTCAGAACAGCGATGTTTGTTTTCTTTTCGGCGTAAGAACGCCCTTCAATCGTTCGGGCTGGCTACGACGGTGATCTTGGGCTTGAGATTTGTAGATTTCGGTGTTCCTGAGTGGGACCGTGCCTACCTACCTACCGACGTCCAGACATGCAAATAAGCGCTTGAGCGGACGTGGACATGTGGACAGTTGGGAACAGTTGAACTTGTGAACAGAAAGCAGCGATAAATTTCGCACGATGTCACTGGCCACTTTCACTCGCGAAATATTGACCATCCAACAAACATTCATTCCGAGCACCCCAACTATCTACTTCGAATAATCTACATACGAGCTACCCGCCAACCGACCAACCCCAATGTCCTCACACCCACGCACCCGTTCCCAAGCGCACTCACACTCCGCCAATCCACCCTCAACCCGGAGGGAGAGTAAAACTGGAAAAATGGAGGCAGCATCGGGAAGAAGAGCTTGCAGACGGTCGGAAAAGGAGGAAGGAAGGGAAGGAGGAGGAGTAAGTAAGTAAGGATAAATGTAGAGTAGATAGTAGAGGTGATGAGGGACGATGTCGGCTGGTATTGTATGAGATGAATCCAGACAGACAGACAATAGATAGAGTGGAGATGAGTGAGACAGATTGAGAGATGAGAGAGACGAAGAGATGACCAAGGAAAGAACTGGAATGACGAGATAAAGAAATGGATGGATCCTGATGCTGATGAGATAAATGGGTGGGATGGGGTGGTTTTTGTGTTTGTGCGCTTCTCAGAAAACGCCGACAAGCGCAGACTCCCCACCGGTGGCGGTGAGGTTCTCCATGTCGCCCCAGCCTATCCCCAATCCGAGATCCTCGAGAGTTTGCGGAAACGCGGCCGCGTCTGCGGCCGGTAGCATCCCGAGGATGCGGTCCATCTCCAGCATGTCCACCTCCAACTCGCCCGTCCAGTTCCCTGCATCATCACAAGCGTCCCCCGCAGCCGTGCCCACGAGTCCCTCCAGCCCTAGAATGTCGTCCGCGGTCACTTGCGACGCGAAGGGAGAGGTCGGCGACGCGTGCGTGGAGGCAGCTTTGAAGGGGGAGCCACCCTGAGCGTCAAAAGAAAGACTCGTCGGGGAGAGGCGCGGAGAGGCGAGGATCTCGCGGAACAGGTCTTCCATTGTTGCGTCGTCGATCGCATTTTCCTCGGGAGAGGCGCTGCTGTCGTCGGCGCTCGAGACACCGGGGAGGGTGAGACTGAGGTCGAGACCACCCGCTGCAGGGCCATCGGAGGGGGAGCTCCGATGGACGCCACCCGTGCTAGGTGGCGAGTGGAATCGATATCTTGCTCACTCTTTGGTGTCAGGAGGGGGGATGACATGAACGAGGGCGACGATGATAGGTCGAGGTGAAAGTCGTGTGACGGTGCGGGGGAGATAGGGAAGGTCATGGTGGGTTCGAGGGTCATGGGAACTGTTGGAGATGGGGAGTCGGCGGGTTGTGTCGGGGCTGGAGATTCGGGTGCGGTGGTAGGGGCGGGAGATTGTGTTTCGGATGGGGGCGGGGTCGGGAGGGAGGCGGCGGCGGCGGCCGAAGCGGCTGTGCCAGTGGACAGCCCCTGGGCGGCGAGAGCCTTCATTACTGCGTCCCAGCCCTGCTCGAGGACCCGGATGCGCTCGCGCAGTTCCTCGTTCTCGCGGTCCTTTGCACGCTCACGGTCCTGCTCCTCAGCCTTGGGCTGCTCGGGCCGCGGGGGTGCGACGAGCAGGCCGGCGCGCAACTGCCGATTCTCCTCCTCGAGTTCGCTGACCTTGCGCTCGAGAAAAGAGAACTGGGCCTTGCGGCGGTCGCGAGAGTTCTGGGCGGCGATGCGGTTACGGTGAGCACGGGCTTCCTTGCGGTCCTCGGACGACGAAGATGTGCGAGGACGCTTGCGGGAGGGGCCGGGCTCGGGGGATTCTGGGCGTGGGGAGGGAGAGTCGTCCATGGAAAGAGATGAGGGATTGACAGACATGGAATCGTGGAGGTGCGTGGAGGGAGTAAGAGAGAGCGTGTTTAGTATAAAATGAGGTTACTGCGGATAGGGAGTGCAGTCGTGGTCAGAGACAAGGGCCACGACTGCATACGTGGCACATATATTCATTCTCATGCTGACTCAGACGCACAGCTTTGCCGCGACGCGGTCACGATGGAACCACCAAGGCCTAGACCTGAGACGCGACGCGAAGTTGAAGAACATAGCTTGGAGTATGGAATGAGGTCGAGGGAGCATAAAAACATCGGAGAGGGAGATTCGCAAACGGGATCATAAGACAGCGGTAAAAACTTGAAGGCGAGTCTTGGTCGAGTTGAATAGAACGAGGGTAAAGTATGTACTAGATTGCGACGGGCTTCAAATCTCGAGGGAGGGCACCAGAGCACTGAGTAGATAAAAGCTGGGATGAATGAGGACGAGCTAAGATCACTTTGATGTTGTGTTCTGTTAGGTGAACGCCTCTTGAACCCAAACCACCATCTCGCCCAAATCTCGCCCAGGAAAATGTACATGGACGACCCAGCGACAGCATTCCTTCGCCGCCTGGCATGTTCTCAAAGGCTCCAGGCAGCGCACACCGGCCCTGAACCCCTCGACCCCGCCGTCTTTGCGAAACAGATCGAGGAAGAGCTCGCCAAAGAAGATCGAGATGCTGTGTACTATCCCGTCGAGTCCCCGAAGGGCCGCGAGCTGCGCGATGCGGTCCTCGCCATTGAGGAGCTTATGGCCGAGATCTTCATGCACTGTTTGCCGCGCATGCCCGTCGACGAGTATAGTTGGCCCTCGCCCAGTCGTGCCCCGCTACTTGTGGCCAGCGTCTGTCGCCGCTGGCGCCGTGTTGCACTCTCGACTCCCACCCTCTGGAACTCTTTTCCCCTTGGTGAAGAGTTCAGCCTCCGCCTTTTTCGCCTTTGGATGGAACGCTCTGGCGAGGCCAGCACATTGCATCTCTCCGCCGACAGCGACTCACTCGAAGTCGCCCTGCCATATTCACGTCGATGGGGCAGCCTAAAGCTTGACTTGGATCCTTCCTCCATCCCCGCCCTCGCTGCCATTCAGGGTCATATGCCTCGTCTCCGCCGCCTCTTCCTCAAATTTCCGTTGGACCAAGATGTACAATGTGGCACTCCTTCCTGCGACGTCTTTGAAACCGCCCCAAATCTATGTTCTGTCGTGCTGAAAAACCCACCCATCGATTTCGACCTCCCTTGCTCCCAACTTCTCGATTTGGGTGTCTTCGGTGCTCCTGCCGATTATCTTCTGCGGGTGTCGCAGCTCGCATCCAATCTCACAGAGCTCAAGATCGGAATGGACAGCATGTCTTCCAATTTCCTCGACATGCCTCTATGCACCCTAGTTCATTTGGAATATCTCTGGGCTAGCGATTTGTCTCTCCCGAACTACAGCCAAGCCTCCGCTATCGTCAGGCCCTTTTGTCAGCTCGGTCTTCTCCTTTCCAAATTCTCCTGCCCCGCTCTCAACGAAATCGAACTTCACACCCTCGCCCGGTTACGGGATTCTGACATACCCACTTTCAAGAGAGATATTGTGTCCTTTCTGGCGCGTTCTCCCCTGATTGCGCAGATGAAGATCCAGCACCTCGCATTCAACGAGGACATTCTCCTTTCCATCCTCGCCCACGTCCCTGCCCTCGAAAAATTCACCACCAACCACAAGACCACGTTCAGCACGGCGTTCTTCAAGCGGCTGACCTATGTCGCTGACGCCGTGCCGCCGCCGCTCTGCCCGCGCCTCCGCAGCTTCGATGTCCGGTGGTGCACGCCCGAAGCCACCGAGTCTGCTTCGGCGTTTGTTGACATGGTCGTCTCGCGCTGGCGCGTCGCAAGTGATGATCCCATAGCGCGTTTGGAGTACGTCTCGTTCAACTATGCGGACGATCCCGAGTCCAGTGCACGGCTGGCCGAGCTCACAAACGAAGGGTTAGAAATAGTGCTACGCGGAACCATTTGACTCTCGCGCCCGTTCGCCGCATGTTATGTATCTCCTCGTTACGCTTTTATTCCAAGTCCCTACGATACGAGTTGGTTCAACTGGTCTAAATGAGTTTGAATATTTGGGACGGGTATTGAAAACGTGGTTTCCATTTACTGGCGAGGATCCGGATGATTTGCAAGCAATGAGTTGGAAGAGTAAACAGACACTTCAACGGTACATGTAAGCTCGGAACTCGCTTGTTGAGCGGTGGCCGGAAATAAGGCCTAAAACTGCAAAAGTTCGCTCCAGGCGAAAAGTATTAGTGTAGTGAGACTCTGACACAGGTCTTCGCGGAATAGTTCAACAATTTTAGCTGGCTAGATGAAAAACCAGCTACATGATGACAGACGACTCCACAGACGCACACCGCGTGCCACCGGGTCGTTGATGCCCAGTAGAATTGGAAGGGTAGGTAGAGCGAAGACGAACCGTCACCCAAAAGTCAACGAAAAGCTTAAGATGAAGAGAATTTTTTTTGAGGTACGACATCACCCAACCCCGAATCAAACGAACGGGGACCTAACGCTGCTCCGGTAAAATTGGAAGCAGATGTACGCCTTGCGCCATCAGTAGTTGCTGCTGTCCTGAACTCGAGGTATGATATTGATAATCAGGGCATAACCAGAAATGAAATTTCAACCGTGACATACAGTGAACCGGCCCCAAATTGCAGAGGCTCCCGGCGAAAAGGATCAGTGCAGTCGAGGTATCACATAGACCGAAGAGCGTCTTCGTGGAATAGCTCGGCGATTTTGCTTAGAGAGAAAATCGACAGACGACTCCGTCGTCGGTCGTGATATGGAGGAGAAATGAAATAAAAGTAGCTTTCTTCGTCGCTCACTGCTGCAGAAACCGCATATGACTGCTGGTCTTCAGGAAAGCGGTACACGAGCTCTATTTGTCGCGGTGGTTCTTGATACAACGCAACGGCAGCGAGAGTTCTGAGTATTGTCATTGAACGTTGAATATCGAACCGGTGTCCACTGGGAGAAATAAGTGATCATATTTCGTTGCACATACATAGATAGATCTCCTACGCCATAACTTCGTCTAACTGGAAAAAATAACTGAGCTGGTCAGCAAACTTCCTTCTAAGTGCATTAAATCGTTGTTGAAGAATCGACGCGCAGGCGGGGCATAAGCCGCGAACAAGACTGCACCAAAGATCTGGATCGGAGGCCATTTTCGAGAACAGCAAAAAGTCTCCATTCCGACCAACTTTCTGGCCGAATGAAAACCATGCATTAGTGTTTTCTTGGCATGGCGGTTGATTCGAACAAGGTTTCGAGGGTGTGGGGCTGACTTGTAAGAACCATGTGCCAATCCGCTCCCGAGCGACCGATAGTCGCTTCCAGTCCTCAGGGTGTCGAGGAAGTAGTTCCTTCCGAGGGGTATTCTTCGCCAAATCCATTTCGTCGTCGGAATTCTCGGGAGTAGGCCATGTAAGCAGGCGGTAAAATGCAAAGGGGAAAATGGTCGGAGTATTGCACAACCGGGCGATGTGGATGGAGGAGACCGGCTCAGGGAATAGGCGGAGGTCCAGGGCGCGGTCCTCCAACGAAGCGCTCCATCCTCCCATCCCAGTGGACTCCTCTTCCTCCTCGTCTGCAATGATAGCGTCCCAGCCCAGCAAGGTGGTGGGCCAAGACTTTTGCAGTTGCGTCGCCACATCCTTCAGAATCCAGTCAATCTGGTATTTCTTCGCCAATCGAGTTGGCTCCAATAATTCCGACGGGAAATCCCGAGCGTTGAGAAGACCCGAGATGGAGCTAGACGCAAATCAGAGGCCATCCTAAGATCTCGAACGTAGATACATGCGCACTCGGGGGTGAACAAAAGTAACAAGAGGGCTCGCAAATCGTCTGCATGGTCGGGCATTTCTGAACTGGACTAATGGCACCTCAGGCTTCCGAATGTATTATATCTATCTAGTGCCGCGGCAGCCTATCAAGACTGGAACGACAGCTGTTTTTTAGTATCGCCAAGCCTCTAGCACCGGAGTTTGAGGCAAAAACGCGCCGCCCAATATCTTGCCAATATGGGCCATATTGGCGGAATATTGGCGGAATATTGGGCGCAAATATTGACCCCGCCATTATTCCGACAATATCGCCCATATTGGACAAATATTTGACCCGCCTTTTTGACTTGGCGATTTTTCGGCAAGGCCGCCACTTACATAATCACCACTTCTCGTCTTCCACCTCCATGTCGCGATGACGCAGCGTCAATTTCTGCAGAACTAGCCATCGGATCCCCTCCAAATTCTGGGATTCTCTCTTTGCAGTCCTTGTCGCCCCCTGGCCAAGTTTTCAAGTCAATGTCATTCGAACTGCGCGCACAATGAAGGACTGGACTCACGACCAAGACCGCCATTTTCCCAGGTTTCCGACGCGTTCTGGCCTTCAGCTGGAGCCCCGACGAAGCATTTTGTCTCAATTCGGTGGTTTTGGGGAGTTTCAAAGGGCAAGAACCTCGATAGACGTGCGTGGTCTCCTCGTTTATCTTTTCTGCCCAGATAGACCTTATCCGGGCAGGTTCTAATCTTAGAACGATGGCCAGCGAGTCCCCAAAGTGTGCTGGTCTTTTCCCGAACCGCGGTCCTTCAACTGACCAGAGAAACCTAGCGCAATCACTTAACCTCGCACTCGCTAATCAGTTTTCTCTCTTTGACGAGGCACAGCCGCATATTGACGTTTCACATGTACCCACGGGCCACGGTGTGTTGCATTCGCTCTCTCGGCTCTAGACTGACCTGCCTGTGGGCGATACACCCTCAAATAGGCAGAAGATCCCTCGGACTGTCGTTGACACGTGTACCCTTGGCCATTCTAATTGACAGCATCTCAACGCCTCCCGCTGCCCTACGGTAAATTCTCGACCCACGTATTAAGCCTGCGTCGTCAGTGCTTTCCTTCATCCTTCTCCACAACCTTACTTATTCAGGGCGACGACATTGGCGACGCTGGGAATGCGAGGAGGATGGGATGGGCGGCTAGAGGCAGAGAGGGCGAAGGGCACCCGTGGGGACGAGGTACGTGTCCCACAAACCCTCCCGCCTAGTTTGCTGACCCACTTTCTCGCTCACTGTGCCCCGACGTCGCGGTGTTCACCCGGCAGGGCGGGTCGATCAGCGCAAGAGCAATCAGAGGAGGTGCGCACCTCACCCTATCTTACTTGAACTCGTCGGTCAAGTCCGGTGTCTCATTCTTTCTAGTCTCCCGCACGCGCATTCATCTAGTATGCGCACTTTACTTGCCCTACCTGTCGCTCGCTCACATGTACTTGTAGCCCGCTTACCTCAACCTTTGACGCTGGGACGCGACGACAAGCAGCAGCAAGCTAGATACGTGATTGTACGTCCACTTGATCTTCCTTGTGACTGACAGACAATTTTACTTGTAGCGACTCCGATCCGATGTTCGTGCGCGTGCGGCGCCTTCTCCGTCAATTATCAAGTACGGGTATGAAGGAATTGTAAGCGCAGATACCTCTATCCTTTAACTGCGATTCATTGTATTGTAGATGTACTCAACAATGCAAACGTCCACTGGGCAAGAGGTACGATGTTTTCCCGATATCCCGCCAACTTGATTGACTTGTCAACTTCAGAATCATTCAGTGTTGGCGTGAAGGCGGGTCGTAGTTGTATCGTGTTATTTAGTAGTCTGTTAATGCAATGTGTTCATAATTTACATCTGTGTTTGAGGGAACAGAAAAAAAGCAATAGCCAATATTCGGCCAATATGCGCCCCAATATTTGTCCAATATTTTGCCAATAGAGCCTATCGTGGCAAAATATTGGCACCACCATTATTTGTCCAATATTCCGCCAATATCTGGCCAATATGCCCTGTATTGGTGGAATATTGGGCGGCGCGTTTTTGCCTCAAACTCCGGTGTATAGACATGACTAGGGAATACATGCGAAAGTTGCCATGCTTCGAAACTAATCCAACTTTGGCCCAAATTTAGGCCCCGGGAAGCTCCATCAAAGCATTGTCCGAAAAAAATCCAAATCTCCGCCTCAAAAATCCAATTTTTTTTGGGTCTCTGGGTCTCGAAAATCCAATATCAGACAAGGCTTGTCACGTGGGTGCCAATTTTTTTCGCCGCCGCGCCTACGGCGCGGCGCTGTGCATGTACCCACTGGACAGACTAGTTAGCTGAATTCTTGAGGAGGTTCAAATATCACCTTTTTGAATTCCTTCCACGCGGTGTCTCGTTTCGTCAGAGAGGTCCAGCACAAAATGCGGTCCACGGCCGGTGAAAATCCACAAACTTCGCCTCAAAAATCCAAATCCCGGACAAGGCTTTCAGACTTTTGGCCTCGAAAATCCAATTTTCGGACAAGGAAATCACGGAATTTGGCTCTCAAAAATCCAATTTTTCGGACAATCCTTTAGTGGAGCTTCCCGGGGCCTCCAAATTTCGATCCAGAACGTATTTAAGTACCACCCCTGCATTTATCGATCGTTACTCGTGTGCTTATATTCCTCTCCTTCAACCACTGACCCCCGATTCCTTCCTTTTCCTCAGGTCATCACCATATCCCGAATATATAGTATGTACATATCATGTATTGTTGTCGATTTTCTCTCAGCACAATTTCAATTTTTCAGGGTGGTGAGAAAATGCTTCTTATCACGAGTGGAGAACTCTATGTGCAGACCATAATTAGCGTAATATTCTCGATGTTGGGCGTGGGCCAGACGCACTCAAAGGTCCATTCAAGCACCCGGGGATCAAGGCCCACATTGAGAGTTTCCGGAATGATGAAGCCGCCAGTGTCTCCGTGAAGTATGCACTGACCATTGAGATTGGCCGAAAGGACCTCGGTCTACGGCGGAGATAAGGTATTATGCGTGTACACAAAGAGAAAGGTACACACCACTGTGCTGTAGCATTCCGACAAAGAGGCGCCGCCTGACACAGGGTTCTCGTTGATCCATGCCCACAAACACGTCCCGAGGGAGAACTCTTGTACGAACTGAGGAGCTACCGTGAACGAGGCCAGGGCTGAGTGGATGTTGGGAGTCAGTGACATGCATCGTGTGCGCGAAAAAAAAATCAAGAAAGACTCACCCCCAGAACCCTCAAAGGCGGCCACAACTGCATTACTGAGCGCAACACAGTCGGCTTCGAGCGGGCCTGCTCCTTCGCCCACCACGCATTCGTTTTCGCCGCTAATCCCGCAAACAGTGAAGGCTTGTCTCTTTTCGATGGCGCGAGGGTGGGACTGGGAAGAATTCGAAAGCGCGAGAACATCGGCAGAGCAGGCCTTCGTCGAAACCTGGAATTCGTGGCCGCCGGCAGTGACCGTGTGAGTCTTGACGAGGACACGGTCGGCCGTCTTGCACGAAGTCGAGGATGCGCCCTGGGCTGGAGTCTCAATGAGTAAATAACATTGGGGAGAAGGGACTAGAGGTGTGCAAACCCGAGGACACAACAAGGGATACAAAAGAGAAGAAAGAGGCTAGTGAATTAGACGGTTTCATGGTAGGAGATGTCTTCCTAAGTTGGCTGGTACGGGTTTGCGTCTTTATGTAAAAATTTTCCACAGAACCAAATGTCCATCTTCGGTTCCATCCGGACAAGGCATGTGAAAGGTGCTCCGACATGGAACCGACCTGGAGGTGCGAGGAGCCATCTGGTTTATCAATTTATCCAACTTGTAGCCTCATAAACGGCCTGTTCAGGAAGTTGGTGGTGCTCAAGCCCACTCCCAGGTCGAATTTTGCAAGAAGCAAGAGCTCAGTCCTTGAACGTTGAACGGTGAATTCGACCCGGCGAAGATAGATCATAGATGTCGAAATTGAAGTCGAAGTTGCTTTCGAGTCAATGGTTGGATCATGCTGGCAGCTTACTTGACGGTTCTACCCCTGGGCTTGGCTTCGAAGAAGTGTGGTCTGCAAACAAGTGACGTGGCGACTTTCGGGGCGCATACCGGTCAAGAATGAGCCCTTCATTCACTGTTCAGGATGAAACATGGGCGGCAGTGGTTAGGTGGAAATCCAGTGAGAGCCTCTCCGCGCTTGAAGGTTGCTTGAAGGTCTCACCGGAGTGTGTGGGAGGAAGAAATGGGAGAAGGGTGCTGTGCCGGCGTTGCCGAACTTCGCGAAGTACAATGGATCTGGGATGTTTCGGCCCGGAAAGGGATGGTTGATTGACTGCAAGGAAGAAAACATGGCCGGGCCAGCATTTTGGACGACAGAGGGAGGTCGTTCTTCTGTGTTCGTCTGACAAGACAGCCGGCGCTGTATTCTAACGTGAGAAGGTTGATTGACGGTTCAACACGAGTTGGGGAATTATTTAGCGATTTGCGGAAGTGCAACCGAGAACTTCAAGTATATCACATCTGTGAGCCGGCACCATGACGGCTTCCGCCCTCAGAATATCGCCGCCGGCCTCGTCAGACGTGTACCGAAGAGTCAGCAGCGTTACAGCATTTTCATCTAGTCAGCGATTAATATTGTCTACTGTATATTACGACCAAAGGTTCACGCCATCCCGTCACCTCAAAGGTTCACTGGGATCAAGGTTCATTGATCGGCAATCACCAGAAATTTCCATAAATGGAAAGTCGGCAGGCTCCGGCAGGTGCCGGCCGAGGATTTTTGACAGTTTTCACCCTTATTTCAGGCCAAAAGTCGAAACGTCACCGTCACCCAGGCCACATTGGTTCAGTTCACGAGCCTTCGTCACCCGTCACCTGAACTTTTGGTCGTAATGGTAGAGTATTCAAACCCCGTCGTAGTGTTCGAAAGCCGCGGGAGGCGGCATCGCTAGCATGTCGCGGAATACAGGGGAGTTCTTCGCCAGAATGACAGTGTTCGCCCTAAAGGCCTTTAATTGGGGTCCGAGATTTCTAAAGGCCTTTTAAAGGGTAAAGGCCTTTAGCTAAAGGGCAGTCTCCTACCCAGCCTCAGTTGCGGGGTTGGGAGTCACTGTAGTATTATAACACTGCTATATCCGTGGAAATATAATACCGTAAAAAGCTTGATCGCAACATCTGTCAAATTTATTGCTTCCGAACTTCAAGGCCCAACCCCTCCACATGGGCCTTGAAGTTCGGAAGCAATAATGAATCTAGAACATCAATTTGATGGGTCATTGATTTCTCGTAATTTACAGCTGCGTACTTCCTACACTAACTCCCAACCCCGAAACGCGAGGGTGGGTAGGAGACTGGCTAAAGGGCAGCTAAAGGCCTTTAATCAATTTCCCACGCGGTCCAACACCGCCAACTTTATTCGCGCTCAACCCAAGCTCAACCCAGTGAAGTACTACTTTCAAGCATTGAATTTGACCCCAGAGTCTATCTTGATACCCCTGTCATCTAAAACTTTGTCCTCAGTTGTGTCAGTGTCTCATCCTCCTCCGCTGGTGCCGATGGTCCGGGCTTACAGCCGCGATATTGGTCCTACACCACCAAATAATTTGTTTTTCATGCAGTGAGAGCCATGGTATATGGCCACAGAAACTTGCTCAATATTTGTCGTCTCCCAGTTCAAAATAAGTGTGACTCATGGCGATGACATGACAGCTAAAGGCCTTTAGCTCTCGGCCCAAAAATTTAAAGGCCTTTATAAAGGCCTCCTAAAGGCCTTTAGCGCTAAAGGCCTTTACCCTTTAGGCGAACACTGCCAGAATGCCCTTGTACAACCGGAAGTATGTCATTTGGCCCTCGCTATCACGGGCGGACAAGACGATGTTTCCGTCGTCGAAATACAAATCGGGGTCATGTTGTTCGGCCATTTGGTCGAGGCTTGGACCGAACTTCGACCAAGGTCGATGAACTGGTGGGGAGAACTCTGAAGTTGTCGGGCAGAGATAGAGTTTGATGCCATCAGCTTTCTTTACTTTCACCATCACTTCGACGTTTTCGGTTTCATTTTGGTTTCCTGTGGGTTTCCCGCTTGCGAATATATCGGCGTGAGTCTGCATTCGATGGCCCCCAGATTTCCTTGTCGCATGCCTGCGGACCAACCTCCACTACTCAAGGGCGAGCTAGTTGACGGCCATCCGACGCCATCATATGTACTCGCTTGGGTTTGCCGTTCCAAAACACTTTATCGGAACCTCGGGGGTGGCAAGCTTGGAGAAGTGGACGATCGCAACTTCAGCGACGTGATCTCGGGGAGATGGGCGGAGTTATATGATTTTGGGTGTGTTCTGTGTTCTTGCCACATCTTCCATCTCTGGTTCCTTACCCGACTTGCAGTTACCCCCTTGCGCCCATGCCCTACCCCCGAGGCGGAGACTTCTATCTCATCGCAATATTCAATCGACCCAATACGGACCACCTCACGCGCGTCCGCGATGTGGCTAATGATCCCCTCATTCAGGCCGCGAGAGTTTCGATGGGCGTGGACCTAGACCAGTCGCTTGAGAGCACCCTGATGTGGTACCGTTGGCCACTGAGTGCCGAGGAGCGCGAGCGACGGAAGGAGGATTTGGTACGGCTGCAGCAACGTTCACGGTGAATTACTGGCAGCGGGGCGACGCCGTCGCGGTCCCGTGGTGCTCGCCCGAGTCTGCTTCTGGTGACATGGTCGCGTCCCGTCGGAGGTGATGGTCCCATCGCGCGTTTAGAGTGCGTCTCGTTCGACTACGCGCACGATGCCGAGTCCGTTGCACAGCTGGTGGTCGCTTCTCACTGGCGCGTCGCGGATGGAGACGCCGCGGTCGCGCGGCTGGAGGCTATCACGTTCGAATGCAAGTATCCACAGTGCGTCGCCAAGCTCGAGGAGTTTGCTCGTGTCGTCCAGTTATCCGCTCCGAGTGGTGGCGATTCGACGACAGTAATGATGATGCGTCCGACTGTGTTGTCCGCCTTGTTGTGTCCATCCGCCGTCGATACTTTTTCTTATAATTCTTTTGGGCCTGCACTTACTCAGAACGATCACACTCTTTCGCGTTCATCCGCACGCGCGGCTTATACGAGGAGGCTCGCTCGATTTACTCAATCATACTTTTGCAGGCCGCCATAAATTTCAGCAATTTTAACGACATTGACTGAATATATATAGCAAGCCCATGGACAGAGATATCTTTTTGCTAGTTAGGTGATTAGGTGTCCGCGAGATACGGTGAAAGCAAGGTGGAAACGATGACAGGACAATACAGCGAGAGCAGGTGAGGGAGGGGATCGGGGAAAAAGTCTAACGGGCGCAATCTACGGTAGCACACCATTTTAAACCCAATCGAATTCCCTGTTGTTCGCGGTCAGGGTCAGTACTTGTTCGGCGCGAGTGTAGAGGAATACAGCGTACCCGGTACACCGTGAAAAGAGGTAGTCCTTGCCGTTGGCATGGATCATCCCGTCTTTCAGGATGCACTTCCACTTGCTCTTCACGCGCGCGACCTGTTGAGGAAGATGAACGATGAGTCGTCGCATAGTCACTCACTACTAAACGCACCTTGTCGTAGGTGCAGAATACAATGTCAGTATTGGGTCCGGCCCCGTCCTCGAGGTCTTCGTCCTCCGTGTCAGAGTCATCCAAATCGCTATTTATGGCCTCCAAGTCGACCGGAGTCTGGGATGAGGAGGCCGACGAGGACGCCTGGGGCTGCGGCAGAGACGGGTGTGCTGTCCGCGGGGCGTACGCTGCAGGAGGGGGAGTCGCCGAGTCGTCAGAATCGTCCGAGGGGCCGTCGACTTGCGGAATGGCCGGCGCGCGGCCCTGCTGAGGGCCCGCCGAGAAGTTCAAGACGCTTGTTTGCCCGCCGGGGTTCGGTCGGGCGGTGTTGTTGATTTTGGGGCCAGGGAGGGGGGGCAAGGTGTAAGTTCCGCTGTTGAGCATGTATCGGTTGTCGACGGGCTCCGACTTGACCTGCGAGTGCGATTGGGCTGCGGGCTGCGACTGGTGGGCAATCTGAGGCGGGGGCGGGGGCTGGTAGGGGTGGTGGACCGGAGCATATTGAGGCATCATTTGCATCGCGTGGGGCGGGAAATGAGGGGCGGGGGCGGGCGGCTCGAACTCTGCCACACGGGAGGCAATGACCTTGTCTTCCCATTTCTGTTCGAGATGAACAAATGCAGCACATCGTCAGAGAGAGCGCCTACGTGCTGCAGCTCGGCCAAGACGTCTTCGCCGACACCGTACTCTTCAAACTCGTGCTTAATGGACGCTATGACATCCTTCGCTCAGAGTCAGTAGAGGGAGGAAACCCTGGAAAAAAATACTTTACATCGATGACCGTCCGGTAGATGTTGGGCTCAAGAAGAGTGTTACCCAGCCGCGCTACTGCGAGACGAAAATCGGTGAGCAGCTCACCACAATCTTATTGGACATCGTGCGATGTGGACAGGCCTCTTAAATGGGCTGGGGAATGACTACCTATCGACGGCGGGCAGGACCGTCGTGGGGGTAGGAAGGAAAGTCGGTTTCCTTAAATACGCTACGACTCGGATTCGGAGCTTCGGATCCGTCAGCACCTCTCACGCACGGGCCAGGCAACCGGGTAGCACCGGCGCGGGGTACAACGACGTCAAGGTTCTTTTTTTTTTTGCGTCGGCGGCGTTGTATGAACATCTAATCTAACTAAGTAGCATCAGGCAGGTACGCGGAGAGTGGCCACACATATGCGCCCACTCCAATGACTTCATGCAAAAGGCGGAGCATCACAACGTCATTCCTCATGTTTTCTGCGAGTGAGAGCCACTGCGGGGCTCTATAAAAGTGCTCAAGTGGACCTGGAGTACGCACTAAACACACCACCTACTTCCTTCTACCTCCCGCCTCCCGCCTTCTCGTAAGTTCTTTTCAAAAAACCTTTCAGCAACCCCAACCTGATCAACTCTCCCCAGACCTTATAATGCCTCTCTTCAAGTCCCACCAAGAGCCCGAGCCCGTTGCCGCACCCCCCGCCCGCAAAGGCAGTGTCTTCCGCGGCCGCCGCTCCTCAGACGAAGAGAGCAGCGTGCGCAGCGGCAGCACGACCGGCAGCTTCTTTGCCCGCAACAACAACTTCAATGTCCACAAGGACCCCACCATCATTGCAGCGCGGCAGAAGGTGACGTTCGCCGAAAAGGCTGAGGCCGAGGCGGATCGTGCTCTCGCGTCTGCGCGCAACATGGTCCGCGAGGCTAGAGACCACGTCCGCTTCCTCGAGAAAGAGGCCGCTGAAGAGTGAGTTATCTTGTGCACGGCGACGTCCGTCGCTGACCAGCATCCTTCCTTTCCAGACAGAAACGGGCACGCGCCAAGCAATCTGTTGCGAACGACGTCAGCAAGAGCGCCCGTGGCCTTGGACGCCACGGCAATTGAATGAAACGACCCTCATGATACATATACCCCACCTACTTTGCATTAATTACTTACACGCATATGTTACTCACATCCCACCGTTATTGGAAAACTTGTATTTTTATTCGTTCCAATGGAAGCCAGTCCTGCCCATTCCCTATTTCATGGTTTAACAAAGAGATCCGTAAATTTGTCGACGGGCAGCTTCGCGAACGAAGGAGCGTCGGCGACGGTATCGAGGATCCTAGGAAACGCAAGTCAGAGGAAAAGTCACGTCGGTGGCTTGCAGACTTACTTCTTCTGGTGGGCCTCATCGAAGTGGTGCGAGATGTGCCTGCGAAACGAATTAGAAAATGCCAACACAAGGGAACAAAAAAAGCAAACCTCTTGAACTTGTTCATCAGGAGCGGGGTGCCCTCCGCTCTCCTCCGCTTGTGTCCAACCGGGTATTCGACCTCCACCTCGTCAAGGACCGTCCCGTCGTTCAACTCGACCAAGAGGGCATTCCCGATGGAACGCTTCTCGGGATCGTGGTAGTCAACGCTGAACTTCTTCTCCTCGACGCAGTAGATCTTGGCACGGAGAGCGTCGATGCGGGGGTCGGCAGCAGACGCGTCAGTGCTTGAAACCGTTCGTTAGCATTAGCCAACACACGAATAAAACACGCACTAGCTGTCGGACGTGAGCTCGCCGAAGATGAGAGGGTACGCGACCATGTAGTTAATGGCGTGGCTGGAAGGTGGAATAAGCACCGCGAAGAAAAAAACAACTCTACGAAACGGACTCTCGGTCGGCAAAGTTGTCCAATGGGCCTTGCTTGTCGATAATCCGCACGGCAGCCTCTTGGGTCCGGATTCTGACGCTCTTGATGTCCTCAGCGGTCTTTCCGAGCGCCTTGAGCTTGTCGTGGATGATGTGAGCCGCCTCGACGGCGGTCTGGGCGTGGAACTCGGCCGGGTAAGAGATCTTGAAAAGGACATTCTCCATGATGTACGAAGAGTAGGGGATTTGGAACTCGAAGGGTTTGCCCTGCGCACGCATGAGTTGTCGCTGCACAGAAGATATAGGGAGACAAATACCTTGAACAAGACATCATAGAAGCCCCAGGTCTTGGCGGTGAGGACGGACGGGAGGCCCTTCTCACCCTTCTTGACAAGGAGAGCGAGGTTGACGGCGCGGGAGCACGCGTCGCCTGCAGCCCAAGACTTGCGGGGGCCGGTGTTGGGAGCGTGGCGGTAGGTCCGGAGGGACTGGCCGTCCACCCAGGCTTGGGAAACGGCGTCGATGGTTTGATCGCGGTTCAAGCCGAGCATCTTGGAAACGACTGCGGTGGAGGCGACCTTGACGAGGACGACGTGGTCCAGACCAACTCTGTTGAAGGAGTTGAGGAGGGCGAGGGAGCCTTGGATTTCGTGGGCTTTGATCATGCCCTCGAGGATGTCGTGGACGGTCAGCGATTGTCCTTGACGAGTGAGGTGATCCGCCACGGCGAGAATGGCCCCAAGGTTGTCGGACGGGTGGCCCCCTTCAGCATATCGTCAGCAGAAGTGAATTTGCCGACTGCAAGGCGTACATTCTGCAGCCAAGAAGCAATCATTAAAGTCGAGCCAGCGGATGATGGTGCCGATGTTGAATGCGCCGCGGATGGGATCTAGCTGGTAGTTCGTCCCCGGAACCTTTGTACCTGGGAGCCCGAGTGAGCCCGGTCACCGAATTGCGCTGCACGAGCATCGTACCATTCGGAACGATGGTGCCTTCAACTACCGGACCCAAAAGTTTTGCGCACTCGGGAAAGCGCAAGCCCTCGAGACCACATCCGATGGTGTCGATGAGGCAAAGACGAGCGGTCTCATAGGCGAGGTCCGAGGTGATTTTGTAGCTGTGGACATAGTCTGCGATGTCCTGGAGGACCTTGTCGGGCTCCGGGCGCAGAGTGGACTCGCCAGCGTGGTTGGACATGAAGCGAATGGACCTGGGGACAAGGACGGGCGCGAGGTTGTGGGAGGGGAGGCGGGCAAGAGGGAGTGCTGCACGGCTCAAGGCTCGAGGAAGCCTGAGCATTGGGAGAAAATAATAGACAGAGCCCGGTCGGACCCTACGCGTCCAATCATTTCCCTTCGTTATCACAAGCTTCCCACAAACCCTTCATGATCAAGCCCATAAAACGCACCCCATGCACCGGGGGGGAATTGGGTGACCAGGGATAAAACCCAGGGTTTGGTTCATTTTTCTGCGTCGAAATTATTGAAAAATAAACGCGCCAAAAGAAAAATCGCGCTTCAAGTGTTCACCTTGTCACCAGCGACAATCCGCGCGTTTCAGGACCGTTTAATCGCGCTTTCACGCGCTACATGGCTTCACGACGCGTCCACTCTTTTTTTCGCAGTACTTTAAGTATGACCAAGCCGATCAACAATGAGTACATTGATCTCGGCACCCCTTCCTCCGACCACTATGTCGTCCGACGGAGACCACGAACCCATGGAGAAGCAGGCTGGTACTCAAAAGAGACGCAGGCTTCAGCGAAGTTGCGATAACTGTCGAAGAAGGAAAATTCGCTGCGATAGTGCAACCATGCCCGATGGCCGTTGCACCAGCTGTATTCAATTCCAGGCTCAATGTACACACACCGAACCAACCCGGAAGCGCGGCCCCAAGAATAAGTGCGTGCGCTTTGTGTAGCCGAGTCGCGCCGGTGATTAACATCCCGCAAGACATCTTGAAGAACTCAAGCATCAGCTTGCGGTGTTAGAGGCGAAACTCTCCACTACTTCCAGCAATGGCGCAGGAGCCGGGCAGGCACCAGCAATCTCTGTGATCCAATATGCTACTTCCCCGAAAGACGCTTCACCGTCTCCTCCCTCCCTTCCTGAAGAGGATCTCTCGCACGACGAGCTTGCACAGCGATTCAGGTATCTATAATTCACGCTCCGTCTGCTCCCCTATCTGCAACTAATTCCGAAAGGCAATTCTCAATCGGTGCTCTGAAGCACAGGTTTTTTGGCTCGTCCAGTGGCTTCATGCTCGTTAAAAATGCCATTCAGGTCAAGGTAAATTGAACTTACTCCGGCACGTTCCCCTGATTCATTCATTTCGTCCAGGAAGAATATCTTGGCCGCGTTATAACGCCGACGTTCAGACGAGCCGAATTCTGGAACATGCGTCCGGTTCGTGCATTTGGCCGATTTTCCGCCCCTAAATTTGAATTTACTTCGCAGTGGGAGAACAAGCCAGAGGACGAACGGCCTAGATATATCTTTCCAGATCGAGATCTTCTCACTTCTCTCATTAACCTGTACTTCCTTTATATCGCACCCACGCTGCCACTTCTCCATCGTCCAACCTTTGAGAGATTGGTAGCAGAAGGCTATCACTTGACAGATCCTCGGTTCGGGGCCACGGTTCTCGCCGTTTTAGCTGTAGCTTCTCGAGTAAGCAACTAGGTCATCTTCGTTGAATTGTATCTAATGAATTTTCAGTGCTCCGATGATCCCCGAGTGTTTGTCCCCGGCTTCAACTCTACCCTCTCTTCCGGCTGGACCTTCTTCAACCAGATTCAAGTCGTCAAAAAATCGTTATTCGATGAACCATCAATACACGAAGTTCAGACTTACTGCGTGTGTCACAATTCTCACTCCACCCTGCTTCCTTGCTCAGTCGTCTCAGCTTATAACTTTATACACCTTGGGAACGTCCTCACCTCAGGCTTCGTGGCTATATCTCGTACGCTACAATTTATCTCTACTTGTTCTCTCTGGTTTATGACGTAATCCAGGGCCTTGGCATTCGCTTTATTCAAGAGCGTGGAGAGCATCGAAGAAAACGGGATGGCCACAAGTTGACCGCCGAAGATGAACTATGGAAACGTATGTGCTTCCACTGTTTCCTAGATTATTTCAACTGAAGTTTGTGTAGGTGCCTTCTGGTCAGTCGTGGTTCAACTGTTTCCCGGATTATCTCATTGATATTTATGCAGGTGCCTTCTTTCGATCGATAGAACGATCTGCTCTTTCCTAGGGCGGTCATCCGCCATCCACGTCGAAGAGTACGACTCCGGACTTCTCCTCGCGTTTGAAATTCGCTTAATATTTTCCCCCCCTTAGCTACGACGTTGAATTACCACTAGAGGTGGACGACGAGTACTGGGAACATCCTGACCCAGAAATGGCGTTCAGACAGCCGGCGGGGAAGCCTTCCGTCCTCACCTACTTTGTCTGCCATATTCGACTCTGTGAAATCCTGGGCTCCACTCTTCGCCGCCTCTATGCCTCGAATAAATCGAGGGTTCTCATGGGTTTAGTTGGTCCAGAGTGGGAACAGCGCGCTGTCTCCGAACTGGACTCAGCTATGAATGAGTTCCTGGGCTCCCTTCCAGATCATCGTGAGCACCTCAACCACCCTGCGACTTTCTTTGCTGATTTTTTCCTAGTCCGATGGGATCCCAACCGAACCGGGATCTTTTTCGATCAATCCGCGATTCTCCACGCAATGTATTATCAGCTTCAGATAACGGTAAGCTACCTCTTCCCCAAAACCGAAAGACGCGCTGAGTGTGTTCGTCAGATTCACCGACCATATATACACAAGCCCAGCATCCTTGCGTTCAGTTCACTAGCCATCTGTACTAGCGCGGCTCGCTCTGCTATTCACGTGTCGGATGTTTGGCTCAACAGGATGCAGACGATAGGTCCTCCCCTCCTACAGGTTCGTCGTTCCCATTTTTACTCGAAACTTCGTAACCAACACCTTTAGATTGGCACCTTTATGTCCGCTGTTATTCTTCTCCTCAATCTATTTGGAGTCAAACGAGCGGGCCTCCCGATCGACGTTGGCAAAGAGCTGGCTCATGTAAGTACCGCCATGAGGATTCTCAGGTTCCACGAGGCAAGGTAATTTTTTACGATACGTCAGGAGGAGTTTTCTTTGACGCATGATACAGATGGCAGTCCGCCGGTCGCCTATGGGAGTTGCTTCAGGAGCTGCAGTCTTGGGATGGCCCGCCGCCCGCCAAATATAGTGCAGAACCAAAAGCTCCCGCGCCGCCAACCACCGGCCGCCAGGCCGCTGACATGTGCCCACTCACAACAAAGACGTATGAAGAAGCGGATGAAGCATCCATGTTCACGCAGCAGCCTGTAGAGGTGCTGGAACGCGCCCCCGAGATTCAATTCGGGGCTGTTGCCAATGAGCTCTCATCGCAACCGAATACCACCTCCCGCCCAGCTATGAACCTCTGGGCCGATATGTTCGCGTCGGATTCGAACAACAATACTGGGCAGATGACGGCGGAGCAGGCTGCGGGCATGACGATGGAGCAGTTGTTGGCGGCGACGGCGGTGTATGATAATGCAACTGGGCTTGCGCAGTCTGCCGACCAGTGGAGCGGGACGACCGCCCTCGCGAATATGATGGTCGACGAGGACATCTTGTCGATGTGGGCGGCGGCGCCGACAACTTTTGGGTGAGTTTCTTATAGTTGGAGTTGTGGTTTCGCTCAATGTTTGCGTGTGTAGGAATATGGCCGATTGGGATGCGTATATCGAAAGTAGGAATGGGCCGATCAATTGGTCTACGAATTTCGATCCGTCATTGACGCAGTCCACTGCGCCGCCGCCGTGAGGAGGACGTGGGGATTTCATTGTGTTATTAGAATGTATGTATTTGTATCTAGGTTCCAACGGCCTTTCTCCCAACTCTTTGAATGAAAAAACGTGTATGAGTAGCAGATTCTTCTCCGTTGCAATTGGCCATTGCGTAACAGCTTAGGTTCGTTTTTGCAAGCACAAAACTGAGCTCTCCATGGGAAGAAATGGCGCAACGGCCTGTATCAAGTCAATTCAAGCCAATGCAAACCCTTTTCGGTGGTCGCAAGTCACCCTACTAGGAGGAAACAAACAAAATACCACTAGTTAATTTATCGGGTCGGATGTGGTTGGTGTTGATGACTCGGTCGACTTCGCTGGAGCGTACGACAAGGTTTGGGCTAACCTTGCACCCGTGCACCGTAATCGTAGCGCCGTCCAACATCTCCCCTGGCAAGAAAACGCCAGCCTTGAAGGTGACAGCCCGTCTACACATTTTGTCCGCCCGAAAGAACTGCTCGTCGAAGAGCTTGCTCTTGTAGGTTTGCAACACCACTGCGTCGACCTCTACGAAAGGGACAGAGTAGTCGTTGGCCCCTGTTCTCCACAGCAGATATTCCTGCGTGTCGGCTCCTTGGAACCGGTAATCCACGGCACTCAGCAGTGCTTCCTTCACCTCCCCCGACTTCCAAGAACATCTTTCGCCGGAAGAGGACGGGGACCGCGAGGGGTAGGTCAATACGAAGGTGTAAAATAGTAACCCGAGCCTGACGGGTTTGGGTAATTTGTTCTGGAGATCGAAGGCCTGTTGGGTATCGAATAGAACATCCACGAAACCCCACATATGAACCCGAAAGCCAGAGGCGTGGGGTAAGCCGGCTCGAAGGTGCGCGATTTGTTTTGGGGATAGACGACAAGCGGGATCGATATCATCCTCCACGGGGTCCAATACTCTACCGTCAAGCTCCATCTTCCCGTGTTTAACAAATACGGGGCGCAGACCGACGTATAGCGGGATAGGGCCCATGGGTTTAATCGACAGCCTGAATATGGCTTTAGTCAAATCGACGACCCAGCATTTGTGTACGTGATGGTAGTGAATGCTTTTGTAATGGCGGAGGAAGGCGTGAGTGGGCGTGAGTGGTTCGTATAGCGATTAAAAGCTCCTGCTTGGGCTTGTAATATCTAACTTGCTCAATGCATCAGCCTTTTGACATTTTGGTTGCCGGTTGTCAGGTTGTCCCAATTTGAAAAGTGGTAAAGACACTTTATGGGCAACACGAAAACTATACCAGATGCTTCCTAAGCACTATAGTAACCTATGTTCCCTACAAACATTTTTAAAAAAATGCGAAATTATGGCTTGGCGCGGGCTCGAACTTGGGAGGTTGTCGCCAAAACTTACATAGGGTTGTCAGGTTGCGAGGTTGCGCGAGGTTGTCGCACTTTTGGCAGAGGTTGTTAGGTTGTACAACCTGACAACCTGACGTGTCAAAAGTCTGATGTGTCGAGCAGATTATCGTTGTAGTGTCGGGCTCTTTCTTCGGCGTCACGGAAGCGTGCCTTGGTCCTCTCAAGGCGGGGCGGCAGGGGACAGTAGGTGAGACAACGAGGCGGGAGAGAACTGGACATGCTTGTATAGGGGTAACTTGATTGGACTTGTTGGTCTCCGGCCCGGGCCCGGGTCTATAGAATCCTGTTGCTCTTCTATTCGCACCATGATGTCCGCTTCAGCCTCCCAAAACGAGGGCGATACATCTCTCCGCCAAGATGTACAGGAATTGCAGGACAGATTGGACCGGTGGATCCCCCATGAGCTCAAACACGTCGGTACCTCGACCTCGACCACATCTCGCTCACCCTCTTATTTCGAACTACACCTGAGCGCCACACACCAGCTGAAGCGAATCGTCGTAACGACGAAGATTTTAGAGCAAATCATGGCTCCATTCGACCGCTGTAGAGAGCAACTAGTATCGTCAATCGACCAGGATGCGTACAAGAAACTGCTTGAATTTACCCTCCGCTCCCTGGATAGGCTCAGGAAAAAGAGTCTGGTGGCAACAGAGACGGGGGTCGAAACGTACTTTATAGGCGTAGGCGATGCGCTCTCGGGACTCGCTAGCGATATGCTCTTTTTGATGATCCCGGATGTCGAGCCCTCGGAGCTTCAATGGCAGGCCGACCTGTTCAATATCGCCAGAGCAGAGGCCAGGGATATATCCACCAGCATCGTATGTCCCCAAAACGACGCATCGGACATTCCCGATGTTGCTCGCACATACATACGAAACGTGCTAGAAGGAGCTGCAACTCTCAAACTCATGAGTGAACAGACCAAGTCCCTTCCAGTTGCCAACCAACTCTTGCGGGCGCAAATACCAATCATTGTATCAAAGCCTTTTGAATGGACGACGTGCAATGGGCCCACCGTGAGCCCCCATGAGCTACTCAGTCCACCAGTCACCCCAGACTCGATGTTATGGAACCTTCCGTCTGACATTCAACCCTCATCACCCAAACCCGACCCCACTGCCGCCCCCTCGTCTCGCCGCACCAGACGCAACCTATCAAAACCCTCGTACGACGACCCCAGCGAAGAAGAGGACGCACAGTCCTCGTCGCAACCACCTACGAAACGACGTCGCTTGGACTCCGTAGACCGAAACTACAAGGCCAAAGAGGAAAAGGACGGGCCAAACAACAAAGCCCCGCCTGAGTATACTGTTGCCCATGATTGGCTGCAACAGGTGCGCCTTTACTACTCAAAAGGTAGCTTTTGTTTCTTAGACAAATCTGGCAGGCCTACTCCCAAGCCTGCAATAATGACGAAACGTTCGTCAAATACCAGGGCGGGAATTGGGAGATGACAGGGTTCCGCCACCGAGCGTCCCAAACCCTATACCTATCGCCGATTATTGCTCCTCGCGAGCCCGGCAGCCCATACAACAGCGGCGGATACACCAAGCTGTTGTTAGCGACATATCTCGCGGCCTTCTTTGATTACGCTGATCGGAAAGGTTTTATTGTACCTGGCAACTCCAAGAGCAGACTCGACGGCGGCGGCGGCGACAGCGATAACGACGGAGATGCGACTCAGGACCGCTTAACACTCTCGACGCTTCCGCCCCACCACTTTCACAGCCAAGCCGTTCACGATTCCAACGATTCTGCTACAATGTCGGCAAAGTCGCGCAAGGAATCGCCCGCTTTACGGCCGAGTCCCTCGGACAAGGAGAATATGACCGACAGTGTAACTGGAGTAAAATCAATGCAGGTCAACGAATGGGGTTCGCCCGCGACAATGCAGTTCCGACTACAATTTGGCGTTTATGATAGCGTTACAGCGGATACCTTTGTCTCCATCGGATCGCCCACCACGGACATGGCCCATTGTTTACACCTTACCATCACACAAGAGGTGCAACCTTATGTCGCGTATCGGGGACATGCCTACGTTCATCACCCAGCATCCGTCTCCCCTCCCTCTCCGCACCCTCTCTCGGTGTTTGCAAAACTAGCATTTGGTCCAGAGGCTCAAGCACGGCTTCGGTGTGAATATACAACATACAGAAACATCGGACCCCTCGATGGTTTGCCCCAGATCATAGGGTTGTTCGGCGAGAGTTCGCACCCGGGAGCTCCCTTGATCCTCGTCATGAGCTATGAAGGGGGTTCACTTGCTGAGCGAGTCCGCAGGAACCCACATTTCAAGATCTCCCTCGAGGCGCGGTGTGTTTCCTTCTGCCCATACAATATCCTGCTCGTTTCACCTTTTTTTACACAGGGACGCGTACCTTGATATTCTGAAGCAGATACACCGCAGCGGACACCTTCACGGGGACTGCGAGCTCCGAAACCTGCTGATTGACGACGACGGGCACGTAGCCATCGTTGATCTTGGATTAGCCAAGGAGTCCGACGGGCGTTTGAGCGAAGAGATGGAATTGGGCGCAGCAGACGACCGACTACAGGAACTTTTGGAATAAGGCAGACCCGTTCATGTCCTTGTGGCTTTAGGTTCCGCGTCTTATATACTTGTAGGAATCTAATGCAAGTGACAACTTCACTTGCTCAACCGCTGAGAGACTGGGGAATGTCGAGCTAGTGCAGTTTCCTGTTCAAGCCGGGGAGCATCACAATAGGTTTGTCGGACTTGATTGTTGCAGAAATATACAGAGGCTGCGCCGCGGTTCCACGAGATACAAGAACGATAATACAGTAGTTTTCGAATTGCGTTCAGCTTGCAGAAGTGGTCGGAGCAGCGGGATCTTTACGAGGGATTATAAAATGTATTATTCCGTGGACCAAACGCGACTTACTAGCACCAAGGGCGCCTTTGGTGTCCCTGTCGCCGTAGCGGGCCTTGAGCTGATCGAGCATCTCCATGTCCTCAGCGTCCATGGCGGGGTTATCCGCCATGCGCTTCATCTTGTTCATGAGGGCAATGTCTGTTTTCTGTTTTGCAAGGGCGTCGCGGACGTCCTGGACGTCGAGGTCGCTCATGTTGATGAGGGTGGGGGTGCGCCGGATCATGGCTGGCAGACTGCGGACACAATGAGGCCTGCGGGTCGCAGTTGACAATGAAGCGCAGTGGTGGTCTAAAAAGGCGTGTCCTGTTTGGACGCGAATCAATTATCCTTGCCCAGAACACTCATCCTCCCCGCACCCTCATCCACCACCATGGAAGCCCTCATGCGCGCCACGGACGCTGTCCGCTCCTTCCGAGTAATTCACCCCTTGTAAATTACACCCATTGTTCAACAATTACAGGAAGCAAGACTCTCTGCTCTCCGCAGTCCGACCGAATTTTTCGATGTCCAGCGTATTTCGCGCCCCGGGGACATGAACACGGCCACCTCAGTGCGTCTGCTCCAGCCCGCCAAAGCACACGACCTCATTTTTGTCTGTAGCGCATATCGTACAACACCCGTTATTTCTCTGGTATGCTCGGACACGTATCGCGGCGGAGCGTCCACTAACGCGGTGCGCAGGGAACTACGGCCTCATCATCATCATCCTCGCCGTCTACGCCCTGTTCGTGCCCTCGCCTGGCCGACCGCGTGAATAAATAACTAACTAACGCGCCGCAGACTCTCGAACCTATGGCTCTTCTCCGCGATCGTTTTCCTCGTCGGAGGCTTCTCGCTCATCAACAGATTCGGTACGCCATCTCCTCCTTTGTTTCCTGCAATTTATCTGACGGCCGCAGCCCCCGAGCCGACCCAAGTCGGGGATTACGTTGTGACGCAAAAGTCGCTTTACATCACGCTCTTCTGCATCGGCATCCCGCTGCTCATCTTCTCCGGCCCCCTGGGCACGCTCTTCTGGCTCGTGGGCGCGTCGGGCCTCATCATAATAGCCCACGCAATCATGATCGAGCCCGGTGTCGAGAGCGAGTACGCCGCCGTCGAGGGCCAGGTATGATCACGCCGGACTGCGCGGACGGGAACGGGATTATCGGGGTCGCTGTTGAACGGGCTGTTAAAACCCATATCATATGTATTGCGCGCGGTGGCGCGAACGCTGGCTACTTAGATACTCTACTACATCCTACTACACGTCTCAAGCCTTAGCTTCAACTGGACATTTCCTCGGATGGATGAATCGCTCGATACAAATTTCATTATTACAAGACAATGGATAAACGGTACAGTTATGAGAAACGGTACAGCTATGAATGAGACGATAGCAATGCGATGCGAGTGTATATGCAGGAGTCCCTCCAAGAATAATAGGGATAAGATACGTCACAGGAGAGGCAGCCATTGTCCTGAGAGGTAAATTAGTTGGTACCGCGCAGAGAATGGGTTCAAGTACCTATAACTACGCTCGGCAGATCGAACAGATCTCTTCGTATTGAAAAGCAGAACGTCGCGGGCACGGGCGCGCCGTTCGGCTTGAGCAGCACGCAATGCGAGAACACGGACTGCGTCGTGTTCTCAAACGCATGCGCGGCAAAGTTCTCCCAGTACTCCACGACTGATTGGTTTTCAAAGAGCTGTTTGGTGGCTTTCGTGAGTAACGGAATAACGATAAATTAAAAGTCAGACAGACCTCGTAGATGTACTTTTTCCGCCCCACGAGCTCGTCCATGGACCACTCGGTGAGCAGGCAGAACTCGGGCGCGACGAGGCAGATCTCGCCCGTGCGGCGCCAGACGACCGTCGGCGTCCCGTTGAAGGAAATGAGCTTGTCAAACTCCTACGTCGAATTAAGGGAAGAAAAAAATCAATCAGGTCAGGGGAGGAAATCAATCAAGCCACAAACGCCGACGCACGAGTAATGAGCGCTGAAAGCACTTTTCCACAAAGACCTCGTCGTCGAAGGAGAGCGGCATTTGCAGGGCGATGAGCGACGGGCGGAAGATCGCGAGCGCGCGCACGATGCGCAGGATGTCGTTCTTTTCGAATCTTTGGTGTTCAATTTTCGAGCAACAGGGAGAGGGAGCAGGAGGATTCAAAAAGGCGGGGCGGGGCGAAAATTACCCGTATAGAGAAAATAAAATCAGAGCTCGAGTCCCAGAGGGTCTCTTTTTTCGCACAATGACTTGATTTTGCAAGTAACACACGCACCGGCTGGGGAGGTGTTTCATGAGGAAGTGGTAGCCCTCGGTGTAGTCGTACGGCATGGTCACACGATTCTCAATGTTTTGCAGTTGCGAGCCGCCCTGACGGGCTTGCTCGGGGATGGCGTGAGCATATGACGACGAGGATGATGAGGGCGAGAGGATGTTGCGCTGGGCGTTCGAGTCCTTGCCGGCGCCGAACGGCGGCGAGCGTGGTCGGTTATCGAGCGGGAACCGTGGCTGCAGTGGGTGTACGTCCTGTGCCCCGAACTGCGCCGAATATACTTCTTGCTCTGGCGGCTGGGGATACGGGTACGTCAGGAAGCTTCCCGAGGGCGAGGTCGAGAGGGTGGTGTCCGAAGGTTGAACGGCCATTTGCTGCTGCTGGTCGGGGTAGGACGAGCCAAAGTCATTGGAGTTTCGCGTTGCCGGAAAGTCCATACGCTCGTCCGAGGGCCAAGAGGAGAACGGCGGGGCGGAGGGGGGCGCGGGGCTGTTGGTCGTTTCTGGGGGACTGGGGTTTCCCAGGATGGCGGAAAGAATAGAGTATTCCAGGTTTGCTGCTTCGGACCCAAATGGAAAGCTAGGGTCGAACGGCACCGGGGTGAACATTTGATCACTTGTATCAAACGGAGGTTGTGCTGTTTAATTTGCCGTAAATGTCGGAGGGAAATCATATGGTGTTTATTATTACCTGCGGGTGGTGGGGGCGCAGGAGCAGCAGCCTGGACGGGGGACGGTTCTGCGCTGGTCTCGGGCGCGGCGGAGGATTTGCCGCGGCGAGTTTTGAGCTTTTCTGTCGGTCCACGTGATGCGGATGAGGTGCCGGAGAGGAGGTCAGCGGCGGGCGCACCGATTTCTTCCTCGTCGAGAAGATATTTTGCCTTTTTGCGATGGCCTTCGGTACAACTGGCACCGATACCGCGCTTGACACAGCGCTGACACGGACGTGCTAGAAATAGTTTTGAGCACACGAGCCATGGGAGCGAGAGCAGGGGCGTTACAGTCGTCGCAGGTGAGATGGGCCTTTTGACAATGAACGCAAGCACGGCTGGCCTTCTTTTTCTTTGGACCGTCTCTGCCACGGGAACGGGGAGTCGGGTGAGCACTAGAGGGCGAAGATTCGTCCTGGGCCTCGTCGTCTGTGCTGTGGAGGGTGATTTGAGCCTGTTTGCGCTTGAGAGAAGCGGGAAGTTGGGAAGCAGGAGTAGCAGAGCCAGTGGGATGCGACTGAAGCTGTTTCTGGCCCGCCACGGCCTGCGCGGGGACAAACGCCGACTGTTGGGAGAAGGACGCGGGGCGAATGGCGGCGGACATGGCGCGCGCGTTGTGTACCGCGAGGAAACACTAGTGCTGTTATGGTCAGGAGCAAGAGCTGCGGGACAAGTTCAAGTTGGATGTCGACAACCGGCAATCCCGGCCCGCATCGGACCAACGAACCGGGTTCAACCTGCCTCCACCACCCATGACCCTTGCACTGCTCTCGTCTCGTCTGGGAGCCCGTCAGGCAGCGCTGGAATACCAATGGATGAAACGCGCAACTTCTGGTCTTCCTCTCGACGAAATGCTCGCCCGCAGAGTCGCAGGAGAACCACTTCAATACATCCTTGGTGCATAACTTGATCCCCCGACTTCAACTCCGACTCATTCACTCCAGGGGACCAGCCCTTTGGCCCTCTCACAATAAAACTCCGCCCTCCAGTCCTCATTCCGCGCCCAGAGACAGAGCACTGGACCATCCGTCTTGCAGAGCTCCTCCGGCCGCCGACGCGTCAAGCTTTCTGTCCTCGACCTTGGCACAGGAACAGGCTGCATCCCTCTTCTCCTCTGTCACCTGTTGCCAGCCGGAACTGTCCGCGCACGTGGAGTCGATATTTCGTCAGATGCTGTCAAGCTCGCCGGAGAAAATGCTGCTCTCTGCGGGTTTTCCGCGTCTGTCGCTGGCAGCACCCGAAATACATTCCAGCCCATACAGGCTTCCTTCCTTGACCCACTCTTCCCGCATAAAAATCTCGGCGTCGACCCTCCGTTCGATCTCGTCGTGTCTAATCCTCCTTACATATCTTGGGCCGAATATCTCGAGCTTCCACCCTCGGTAACGCACTACGAGGATCCGAAGGCTCTCTTTGGAGGTCCAGATGGCCTCGATTTCTACCAGTGCAATTGCCGCTTTAGTCGCTCGCAAAGGCTTTCTCAACCCCGGCGCCGTCGTGGCAGTGGAGGTCGGTGACGGCCAGGCGGACCGCGTTCAGGAGATCTTTCAGTCCATTGCCGCAACCTCAACTCCGAAATCTGGTTGGATCCATGGAAGAAAAAACGGACGATAGTCGCTCGATCGCCCTTAGCTATTTAGACACCATTCATTTCGCGCGCGATCGTGATCGGGAATCCCCTGTCTTCCCATATAAGCCTCCGTTCAGGCCCCTGTCTATTCACTTTCTTCCCCATACCACACCCTTCTATTCACTGCGATGCCCTCCGTCCTCCAGTTCGCCTATTTCTCTCGTCCCCGGAGTAACACATATCCTCAGGCCACTCTCATCCCCAACAACCACCTGCCGGAAGCTCTCACAAAGAGAGCGCGGTCACTACTCCTACCCTGCTGGACGCATGCCCCGGGACATATGGGAGGAAATCTTCCTCCATTGTCTACCCGTCTCCCCTTCGCCCGACATTCCCGGCTGCATCCGAACGCCCACGCCGCCGCCAAGTCTCACCGCACCCCTCGTTTTGCTCCAGGTCTGCAAAGCATGGCGGACGGTGGCGTTATCACTCCCCGACCTGTGGACGTCCTTATCCGTCGTCGTCCGCGACGGATACTCCTTCCCTCCTCTCGATGTCACTTCCCGCTGGTTACTGGCGCTCAGGCGACCTCCCCCTCAAGCTCTCACTATGTCAGACAAATGAGTCTGAGGGGAATCAGGAGCTCGCCGATGATGTGCTCGCTGCCTTTCTGCAGCACCTCCCCCGCTGGAAAGACGTTCGGCTGGACATTGCTAATCCTACGTACGGGCGCTCACTTAAGCCGTCGACTAACCTCCAAGCACCCTTGATTGGAGTCGTTCCACCTGACGACGTGCTGGCGACTAACCCCCAATGAGGAAATCATGCAAGATTTGCTGCGGATGCTCGAAGTCGCCCCGCGGCTCTCCAACTTCTCCGTCTCCCGGCTCAGCGACCTCATCGTCTCACCCACCAGCACCGTCGCCATCCCGTGGACGCAGCTCATCCGCCTCGACCTCGGGTTCATCCCGTCCGTCAGCGCCTGCCTCTCCATCATGAGCGGTTGCCCCAAGCTCGAGAGCTGCAACCTTATCGTCGACCCAGCGCAGGGTCTCCTTCCGTCCCTCCCCATCGTCCTCCCCGTCCTCACTTCGCTTGAGCTGCACATCCGCGCTGACGAGCTCGCTTCCCTCCTCGATCGGGCCGTCTTCCCCGCGCTAACGAGCATCACGCTTTACGTCCAGGAAGCCTTCGACGACCACGCGAGCTGGCCACAGACGTCCTTCGTGGACTTTCTGTCGCGGTCCAAGTGCGCGCTTGCGCGTCTAGAGCTGCATGACACGGGCGTACAACCGACGCAGTTCATCGAGTGTCTGCAGCATGAGGGCGTGCGCGGGATCGGCGAGCTGGTGATTCACGACAGCCGCGATTGGACGTGGGATCCCGTCATTACCCCGCGGCTCGTGCAGCTGCTTACCCTCCCGTCGAGCGACGCACCGACACCGACACCGGACTCGAGCGAGTCAGGTCATCTCCTCCCCGCGCTCCGGACGCTCGACCTCGGCAAGGGGTGCTGGACGTGTCCCGGCGGGCTGCTCTCGCACATGATCGAGTCGCGGTGGCGGACGACGGCAAGGGACGTTGCGCGTCTAGAGCGCGTGCACGTCGACCTGCACCTTCTGGAGGACGTCTACGGGCCCGACCACACGCGGTTAGAGAAGTTGAGGGAGGAGGGAATGAAGGTTCGAATCACCTACTTCCACGATTAATTACTATCTTTAGCTTACGCCTGTCTTTTTTAGCTTACCGGTATATGTTTTGAGCACATACATACTAATACCTACTATACGCTTCCTCCCTCGTAGTCTGGTACTTCGATGTAGCCTTACGATCTTCTTACTTTTGTTTTGTACAATTCGAATTCGAGCAGCCGATGAATTTGAAGAAAAGAAAAACAGAGCTAAACAAATTGGGTCGAATTGAACCACTTTTGAATAGATGTGTCGAGTCTCTTCTCACGTTTTCACAGAGGGCTAGATTGAACGAATGATTACATCGCCTGCAATCTCGAACGACTCCGAAGCTCTGCACGTCTCATTGGATTGCGCGCTCTACTCCCCCCAAGTTCGCCGCTTTCTTATCGGCCATCGGTTACTTCGCCGGGAGCCCCGAAACTACACTGCAAACGCGTCTCGCGGTCCTATAGCTAGGGATACGAACCTCTCGTATCTCGCGATATCGATACCATCTTCTTGCTGCCAATCTGCACCCCAATACGTCTTTTGCTGTTTATCAAGCTCAGGATTTCTCTGCGTATCGTTCTGGATGTCGTTCCTCCTCCCATCGCCCAATGCTGGCGACTTTCGCTATCGCTTATCCGCTCCCACGTGATCGTCTCGACAGCCCCTAAATTGAATTCCTCGCGGTCCGCCGGCTAACCAAAACATCATCTCCTTTCGCCTTCCTCTCCTAATCGATGGCTTTCCGACGAGTTGACCTGGACGCGTTTGCGGAGGAGTTTTCGGCTGCGACTGGTATTTTGGCCTCCCTCGTCCACCCCTAATTATCTGGCGGCTGAACGAGAACTTGGCTTGTAGAGCTTTCTAGCGTTGCGTTGGGCTGGTCGTGTGGTCTCGGTTTCGGACGATTTCTTTGCGGAGGCGTTTCATCTCCTGCTCGTCGAGGTGCGTTTTCTCCTCGGTTTTCGTGCGACCGAATACTTACATTGCGATGAAGCCCGCGCCGAGTCTCAAGGGCCAGTTCGGGCCGAAGGGGGCGTTGTATTCTGGATGGGAGAGCAGGAGGCATAACCCGGCCTACGACTGGTAAGATTACTGTCCCATACATGCTATCGTTTGTCTGAGGAAAGCTCTGCAGGTGTATCATCCAACTCGGGACGTCGGGATCCATTTCAGGGTTTGACATTGATACTTCGCATTTCAATGGTCTGCCAATTGCGTCTGTACTACTATTCCGTGCTGAGTGTTCTTGTAGGAAACGAGGCGCCGCATGTCTCTGTAGACGTTCTTTCCAGCTCGCCTTCAGAAACACCCGCGAAAGAGGATTCGAGGGTAGGTGTTCTGCGGATATTTATGCTCGCCCGCTGAACAGCGCAGTGGGTCGAAGCGCTCCCGAAACAAGCCATGGGCCCGAATTCGCGCCATCTATTCCGTATACCCGAGACGGCAGGCGTGAACTTCGTTAAGCTCAACATGTACCCTGACGGCGGCATTGTACGTCGCACTGTAATTTTCCTTGGACGTGATTGACGATTGTTTCTGCCCAGGCCCGCTTCAGGGTTTACGGGCAAGTCCACGCCGTCCACCCACAGGACCCTGCAGAGGCCTTCGACCTCGCACACGTGTTTGCGGGCGGGCGCGTGGAGTTCACGTCCGACCAGCACTTTGGCGTTGGGTCGAATTTGATTCTTCCAGGACGTGGGAAGGACATGGGGGATGGGTGGGAGACGAAGCGTAGCAGAGAGAAGGGCCACAAGGACTGGGCGATCATAAAGCTGTGGGTCCCCGCTCGCAGACCGCTCCTTCTAGCGCCCGCTCACGATATGTTGAAGGGGCGCACCCGGCGCGCTCGAGCAAGTGGAAATAGACACCGCACATTTCAAGGGGAATTTCCCAGAAAGCTGCGAACTGCATGCGCTAGCTGCTTCAGGTGATGTCGACTGGACCAGCAGCAAGGGCGAGGGCAACGAGTGGACGTTAATTTTGCCTCGCACTAAGCTTGGACCGCATAGACAACATTATTTCCAGCTGGAGAATGTGGACGGTAAACTGTATACGCACATCAAGGTCACAATCCACCCCGACGGTGGGATCAAGCGGATTCGGATTATCGGGACGAAGGGTCAAGGTAACGCCTTTGTTGCGAAACCGAAGGCACAAGGGCAATCTGTGGACGTCTCAACTGCCACGGTCTCGTCCCAAGACGCCGTTTCCATCCCCGTCCTCCCTCTAACCCCGGAAGCATTCGCACCTTTCGGGCAGGTCGTTCAAGCATACGGGGACCACAACGCGGCTCCGAAAGGAACCAAAATTACGCCCGCGAACCAGGGATCCGCCAGTAAATTCCACAAGTTGTCGCTCCTCGCATCCTCGTACCCGCCAGAGGCGGGGGCTACGGCAGGTTTGTCAGTCTACCGGTGCAATCCGCTGCAAGATGTCAACCAAGACGGCACGGCTGACCTGAAAATAATGGAGCGCCACCCATTCACCAACCAAGGGTTTATACCCATGGGAAAGGGACCGGGGGAGGGCCTGGCCGATCCTGGATGTGCTTATCTAGTGGTCGTTGCAAAGAACGCGCCCGATGGTCGGCCAGATGTAGCGACGGTGCGCGCTTTTGTCGCGAGTACTTCACAGGGCATCATGTACAACACGGCGGTCTGGCGTGAGTTGCGGCTACGTATCACCGTTTCGTCGCAACTTGAACTTAACCTATTTTGGACAGATCAACCTATGACGGTCCTTGGGAAGGTCAGTCACATCAGCTGTGTTCCTGAAGATTCCCGACGATTTTCTTAGGCCCTTGACTTTGCGTGCGTCGAGACGCAGGTGGGAGATGGAGGAGTGGCGGATTGCGAGATTGTTGAGCTGGAGCAGGGCGTGAAATTGAAGCTCCCGAAGGAATACGGTCGTGGCAGTAGCTGAGGATCATCACAAGACATCACATATTTGTCAGCTATTATCGCGACTTTGGCCTTTCATCACACTTGCCTTTCCCTCTCCCTTTCTTCATGGAGTCCAAAAAGCGGCCCCATGCACAGGAACCAGACGTCTCGGTCACGAAAAAACGCATTCTCGCAGGCGCCAATGGCGCTCCATATGTCAATGGCTCTGCACCAGAAACCGAAGAGCCTTCAGACATTGACAACCTTGAGGTATCTCGCGTTTAGCTCTCGAGTGGCTCCACAGTTCGTTCAATGTATCTCCCAGATGTTCCGAAAGGAAGCCATCTTCAGGCGGATGAGGCATTACTCGCGAGAACACGACCGGAGCCAAAGTCGTATCGCAGAGTTAGAGCGACGGAAAAACACTTGCGAGGCCGGTTTGGCCGCCATGGCCGCGTGTTGGACTCAGGTCCGTCGTACTTTCATTCCACCGATATCGTTTTTGAGGTTGTATCGCAGCTCGTAGAGGCCATCCGGCTGTTGGCCAAACCCGAGGACTTGCCGCCAAATACTCCTAATACTCGAGGTCTGTCTCCTGTTCTCTCTGCTTTGGGGTCTTTGACTTACCCGTATGCTAGATATATTCGACATTTCTTCCCATATCTCGGATGATGATGCCCCGGACCTCGTCTCCGCCCTCGAAGACAATATGCAAGTTACCCAAAATCTTGTGACTAAATTTGTCAGCTTGGGCAGTCGTTCTCAATTATCTGGAGAGGATGCATATGTACGGTGTCAGAAGGTACAGACTGAGGTACGCAGCCAATTCCGTGTTTGTCTCGGAGCTCATTGGCGCCACAGTGTGCGGCTTTGCGGTCCGAAATACAAGTTATGCATCGCAAATTGCGCGACTCCGAGACTCAGAAGGGCCAATTCCACGAGCAACTGGTAGCAGCGGAAACTACTGCAGACCGACTTCGCAGCAAAACGGTCATAGCGATAAAACCGCGGCCAGAATCAGCCTCGGCGCAGTCCCCGACGGAGGAAGGAAGAAAGCCGTCCTCTCCTGTAGTGAGTGGCCTGGTTAATTAGTAAGAGTTTTGGCAATTCTGATAATTTCTTTTCTAATTCCCATCCAGCTCCCCACACCACCCTCGACTACTATTAACGGCCATAACGGTCTAATAGACATAGAAGATCGAAAATTTCTTGCAGATTTACGAGAGAAAGAGATCGAGGAGTTGAGAATGGAGGTTGCAGACCTCACTGCCAGCAACAACGCGTATGCTCTGAATGTGCGGTTGCTGTGATCCGTTGTCTCTTTCTTCCTCACTGTTTTCAAGGCGAAAGTTCCTCCCCCAGAATTTGTAACGGAATCTGCCCAGTACCAAGTCCTTATGGATCACGCGGCGTATTTAACGCACGCGTTAGCGGAATCTCAGCAGGAGAATACCCGGCTCTCCGAGGAGCTCCAAACCGCGCTTGATTCACGAACGCAGTGGCAGGAGAACGTCGAGGTGTGTTGTGATAGTTTCAATTCCAAGCAATCGACTTGAACTCGCCTATAGAGCACAGCAAATCAAGCCAACCAGGAGCTCAAAGCTCTAATTGGCAAGCGGGATACCGAAAATACACGACTCCGCGATCAGCGCGAACAACTTGCCGCTGAACTGAACGAACGAAAGCAAAAGGATGGTATCAAGATGGCCTCCGCGAAGGAGCTTGAATCACTCGCGGAAGCTCGCTCGGTAAGTTATATACCGACGTTCTGTGGTCGTATTTATTGTCTTATTATTCTCAGGCTCGCATCGCTGTACTAGAATCTCAACTAAATCGCTACAAAGCGCAGTTGGCTGCCAACGCAGGCAACGACGACTTGATGAGCTTTTTCTTCAAGGGTGGGCTCGACGATGTGGCATACATTCAAGAACTGAAGACTCGCGTCATGTACGCCTACGCCGCCTATCTTGCTTGCAACGCAGTCTGACCAAAGTCAAGGGAGGCGGAGCAGCGTGCCGCGGCTGTGAACCAGTCCCTATCCATATTTCAAGACGAATATCCGAACGTGGTTCACCATATGGAAGCCGAGGCCAATGCGCTCCAGAAGTTGGCCGCGGCCACCGTGAAGCTGGAGAAGTACGAGAAGACCTATGGCGACCTTGCAACGCTTCCTCTCGATGTGGCGCAACTTGCAGAGAAGCTTCGGGTGCAGGACGAGGAGATCGAGCGGCTTCGGTTAAAGGACAAGCAGCATCTCCAGGTGTGGCGCTCGCGGATAGTCTCCGTCCTCGTGTGTACTAATACTTTCCCAGGAGAAGACCTCGGTATACAGCGAGTTGGACCAGCTCTCGGCTGCATGGGAGGCTCTTGATCGACAAGTAAAGAGCAAAGTCTTTGACCTCAAAGAGATGGAAGAACGCGTCTCGAAGAGCGGCCTCGATGTGCGCTATCAACCCTTATTTTATGCCTCGCTCGTTAAACGCGTCCCCAGAAAGCGAAATCGGAGAACAAGTTTTTCGCTGCCATGCGCGATAAAGAGGCGATCGAGAATGAGCGCAAGACTCTATCGCGGAACCTGGAGAAGCAGGGCAAGGTCGTCGAGCGGCTGGTGGAGTCGGAGCGTAATTTGAGCGGGCAAGTGGTGAGTTACATCTCAAATAAAATAAAGTGTAAAGCTAATTCGGGCGAAAAGACGAGTCTGGAGAAGGACCTCGCATTTGTGCGCAACAAATGGGAAAAACGCAGCGAGGAAGTTGCGAATCTGAAGAGGCAGTTGCGGGAACTGAACTTCCAGCTCGACGGAGAGTTGAAGAGATTCTCAGATGTGCGTTGAATCCTGTCTACGTTTTTCCCCCGCCGTTAAATCGTCGGCATAGTGCAAGACTTTACTAGCTGACCGGGAGCGGGAGTTGGCTGAAAAGAAGCAGGAGCTGCAGAAGATGACGGAGGATTTGTCGTTGTCGAAGCGACAGGTAGAGAAGCAGTCGACCAAGCTGCAGGAGAGGGCCGCTGGATCCGGCTCTTCGAGGGAGACGGAGTTGGAGGCGGAGCTCAAGAAGACCATGGTGTGTGCTTTCACCTTGTTGTCGATTTACTCGTCTGACCACTTGAACAGAGCGTGCTTAAATGCACGGCATGTAAAGGCGCAGAGTTCCGGGATACCGTTCTGACGAAATGCATGCATAGTGCGTTTCGATCCTTACTTACCCCGTATGCGCTGATGATTTCCTGTTAGCATTCTGTCGGTCTTGTGTCGATGCCCGATTAACAACGCGGCAACGAAAATGCCCAGCGTGCGGGCAGTCGTTTGCAGTTGCCGATGTACAAACAATATACCTCCAATAACCCAAACTTTTTCTGGTCCTGGGCTCCTAACATTATATGGTTCCAGAGTTCGCTGTCGATAGCAGCCTGCCTCTTATGTATTATGAGTAACTTGCATCCTTTAGTTATCGATTTGGTAGATGCAAAATGTGAATTTCGTTGTTTCTTGTGCACAATGAATGGTAAATGAACTACCGCTTGACCCAAGTGTACTGTGGAATAGTGAGTGAGACGATGATTTCAGGGACGCAGAAAGGAATACATACCCCCTTCCTCGCTTTGGCGCGACCGGGTTTCTTCCGCTCCACCATACGTGGATCACGGCGTATTAGTTTCGCTAGAAGATACATTCAGTCGTAAACAGCTTGAGAGGGCGAAAAACATACTTCTGCGCAGCAGGTCGCCCAGATCTGGGTTGTGTACCAGAAGGCCCTTTGCGATGCCGTGCGACAATGCTCCGGATTGACCAGTGCTGCCGCCTCCACGGACGAGCGAAAATATGTTGTAGGCGCTCAACAAACCCGCAACTTTGAGCGGCCGAACGACGCGCTCGCGGTCGGCTGGAACAGCGAAGTATTCACCGATAGGAATGTTGTTGATGAGGATAGCGCTCTTGGGCACCAACTGCGGCTCGTGAAAGCGGTCGGGCTGAGAAGCCACGAGCGCCGCGGCTTCGTCGATGGACTCAACTTTTTCCAGATCGACGACCTCCAGCTCCTGCTCGGGGATCGTGACTGGCACCATCCACACGCGCGCAGTGCTCGTTTTCCGCTTTCCGTACGTGTACGAACGGCCCATCTGGTCGGTATACAGCGTTTTTCGCCGCCCTCGCGTCAGATTGGCTTGTTTCGTCGAGCTCTCGAAGATGTTGAGCAGATTCTGCGTCCGAGACGCGAGTTCGTCGCAATTTGACGCAGAGGCGATAATGAGGTATTCGTTCAGTTGTCCGAGGAGACGGGTCATGTTTCGATACCGCGAGCTGGTCATGGTGACCCCGAGGTCGCCGCCCATTTCTTCCGCGCTCTTCCATATCGCGGGACGAACAGGTAGCGCGGCTCGGGCAAACGCGGGGAGGGGGAGAAGTTGGAGCATTTTGAGCGCAGAGCGCGTATGGGCGACTGCGCTCTCTATTTGAGCGAGCTGGTCGTAGTAGGCGGCGCGTCCAGAGTAGAAACTGGGGGAGGATGGAGGTTCCTTCGGAGGCGCGTGGTCCTTTCGTCTCTCTTCCCTTGCCTCCTGTTCCGGGTCCGCCTCCGAATCACTTTCCTCCATGTCCTCTGGTTCTGATTCCGACTCTTCCGCCGCGCGCTCCGGGTCTGCTTCGTGGTACACTGGGTCCTCGAAATCCTCCTCCTGCGGCCACCGTTGAAGCTGGGCAGGGGGTACAAACCGAGGGCGATCGGTTAATGTGCGTCTCGGTGAGTAGAGTACATGTCGGCGCAGGGGTGCAAGGCTCCTTCGGAGGAGCCCTTGCATCGAGTAAAAGTCCACGAAAAGTTGGCAAGTGGCGGTGCCCGCGATCAGATGCGTAACTCCATCGAGCGACTCAAGTTCAGAGTAAATAGGGGGTTGAAGAAATATTATACAAGGTAAACATCACAGAACGTAAATAAAATCCTCGTTTGCCAAATCCGAAAGATCGTCAAACGCCTGCAAATTGTCCGCCTCCTCCTCGCCTTCGCGAACGGACCGAACCGTGTCCAAAGATGTGTCTGTAATTTTCTCGGGCTTCCCAAGAGCGACGCGGCGAGCAGCATGGCGCTTATTTAAGTATGCCAGATATCCAGCAGTGATACTAGGGCTGTTAGATAATTATCCCTCTCTCATGGTTTGCGCTGCGCTCACAGTGTCATGACGGAGAGGAGGATCCAACAAACGAGGCTGTTTGATAATTAGGCGCAGTTGGTTGGATGGGAGACTTGCTTACTCGCAAACCAAACCAGGTTTGTAATATGGTTTATCCTGCGTCTTGTAAACTAACGGCCCCAGAATCTGGTGTCACTGTGAGCGACGACAAAATAACTCGCAGAAACAGACATTTCCGGCACATTGCGCCACAAAAACGACGCCGGTCGTGACTGTGCGTTTAGTGTGGCCAGCAGTGTTTTGGGCGCTCCATGTGTACAGCATCGGTTCTGAGTGCACCAGTTAGAGCAGTTCCAATTTCGAAGAACAAAGTCCTCACGCAAAGCCGTGAAAAAAGAGAGCTGAATTGTAAATTGAGCGGGAATATTTGTATGGTTTTAATATCCACGTACCACATAGTAGCATCCCAGCAAGGTATTCCTCAGCTCTGTCCCACGGCCCAGGGTAAAGAGGGCCGCAGAACCCGCAATAGGAGGAAGGGAAGCGAAGAAGATCACAGGCCATTTGAGTTTGATTTTGGTTGAAATGCTGGCGGCAGCAATGGTGAGGATTACCTTCATTTTTTTTCCAGCCAATCTCAAAGAGGAATGGGGAAAAGGACGTACTTGGAAGGCAGCGAACGGGATGTTGAACAAGATACTGGGATATTTGAGAGGACGCGGGAAGGATGTTGAAGAGAGACGAACGTGTCAAATTGATTGAAACCAAATCCCTCTGAAATTTGTTAACAATCGAGCGTTTCTGGTATTCGGAGAACACGTACGAATAATCAAAGGACCGAATGCTCCAATGCCTCCGCTAGGTACCTGGTGGGTGGTATATTTATGTGCGTCACTGGGTTGAAATAATTGCTTACAGCACACAGGAAGAGGAGCGAGAACCATAGGTATGTTTTCACGTCTAACAGAACCTCAACCACCTTGGGCCAAGATATCAGACCTTGAACAAATAAAGGTGAATGGAATCACCTGATCCCATTTCCATACTTTAGACTCCGTTCCCTGAGCCAGGGTTAGATCAACGACGAGGCGTAGAATACAACTGACTTGATTATTGGCCCGCAGACGTTCAAACGCTACGATTTTCTCTTCGTGGTTGAGAAACTTTGCCTTCGCCGGCGAGTCCGGCAACACGAAGCTGGCGCGTTCTCTCAGCATTATATCTTACTGGGCACCAAGATAGAACGCTCAACGCACTAGACAACGGGGGAGCAGACGACAGTTAAGAGACCGATGAACAGGAAGATGATCTATAAGGGGGAGGGTTAACGGAGAGAGAACACACGAAAAATTCCGAACCTGATACGGGTGCAGGCGGCCTTTAATATGCCCTAGACCGAACGTTAGGAGGGATCCGACCTGACGGTTACACAATAATTGATTGCGGATGAGAGGATTTTTTAAACGATGAATTACCATTCCTGTGCAGCCGTTCATCGAGTACCAATATGCCAGGCGGTTTGTTTGCTCCCGACGACGCCACCACTGAACGGAGAGTCAGTCAGAGGGGAAGGTCAAGCAAGATAGGTAGTCCAGACCATTTGAGTGATAGTAATAAAACAGGGAGCTGTCCGAGCTGAATGAGCTTTAGTTGAAGACAGCAACGCGACGATACTCACCGACCGTAGCCTCAAAAATCCCCAGGAAAAAACGGGCGGTGATTAATCCTTTGAAGTCGGTTGCACCGGCCATCGAAGCCACAACGACACCCCACATAAATACATGGAAGAACACTGCAGACATCAATCGAAAGTCGTACATGTTAGGTGACCGCGAGACCCACGATATTTGGAAAGTGGAAGTTTGACGAGAAAATAGGAAGACAGTGGCTGCCAGATCAGTTGGGCGACATACACGATGCTGCTCAGCCTGCGTGCGCCAGAAATGTTATTTTCAACTTGTTTTGCGTAGCAGCCCATACCACGAATATTGGGTTCCCACCAGGCCTGAATCCGAGTTTTAGTAACGAAGAGTGGTAATTTGCAGCGCAAAAACCGACCTGTCTCAGCCACGATGCCGAACACCGACGTGTATGATAAAGAGGACCTGGAAGGTGCTCATTAGCAGTGGCCGAAGTCAATCAACTACTTACTTGTCCAATTGTTGAAGAAAATAAACCATCAGAATAACCTTGCTTAACGTGTGAACAACCTTCTTCATCGAAAGTCGGTTTACCAAACTAACCGGGAGTATCCGCCTGTCAATTTTGCGCAAGATTGCGGCGTTCTCCTCCTCAGTTATCTGGCGGCGGGGTGCACCGTCTCCCAGAAAGTTCAACGCCACATCGCCGTGCTTGACTTGTTGAGAGGGAAGGGGGGACATGGCTCCCGAGCTGGCCTTCTCGTATCTTTCCTCCTCCATCTTCGACGCATTCACAGAGGGAACCGGGGCTGACATGGGGGAGAGGGCGGACCAGTCACGAGAACAAGACTCGAATTAAATAGTACTGAGGCGCATCGCCAAGCGTGTCCGGTCCGGACCTTATGAGAGAGACCACAAGACCACAGAGACCTGACCCGCCTATTTGCATTGAACCCAATAATCGAAGGGCGGGGTAGGGCGGGGTCGTCGCAAAAAGGCAAAGACAAAAATCATGCCCGGATGGAGATAATACCCCGCATTCATTTAACCGCGCCGATCCGGGTCCCGGGCCGTAACGCGCATGAAAAGGAAGACCAACGGAACACGAACGTTACTCTGCCCAGATGTCCTCAGGAACGAAACCACTGGGGGGACGCGTCGCGATTGTGGGCACGGGAAGCCGTGCGGCGATGTTCGTCCGCGGAATCATTGCTCGCCCATCGAGTTCAGTTGTGGCCATCTGCGAGCCCAATTCAATTCGCGCGGCATACTACAATGAGCTCCTACAGTCTCTGGGAGCCCCGAAGGTCCCAGTCTACCAACCCGACGACTTCAAGAGCATGTTGGAGAAGGAGAGAGTCGAGATGGTGGTTGTGACCTGCATTGACGCATTGCACGATCTGTATATCGTTCCGGCGTTGGAGGCGGGAGGCAAGTCAGATAAGGGACACAATGAACAGAGAGACACTGAATTTTTGATAGTCAGAGTCCTCACCGAGAAGCCGATGACAACCGACGTTGAAAAGTGCCGTCGCATTCTGGAAACAGTGCAACGCACAGGTCAACATCTTACTGTTACTTTCAATTACCGGTGAGCAGTTAGACCACATATTGAATTGCGCCCAACTCCATTCTGTGTTGAGGTATAACCCAGTCCACGAACTCGTGAAGCGCACCATCGCGGAGGGCAAAATTGGGAAAGGTAAGAGCCCCTCACCTTGAAGGCACAATCATTACAACAAAAACAGTTATCTCTGTCCACTTTGAATGGCTGCTGGATACAGTCCACGGAGCGGATTATTTCCGTCGCTGGCACCGTCAGAAAAGCAACTCCGGCGGCCTCATGGTCCATAAAGCGGGACATCACTTTGATCTTGTGAACTGGTGGATTGACGCGGAGCCAGAGACTGTCGCCGGTTTCGGGAAACTAGCGTTTTATGGAGACAAGACTGGGAAGGAGCACGGCTGGGCAAAAGACTACGAGCGGGCGCGAGGAAGTGAGGAAGCCAAGAAAGATCCGTTTGCGATTCATTTGGAGAGCGACCCAGCGCTGAAGGCGATATACGCGGATGCGGAGGGTGAGGACGGATACCACCGGGACCAGAACGTTTTTGCCCCTGGAATCGGTATTGAAGATGACATGAGTGTCATGGTGAATCTTGAACCCTAAAGAATGCTCGAGGAAAATCTGACTCGCCTTTCCAAGGTCCGTTATAACACAGGCGCCACGATGACTTACCACTTGGTCTCAAACTCGTTTCGTCGTTCTTGATTGCGAACTAATGTGGTTGCACAGACTGCCTACTCTCCGTGGGAGGGCTACCACGTCATGTTCAATGGTTCACTCGGTCGACTCGAGCTCAGCGTCGTCGAGTCGCAGTTCCGCGTTCCGGCGACCGACGATGGAATGGAAGGACTGATTCATGGCACTGCTGCACTTCCGAATGCCGGGGACGCAACGGTAACGCTGCATAAGCTTTGGCAAAAGCCAGAAGTCCTCCCGGTGAAGTACGACCATGCCGGACACGGAGGAGGCGACGCTAGAATGCTGAGTGTACTGTTTGGGCCTGAGCCTGGGAAGGAAGCTGAGACGGGAGATGCCTCGAAGCAAGGTGCGAACGAAAGAGACGGAGCAATGGCACTCGCGGTGGGGCTGTTAGCAAACGAAAGCTTCAAGACTGGCCAGTTTGTCGATGTCAAAAGTCTGAAGCTTCCGTTGTAGTTGCCGTGTAGCCTGCTTTCTGTAGACATGAACTCGTTTTTGCCGTTGGTCGAGGAACTAAAGTCGGAGTTCGGATCAATTTGACACGGTGTCGTTCACCATGACTTCAACTGAGCAGAACTTTTCCGGCGCCTTGGCCACATGGAAAGGTAGTTGTGCATGCTCTATTGCTGTGGACTCCTCTCATCTGCTGGCTAGAAATAAATCTCTCTGAGCTCCAGAAAACACTCGATGCACAAGGTATCCAGCTCGTCGACAACCAGAAGGAGAGCGTAGTCGGACGGAAGGCTTTGGCCGACAAGACGAAGGGTACATAGCCGCAATACTGCGCCAGAACTGGTTAACTTCTTTTCTAGAGTTCAAGAAGCTTCCCGATGGCGAAAAAGGCGAGGCGTTCAAGGGTCTTTTGAAAGGTACGCGTATATACGCCAGACAAGCCATCGACTTGCCCTGACCGTGTAACTTATACGCGTCTCAGCCTACCAGACGGAGATTGACAGTCTCACGAAACGCTCCAAGGCTTCGGAGAATGCGTTCCTCGATGTATACAAAGTCCTGGCGGAGGCGCCCGACCCGTACCCATTACTGGAGGCTGCGGTTGTATGACGCCCCCTTCCTGCACGCCGGCCCCATTCGCTGAGCATTCCGCAGGATCAAACCGTCAAAGTTGCGGAGGCACGCGAGCTGGAATCCGAGTTGAAGCGGCTGCGCGAGGAAAACATTGACCTCCGAAAACGCGTCAGCGACTTTGCCGCCGTTGAGACAGCCAAGAAGAAGGCCGATACCAAGGTGGAACAACTTGAACTGAAGGTGCGGGCGGATTATGCTCTCCTGTCTCCGTTCGTTCATTATTGTGCAGATGGAGGAGATGATTCTGGAGAAGGTGGCTCAGAAGGAGAACGAACTTAACGCTACTTACGACGAGAAAATGAGGAATTACGAAGAGCGGTTCGTGTCTTTTGTTTTCCTCATATTAGAAGTGCTAACGCTGCGAAAGGGAACAAGACCTGCAACGACAAGTATCTCTAACCAAGAACCAACTCCGGGACCTGCGCATGTCCAACGACTCCAACCAAGCTAAACTTATTGATCACGGCCAGCGGCAAGGTCCTCATCACAACCTGCGCCAGTCAGTTCAGATGCTGACACTTTTGCGGTAGATCAAGAAGTGGTTGCAAAACTGGCCGAAGTCGACATGATTGTCGCCGACCTGGAACGCGCCAATAGCCGGGTGGTCACTGTCGAGCGCCGGAATGTGCGAGCCCTGCAGTCTTTCAACACTCGACTTCTGGTCTAACTCTAGCCTTTTTTAGGAAATTCTCCGCGCTGAGATAGAGTCTATGCGAACTGGGACCGAGAATTCTGATCGGTAAAAATTTGAATTCAATGTCAATGTAGCTATTTTCTGATTTTACAACAGAGTCAAGTCTTTAGAGGCCCAAGTCGCCGACCTGGAAGCGGACTCGGAGCGTCTCTCGCGTGTTCTTGAGACGCAGAAGCAGGCGGCATCGGACGCAGAGTATACCGGTCAGAAAAAGACGGAAGAACTGTTGAGGGATATTCAAACAAAGGTACGTATTTCTCCGTCGTCCGCTCTACTGACTTACATTATTTCCCCCGGTTCAGTCTACGGAGATAGATCAGCTCAAACAACGGATAAAGCAATACGGAGACTACGATGAGATCAAGCGAGAACTGGAGATTATGAAGGTTCCACCGATTCGTGTGCGAGATTGATTAAGTTGACTGACCAATCGCCAGTATGTCGAATTCGCCGGTCTCGATGAGGACGCGGATGAAGACGGCGACGAGGACGAGTCTGGGCTGCAACTTCCTAATCCAAACGCACAAAAGGCGAATGCCCAGCACGGAAAGACTCTCGAAGCTCTCTTGGCAACAAAGAATAAACGAATTCTGGAAGAGTTAACCAAGTTCCGGGTGAGCCCTTTTGTTAAGTATGTTACATGATGATACTCATCGGTACCCCAGATTATACACACCGAGCTCGAAGCCTCGTTGCAGACGGCAGAGGAGCAACTTGCCACCACGAGCGCTGAATTAGAAAAACAAAAAATACTCAATGAGAAGCTGGAGACCGATCTCGTGTCGATGAACTCGCACAAATCGAACGGCGATCTCTCGTTGACTGAAGGAGATTCGACCGATGTCCTAGCTGGGCTGGATCTCGGTCGAAAGGCGGTATGTTCTTCGGTAGTTATCTTCCTTTTCCTTCTCTTAACGCGCGCAAAGGAACAACCCGTTCGGACGACCCCGATACCCTTCGCGTCTTCGGCAGATACCACGATTCTCCCCATCGTAACGAGCCAACGGGACAGATTCCGACAACGTAACGCAGAACTCGAAGAGGTGCGTATCGCTTCCTGAATGCTGCGGTCTCTGATACCTCGCAGGAGTTACGCAAGCAGTTCCAAATCATCTCGGAGCTCCGCACAGAGATAAAGAACCTGCAGTCCGATAACCTCAAGCTGTACGAGAAGGTGCGGTACATGCAGAGCTATCGGGAGGAGGCGGGCTCGCGGCCGGTGACGTCGCAGCTCGATCCCTTGCCTGCGCCGGCGGGCGGCTCCGCGCGCCCGGACGACATGAGCAAGTACCGGACACGATACGAGGAGGCGATGAACCCTTTCGAGGCCTTCCGTGGCCGGGTACGTCTCCGGTGCTATTTATTGCAATCGCTTCCCTTCTGATTCCAGCGCTCTCTAGGAAGCCACCAGGGCATACCAGAACCTGAACCACATCGAGCGCGGCGTGCTCGTTCTGACCCGGGGCATCCTGGGAAACCGGCGCACGCGCGCGTTCTTCATCTTTTACGCGCTCGCGCTCCACCTGCTGGTCATGTTCACGACGTACGAGTGCACGACCTCGTCGTCTGGCGGACAATTGCAAAGGCAGCCTGGGCCGCATCGGTAATCACGGCGGACTGGCGACGGACTGAGTGCATAGTTTAATCCGAACACATAGTGTAGAGATTGTATTATTATTATTCTGATACAGTGGTGGATGGGATCGTATAAGACTACAATATGAGGTATATAAGAATGGAGCGGTTGGATGTATGGTGGAGTATCCTGTCTTAACCGCGCGCACCGGCGGGCTTCGGAGCTTGTTCGAAGCTGTCTTTGTTCGGTGGAATGTAATTGCGCGGTTGGCGGTACATCAGCATCCACCAGAAAGAAAGATACAACCGAAGCTGCTCACGATCTCTATTCTGGTTATGCTCGACACCATGCTGGGGCCCGGCATACACCAGCGCATCGACCTTTTCTTGCGTTTTGGCGAGATAATCGATCATCTTCGCAGCCTTTGCCGTACGCTGCGCGGGCGTGACGACCGCGACAACTTGTACCTCGGCAGCAGGTGGATACATCGACGCCCAGAATTACCGCAGGAATTCGTTGAAGATGGTCGGATTGCCATGGCTGGTCTACCCACCTAGTTACTCATAGCCTGGAGGAAGTGGACGGGGACCGCACGCCGACTTAAGGCAAGATTGGTTGTGCGTGCAATCTGCGCGGAAGGGATTGTACCTAGAGCACGACAGAAGGGTCGGCGTATTGTTACAGCACATTTAGCATCGCGAGTACAGGAGGTTTAGGCCCTAGGGACGTGGTGCTCGCCGATCAACAAGACCACCCTTTCGACCGCCATCCCGCCGAAATCCGTTTTTCTTCATGGCTCATCTCATTCATGAAGGAACCCTCACCATTGCTCAGTACGACGAGAATCCACGGCAACGCCGCGCCATCTTTTGTTTCCCGCTACACCCCGGGTTTCCCCGAGAGCTTGGAGTTCTCCCTATGCCTCCCTATACCATTGTATGGTTGCCTCGGTTGCTGCTTTGCACCTGGGATTCCTCGGGATCCCCGACTTCGACACGGGCGAAGAGTACTGTGTCCTGGCAAGATACCAAGTCTGTTGGGGTCGAAGCAGCGGGGATCTGGGGAACGTCCTCACTGCAGAGGAGCTACAGATGACGCTACAGAATCCACTCGTCGTAGAACGGCTCATCTACGTCACGCCTGTGTACTCTGTGGATGTGATCCCAAGCTATCACGGTAAGTAGGTTGTTTGTGTTACACAAACCTCCTGAATAATGGAAATCAGTGTATCAACGGCAGATATTGAATGAGTTCATTGGTAAAACCTGCATAGAGAAAAAGAATGTCGATGATGGACCGAGGCAGTCAAAGGCGGTGCGGCAATTTTTTTTTGTCTTCGATGATTTCACAACTTGACTGTAACTCGATTCAATTTCCAGTTCCGCAAGGCAGTCTTAGCTCAGCATAGCGGCTGCTGCATCACCGGCGACCCGTTCCCCGAGGCCGCGCACATCATCGACCGCTTCTTGGGGTCAGCTATTTTACATGCCGTCACCGAAGTCGTCAACCAAGCACTGGGTCTATACGAGTTGTCGGACGTCGATGTCAGAGACCAAGTGGTCAAATCGCCGTGGAAATTCGCCGACATTCGCTTGGCCCCGAAACCATTTGATATCGCCTCCAGGATCGACCAGTCGGACAACGGGGAACCCCTTGTTCCAACCCTCCATAAGCTCAAGGACCGGAAATTAGCCTTTGGCTCCTTCCCCGAAACGGGTGTAGGTCTCATTTGGTCTCATCCTTGATCCTTACTCATTTTGTCAAAGGTGCTACTTTTTTTCGAAGTAGGCGCCGGCGCAGCCGAGAGTCATAACGTCTTACCGGATTTCGGTGCACTCGATAAGACGCCAGTGCCGCCCTACCCCTCCCCAGCCGTGCCCTTGTACAGCAATGCGGCCGGATCCCACTCTTTCAGCAAAACACGGTTTTTCTTTCGCTGCCTACATCTCTACCGCGTATTCTGCCATAGATTTATGCCTGAAGGGATCAAGTCTGAACTTATCGCAGAAGTAGCGAGAGCTACTCGGTTAGCGGAAGAAATAGCTGGGAACCCCCAAACCGCAACCCAGTTTGGCGCTGGTCCGGGTGGAGCATGGCCCAATGCCGGTCCATCCACGGGTAGCGAGCTCCATGGAGGACGGGGGGGTCAGGGGATGATGGAGGAGGTGGGCATGCCCGGTAAGACACCTAATGATTTCCTCTTCCCCACTTTCGCTGAACGTGTACGCCAGCGAGCACCTCGACCGGATCTGACCCAACATTACGAGGGGACACAGAAGAGCATTTCTCCTCTGTTTGGCCCGGCATCGCCACCGCTGACCAGCCCATCTACCTCGAAGATGAAAAGGAAATCAGTGCAGCGAAGGCGGGAATTGAAAGGGCATTCCCTGAACTTTTCGCTGAGAACCTCCCTTATGAGGAGTTATATCCTATCCACAGGAATGGAGTGGAAGCGGGCGTCTTCCTCCTGCATATAGGAGCCGCGATTAAGGCTCGGCTCGAGGCAACAGACACAGCGCGTGTGGGGTGAACGGGGAAGAGGTGGGCGCGGAGCGGGCGAGGGGTGGTCGTTGGGAGGAGGAGGCAGCGGAGAGTGCGAGACGAGTAGAGAAGCTGATGGAGGGGCTGGTTTACCGGGGTGAACGACGAACGCAGTGGCAGGAGAACGTCGAGGTGTGTTGTGATAGTTTCAATTCCAAGCAATTGACTTGAACTCGCCTATAGAGCACAGCTATATAGAGCACAGCAAATCAAGCCAACCAGGAGCTCAAAGCTCTAATTGGCAAGCGGGATACCGAAAATACACGACTCCGCGATCAACTTGCCGCTGAACTGAACGAACGAAAGCAAAAGGATGGTGTCAAGATGGCCTCCGCGAAGGAGCTTGAATCACTCGGCGGACTGAGTGCTTAGTTTAATCCGAACACATAGTGTAGAGATTGTATTATTATTCTGATACAGTGGTGGGTCATGCGATGTATAGGACTACAATATGAAGTATAAGAATGGAGCGGATGGATGTATGGTGGAGTGTCCTGTCTTAGCCGCGCGCACCGGCGGGCTTCGGAGCTGTCTTTGTTCGGTGGAATGTAATTGCGCGGTTGGCCGCATTGAGTACTGGTTTCATGGCCTGGCCGGTACATCAGCATCCACCAGAAAGAAAGATATCACCGAAGCTGCTCACGATCTCTATTCTGGTAGGCTCGACACCATGCTGTGGCCCGGCATACACCAGCGCATCGACCTTTTCTTGCGTTTTGGCGAGATAACCGATCATCTTCGCAGCCTTTGCCGTACGCTGCGCGGGCGTGGCGACCGCGACAACTTGTACCTCGGCAGCAGGTGGGTACATCGACGCCCAGAATTGCCGCAGGAATTCGTTGGTGGCGGCTTGGCAGATCGTCATTTGGCGGAAGAGTGCGTCGGGGATGTCGTCTGAAAGGGAAAGTCAGACACATGAAGGGAGGAAAGGGGAGAGAGAACAAACTTTTTCGCGACTTGACGTCCAACCGTGCCGCGACATTTTTGGTCATGGAGATGAGCGCCTCGTCTCCCGCCGGACGGTCGACTTTGAGCTAGTAACTTGGTAAACATATATTCAACCTGTACCATCGACGTAAAACTCACCTGAGTGAACTTCGTCTGCCACCCCTCCATATTAACCTTTGCGTGCATTATAAGCGTCTTGATATCCACAGGCTTATGCAAAGCAGCATCTGGCGCGGCGGTGGATATCCCGCCCTCGAAGTAACGTTGGCGGTCCTGCATTTCGAGGACGATGCCCGCAGAGGGTTCGGGCTGGTGGAGGTCGTCGATATCTATTTGCCCGTAGGAGTCCTGGAGAAGGTCAATTGCTTGCTTGGTTAAGGACGAGAGACGCACATCGGTGTTGAGCTTTTGGCGTTTTGCGGCTGGAATTTCTCCCCTGTTCAGAAAAATCAGCATGCGAGGGTTGAGGAATTCAAAGCACGGACAAAGCCGAGTTCAGCAGTCGTTCCGAGTGTTCGTTAAATTTTCGTATAAGAGGTAGTGCACCCCGTTGTCGCCCCGCAATCATCGTTATGTCTTTTTCGTTGCCCGTCTAAAAACAATGCTTCAGTTTAATAAATTCTTTGCGAATGCTACAAGTGCACACCTCCCCGTGGTCCTCGAACGTCGCGCCGAGGTCAACAAACAGCTCGACACGTTCATTCCGTTGCCGCCGGGGTTCAAGCTCTAATTAATTCAATCGAGTCAGCACTGAAAAGCTCGGAACCGAATACACGCACCATCATCGATTTTCTCCAGGTACTTGTCGAGAATGGGGTCGTCTTGGACGACGTGCTGGACAGCGGTAGACCGGATGGACGCGCGGTGGGCGTGGTAGAGTTTGGACTTGAAATAACGTGTCCAGAACTCGGATTCAGAAAGCTGCATAGTGTAGAGGTCAACGAAAATTAGTGCCAAAAAACGACAGGCATACTTTACTCGGGACATTCTCGCGATGCGCCTTGGCAATGACAGGATACTCGTCGAAGATATCGTGGATCATTTGCGGGGTCATAACGATTTTCGTCTCGCCATCGACCGTCTCCGGCCTCGGGTCGACCATCTGCCCCGGCTTCCCCTTGTGCTGGTTCTCCGAGGCGGCAAGCGACAGGAGGAGATGCTGCGCGCATTAGCATAATTATTGCAAGGCTACACAAAGGGCAACGAAAAACAATTACTTCTCGACCCTCCCAGAACTCCGCTTCGGTGAGCTGCCCGGTGTGCGCGACGAGTTCACGATGCAGAGCGCCGAGCTCTGGATCGCTCAGGAGGACGGTCTTGCGTAGCCGGATGTCGGTGGCGGGGTCGTTTCCCGGGATGATGGTGACATTGCGCTGCTCGGCGGAGGACACGGACACGGCGCGCGAGGGTGTCGCGGACACGAGCGACGGGCGCTGTGGCGGGGCCGCGGCAGTGGGTGGCTTCACGGGCAGGGCCTGCGGGGGCTTGGGAGGGGCTTGCGGCACCGGGGCACGCGCCTGTGCCTCTGCGGCGGCACGGTTGCGACTGACGATGACGGTGAGCTCTGCCTTGAATTTTTCGCGCTCAATGTGGGCCTTGGGGGAAGTAAAGGCGAAACTGTGGCCTGTATCGTCGCCGACGAGCGCCACTTTGAGCCGTACTTGCGCTGCACCCTCCTTGCTGGAAAATAGCGCCTGGACGTCTTTGTGGGCGACGCGCACAGAGGGACCCTTGCCTTCCTGAGCCCATTGGAGATGGGTGTCGTTGAGTTCTAGGACGCCAGCTAGCTTTTTATACGATGCCTTTGCGGTGCACACCGAGGTAGGCATGAACCCGCATTTATTCTTTTTCACGCCCTATTATCTTAGCTAATTATTCCACCTTGACTTTTTCCGCCATGTCCCGCCAACTCGTCGTATTCGACTTTGACTGGTAATGTACGCCGTCCGCTGGCCCGCCCCGCCTAATTTCCATCGCAAAGGTCCATGGCTGACCAGGACACGGATAGATGGGTTTTCGAAGTAAATGCACCGGAAATCCGTCGATGGATGGAGGATAATGAGGACAAGATCCAGTTCACCGACATGATGTAGGTCTCCGCCCCATTGCGCCTTTATGTCTGTTCAACGCGTCCGAAGCGCCCACGCTCTCCGGGATGCACACGCACGCGGCGTCACCCGCGAACAGCTCGAGCATGCACTTCGTATCATGCCTTTTGTGCGCGCCCTTTGCCATTTGCATGCCCCGCGTTAAACACCGTTTAGCACCCCGCCATGGTGCGCGCAATAACCAACCTCAAAGCTGTCGGCAACACCACTTTCTTCTGCCTCTCCAACGCCAACTCGGTGTACATCTCGCTCATCTTGAAAGACAAGGGACTCGACTCCATGTTCACCGAGATCGTCACCAACCCCGCCGAGTGGACGCCCGAAGGCTTACTTGTGCTCCGCCGCCGCGTCGACCCGAATGGGCCCCAGCATACCTGCAAAGTGGGCTGCAGCGCGAATATGTGCAAAGGTGCGTCTGTGAATCGTAGATGAACGTATTCATTCATCCTATGTAGGCGACGAGCTCGAGGCCTTTTTCACCCGGCACACGCCCGCCTACGATCGCGTTGTGTACGTCGGCGACGGGTCAAACGATTTCTGTCCCGCTCTCCGACTGCGAAGGTACTTTTCTTGTCTACGTTTCCTTTCAATTCCCTAATATCCCGACAGCCAAGACCTCCTCCTCTGCCGTACCTTTGGCGGCCTTCACAAACGCATCGCCAAAGACGGCGGTCTCAAATGCGAGGTCAAGTACTGGACCGGCGCGTGGGAAGTCGAGGAGGTCTTCAAAACCCTCGCTTAGACGTTTGATGGTAGTTGAGGCATTTCCGAGTCTTATTATTTTCTTATTAGACGACACCCTACAGCTAGACCTGCAGTAGACTGTGAGCCATAGATGAATATACCTTTATACATGCGTGCCAATGCTGGACCTTCGCTGTGAGGTCCTTCGTCATGGTTTAAAAACCTTTCCGCGCTCGATCTCCACAGGTTTTTCGTCGTCTTCCCATTAACTCAGGTAATAGCGCTCCTTTACTGGTCCTTGTTTCTGTGGTTCACATTTTTATTTCTTTGGCGGTCGTAAGATCTACAGCGTCGAAGCGATGTAACTACCCGATGACACAAGGTGCGCGTCTGCTTTCAGACAACTCAGGATGTCAAGTAGATCGAGGAGAAGGTCTTTTTGCGATTTGGTGTCGGTTGAACATGGCGTGTGCATTCCCGTTTTTTTACTTTTGGTTCAACTTCCTATCGTGCCTTCCAAAATTCAGTAGTGGAATCAAGCACCTGGTGGCACATGGTTCGTATCTGCTGGACATGGATATTGGATGTGAGGGTACGCAGCTCATTCGATTCAAAGGTACTACCATACTGGCAGTTTGTTTTGTATCTTGTTCCCACGGTTTGATTTTTTTTTCAACCACTGTACAACGTAAATGGCATACTGCAAGCCTACTACCATTTGCTTACCCTCGGGGAAAAAAGGAAATGAAACAGGCTGGCGATGCGCTGAGAACAATGGCGGAGACGTTTCCCGTAGATTTCACGAGCCTCCGAATCGATGTCTTAAGCAAGCATTATCCTTCGGGGGTTTTTTTTTGGTGCCGCATAATTTGGTTTCCCCTCAAGCACTACGTGAGCGACAATCCTTACGTTCCCGATTTTCACCCATGGGTACGAGTAAAATCTGAGTCGAGATGGTTTGCTACCAGTTGTCGCGAGGGAAAAGAGTGGAGCATAAGACAAGCATAAGAGAGAAATCTGGGCCTATTGGCCATGATAGTATCCGTTCGTCTTCATGTTCGTTGACGTTAATAATAATGTGCGCTGACTGGTGACGGCCTCAGCCCGCTGCCCTGGTATTCACCGTGAACGTTGCTGCAGCCGTGCCAAACCTTCCTTCCGTCGGTCGCGCTCCTCGGCGCTCAGTGGACCACATCAAGGTACTCTCGAGCGACGGGTCTAGGTGCACGCCCATCGAGACTCTGGCGGCCTGAATGAGGGGATCATTAGCCACATCGCGGACGCGCGTGAGGTGGTTCGTATTGGGTCGATCGAACATGACGCTGAGATATGTAAAAGTCTCCGCGTCAAGGAACCAGAGATGGAAGATGTGGCAAGAACACAAAACACACCCAAAATCATATAACTCCGCCCATATCCTCGAAATCACATCGCTAAAGTTGCAGTCGTCCACTCTCCAAGCTTGCCGCCGCCGAGGTTCCGGTAAAGTGTTTTGGAACGGCAAATCCAAGCGAGTACATATGATGGTGTCGGATGACCGTCGACTAGCTCGCCGTTGAGTGGTGGAGGTTGGCCGGCAAGCATGCGACAAGGAAATCTGGGGGCATCGATGCAGACTCACGCCGAGATTCGACGAAGTGATGGTGGAGGTAAAAGAACGCAGTTGATGGCATCAAACTCTTGCTCCTCCAATTTCCAAGTCTCTCTCCGGGTCAGTCGCTCATCCTCATCGAGCTCACGCTAGATTAAACTTGGGTTCAGGCTTTGATACCAAAATGGCCGGCCACCATGACCCCGATTTGTATTTCGACGACGGAAACATCGTCTTGTCCGTCAAAGACGGAAAGCAGCAGACGATATACTTCCGGTTGTATAAAGGCATTCTGGCGAAGAACTCTCCTGTTTTCAGTGACATGCTAGCGATGCCATCTCCCCCGGCTATGGACCAATATGATGAGGCTCCGCTCGTAGAAATGCCTGACGATGCAGACGATTTGCGAGCCCTTTTGTTCCTTTTGTTCACGCCCGAGTGCGTATCTGCGTTTGAGCTCTTCGAATGGCCTCTGATTTGCGTCTAGCTCCATCTCGGGTCTTCTCAATTCCCCAAGATTCCCGCGGAAATTATTAGAGCCAACTCGATTGGCGAAAAAATACCAGGTCGACTGGATTCTGCAGGCGGTGGCTTCGCAGCTACAAAAGTCTTGGCCCACCACTTTGCTGGGCTGGGACCGTGCCATCACAAACGATCATGAGCAGACGTCTCTCATGTTCAGCGGAGGCCCTATGCACAACGACGGGACGCTTGAATTCCCCCTACTTCCTGAGCCCGTCTCCTCCATCCACCTCGCCCGGTTGTGCGATACCCCGGCCATCCTCCCCTTTGCATTTTACCGTCTGCTTACATGGCCTATTATCGACGACGATAATGACGCGGAAGCGGAGTTTTATGGGTGTAAGAATGCCCCTTGCGAGGAACTCATTGCTGAGGACTGGCCCCGCCTTGTCAAAGCTTGGAAAAGAGTCGGCGACTGGTTTGCTGACGAAGTCAGCTCTGTTCCCTCGAACACTTGTCCGAATCGACCGCCATGCCAACAAGACGCCAGCGCATGGTTTTCGTTCAGCCAGAATGTTGGTCGAAACGGAGACTTTTTGGCGTTCTCGAGATTCGATGCAACGACCCACTCGGCTCTTCTTAATGGCTTATGCCCCCTGTGCAAGCCGATTATTCAAGAACAAATCAAAGCACTTAGGTGGGAGTTTGCTGGTCAGCTCAGCCACTTTTTCCAGTTAGACGGCGGTACGGTGTAGGGATTTTACGTATTAAACGAAATATGGTTACTCTTATGACGGTGAACACCGACCGGGTCGACCTTCAACGTTCAATGACAATACTCACAATTGTTACTGTCGTTGCCTTGGATCCAGGACTACCGCGACTAGTCACTACGCTGCCACAAATAGAACTCGTGTACCGCTCTCCTGAAGACCAGCAACCATATGTGGTTTCTGCAGCAGTGGGCGACGAACAAAGCTACTTCTCCATACCACGACCGACGACGGAGTCGTCTGTCGATTTTCTCTCTATGCAAAATCGCCGAGCTATTCCGCGAAGACACTCTTCGGTCTGTGTTACAGCTGTTTTCAAAAAAGTAGACGGGTTTGATGAAGTGGGGCTGTTCGTTTCGTGCTTACCATTATTGACTGATTGATGCACCAAAACGACGTCATCACGGTCCCTCTGCTCTCCTCAGTTCGTAAATTCCCCTGTGGTTTGGATACAATGCTGGGTGGACCAAGGGTATGTATTCCCAATCTCATCCCCGTCCAAAGGCATTATGGTTGAGATGAGTTGAGGCCGTTTCGGAAGATCGGACTCGACAACCGGGACAACCGACAATCAATGAGTCAACAAAGGTAAGCACAAAATGAACAGCTCCACTTTATCAAACCCGTCTACTTTTTTGAAAACAGCTGTATACCTCGACTGCACTGATCCTTTTCGCCGGGAGCCTCTGCAATTTGGGGTCGGTTTTCCTGCCACCGCTACCTCCCCTTCGACAACTTCGCTGACGATGGTACGTCGTCGTATACAGTCAGGCTCGATTCTCTACAATTTCTCATCGTCTTGTTCAGTTCAGACGTACAACACGATGTCGTACTCTCGAAGCTTCAAGTTCAGCAAATTTTCGAGTCGCTGTGCGACGTGTACTCACTCCAGTAGCATTCTTCGAACTCACAGCCTGCAAATCACCCGGATTCTTGCCAGATGAAAGGTAAATGCCAATGGAAGCCACGTCCTCAATATCCTGTCAGATATTCAAGCTCATTTAGACCAACTCAGAGCTTGATTACTCCGGTTTTTCTCGCTTTCACTTTTAATTCCAACCAGCACACAAAACGGCTGCTGCGTTTTAAAGATTATGCAATCAGATCATCGAGGTTGAACCGTGGGAAACGTGTGCAAGCGTTACTAATTCGGACTCGGAATGAACCGGAAACCTGCTTCCGAAGGCATATGTAGCAGGCGTAAGCGAGAACATACAGAACCCTTCAAGCTTCAGGCGGTCCCAACACCGTCCCCATCTACACAACATCGATCCCTTATGTCGAAAAGTTGAGAGCGTACGTATAAAGGCCACCCTCGAGAAATATTCCAACATTGGCTTTTCTTCACTTGGTGTCGCCTGTTGGCGCCTGCAACCTTGCTGGTGTCCTCTCTGAGTGTGTTTTGCAGAACCCGTCTCACACATTCTGCCGTTCGGCCCGAACTCGGCACGAACCCCACAGAGGAAAAAATATTTAACAGTTAATGTTTGTTGGTGTCTTGAAACAGCAGATTTCGCGCGCACCCGATAGCTATGGTGTTGTGGCCTATTTGGATTTTGCAGATTGATGGGCATTTCTGCTGTCCTAATGGTACGAGAAATGGTGACAACGAGCTCGAAGAGTGATCCCAGGGCAGCGGCGCACTGGGGTTCCAGAATCCAAGGAAGTCACGGACCTTGCTGTAGGGTTTCGTAGCTGGATGGCGAGAAGCAAGATCCAAATATGAGGCCTTTGGCCGCCATATGACCATGTGTCGACACCCCAAAGATTCACAGCGCTGGGCCCTCAATTTAATGGGGGTTTAAGTTAGTTTCGGTAATTCAAAGTATGATAATTTATTTAATGCCGATTTGATACTTCGGATTTAAGGCTCGGCGAAATCTAATCACTAATCTAATCTATTATAATGGAAATGATACTGGACTAAACTTGAAGTGGTTGACTTCCCATAAGAGTAGATATTTTTATTTTACATTTTTTTGCATTTCCGGCAGCGATGCCGAGGCACCTGTCAGGACCCCATCGGACCTGGATCTCACTTCAACGTCAGTTTCCCCTCAAATAAACCTTAAATTAATTCAAGTCTGGAGAGGGGTCCCCCCCCCCTCTCCAGAATATAATAGAACGGAGAAAAGCTGAATAAACGCTTTCGGCGACACTCGTCCGGGCGCCTCGCTCGATTAGGCTGCATGTCACGTTAGTCACACGACGGCCTTCCTTCTTCCCACCACGACAACCGCAACAAGCAATGGCGCTCCCTCCTTCAGCGCTGCAGCCGCCATAATGGCTGTAACCTAGCATCAACACCGCGACATTTAGGTTCATCCAACGCCTCTAACGACCGATCCAGCCCTGACTCCCGAGCAAACCGCGCTCCAAGCATGTTCACCCAACGCGGGCAAGAAACCTCCTCAAGAGGATTATTTGCACACACCAGGACTGTGGGTGTCTGTAATTGGCTTGAGGTCATGGAGACCGGGCTACAGACACTCGAGCTTAAGTGATTTACTGCAGCCGGGGTACAGGTGCGTCGTTGTTTATAAGACTCGCTGCACCTGTTTTCTTCCTCGTTCGAGTCCCCTCCTTCATCCCCTCATTAATCTCTTTTTCTTTCATGTCAGATCCTCCCTACCCCCCGTTCTCTCAACCATCTCAAAATAAGCCGGAGTTGCATTACGACGGTTCTGGTAATCCCTGGTTCCGTGACCAAGACGGCCAGTGGGTGCGCGCCAATCCAGAGGCGCAGAAGGTAAGCTGAACTGCCAACTCTGGCATTCTATTATTGACTGCTACCCACAGCCGCAGCCTCTGCAGGCGCCGTTCCAATACAACCCGCCAGTCCAGCCAGCCCGACAGGTATGTCTGATCCATTGAAATAAACAGTGCCGTCTTTGACGCTACTTTCGCAGGCTTACAACTTCGTTCCGGCACCCCAGCCCTCGTCCTCTGCCCGGGTTGCCCCCAACTACACCGCTGAGCTCCGGCTCCCGCCGCTTCGCGAGCCCGACATCGACCCCGATCTGTCCGATGGGCCCACGATTGCCAAACTTCGCGGGATCAAGCCCGCTCTCAAGGTCGGCGGCGTTCGCCAGAAGGGCAAACGCAAACGGCGCAACGACTCCGACTCCGACTCCGACACCGAGGAGCGTCCCACCAAGCGTGGACCAGGACGTCCGGCCGGCAGCAGCAACTTCTCCAAGAAGGCTACCAACGTGGTGCTCGACCTTGCTCAAAAGCGCCTGCCGACTGGGCCCAAGGCCTGGGACCACCTCACCAAGGCCTTCAATCGATGGGCTGTGCGGAACGGCGAGCCAGAGCGTCCAGGGAAGTCGGTTGAGAACCGGTACAAGCATGTGCGTCAACTACGTTATCTTTAACAACATCTTCTGACGCCGTGCTAGCTCCTCAAGCACAAGAAACCCACCGGGGACCCCCACTGCCCAGACGAGGTCAAGCGGGCCCACAGGATCGAGGCGCTCATTAACCAGAGTGCGGACACCCGCGAGCTGAGCGACTCAGACGTCGCCGGCGCTGCCAACGACGACAACGACGACAACAGCGGCCTGTCTGATGACAGCGTCGAGATTCTCGCGTCCTCCACCAAACGCACCGCCGTTGCCCGCCGCGCACCTTCCCCACCTCTTCGTCGTCGCCTCAACGCGCCCGAGCTCGTTGACAAGCTATCCAAGGTGTTCGACCCGGCGGCGCAGAAGGCGCGCGACAAAGACCGCGCCGAGCGCTCCTTCCAGAACACGCACATGCTCGCACTCACCGGGCAGCTGCGGGACAGCCAAGCATCCAACGATCAGCTCCGCCGGGAGCATGCTGCATTGCAGAGCCGTATCTATGAGCTCGAGCGTGCGCGCGATCGCGCGGAGATGCGCCTCGAGTTCCATCAGCCGCCCGTCTTCGATGCGCCACCCACTCGCTCGTCAGGCTCCCGCTTCAAGAACGTCTCTGACGTCGTCCGCGTCAATGGGCACGTCAAATGCGAGACTGTCTACCCAGAGGGTGGCCGCTGCACGACTTGGATTCCTGATCACTCCGACGACGAGAAGGAGAACGAGGCTCCCATTGCTTCTACCTCCCGCCTTTCTCACGACACCCCCCGCTTTGACAGCTCTTCGACTTCGGGTCTCGACATCGTCTCATCAACCACCGACACCGGGGTGGATCTTGCTCCTGCGCCGTCGATGTCGCGCACCGATGGTTGAGCAAAGGGTGGGTAGGGTATCATCTGAACATTAATCACTGCTTTCGTCTCACTTTACACTACTTACATCTTAATACTCGTAAACTTGTTACTGAATCACATACACACACACTCCTTCTTGACCTATGACCAGATCTATCTTGTTTAGCTACACATCCATTGTCTAGCTACGAATCGTCGAATCCAATTGTGTTATTCGTAAATTGCGATGTTGTGAAAACGAGCAACGCGGTCGTTCCGCCGCTGCTCTCCAAACATCATAGTCTCAAATCCACTCCACATATTCTCCTCCTCTCGCGTCTGCTTCCATAGCGGCATGTAAACATTGCGGATCTGGTTGATGCCGACAAGTTCCGCCCGAACGTTATTCAAACGGACGCAGATCTCGAGCAAGTCGCCTCGCTCCTTTTGGCGACCAATCTCGAGAGGAATTCGCAGTCGACCAAATGATCCTTGTAAGCCTCGCATCCCCCATTCGGCGGTCTGCCGATAGGACAACAACTCTCGATCAAACGCAACCCTCTCCTCAATTTCCTCCATCGTCCCTCGCATCTTCTGCCCGCTCTTGATTGGAGCCTTGATTTTACCGTCGATTTGTTTGATGCCGCGAGGAAAGGCGGTATCCGCAACAAGATAAAACCCAGTGGGTGTCCGAGTTCGCAATTTCTCGTAGATTGGCTGGGCGATGCGGGAGTCATGCCAACTGCCAGGTGCGTTGAGCTTAGCGGCAATGACAGTTCCTGGGTTGCATGTTAAGAGATCTTGCTGACTCCTCACGAGGTCAAGACTTACCTTTGGGGGAGAACACAAGGACTGAGCCGATAAAATGCTCGCAGAGCCACCCGTTGTACGTCGCATTCTCTATCTCTTCGTCGGCGGAAGTCTGGCACATCAGATTAAGTCCGTCAATGCTTGAGAAAGCACCGGTTAAGCGGGGATGGCGTGCGACGATCAGGTCGTTGTACTCCTGGAACTTGTCTCGATGGCCTGGCCATTGTATAGAGGCGGAAGGCATGTGACGGAGAACACCGAGGAGGATTTCAAGGCCGAAAGTGATGTACCGTGAGACGGTAGTGGGGATCAAGGCAAAGATCTGCTGGAGGCTGATTTCGCGCATTGTTGAGTTGAGATAATGAAGCAGGAGGCCAAGAGCGCCTGCGGCATCAAGAGATCGACCGCCCAGACGCGCCTTTCCCGTCTTTGACGCGTCTGGCCGGGGTATGGGTGTGTTGTTCCAATGCTGTCCAAATCCCGCTTCCAGAATGGTGTCGAAAGTGGTGACATCAAACCCCATAGTCGTGATGTACGCGCGATTGTTTCGTGTGCGGTAGAGTACCTGCCATGCTGTGACACCCCTAGGGTTCCGCAGCAGTTGAGGACGACAGAGGTACAGTCGGCTGGGTTTACGCCGCTCCGCACGTAGTCGGCGGGCCTCAATGGCGCCGAGCACAATTATCGCCGTGGTGGCGCTCGCAAGTCGATGTTCTTCATTCAGTTCATCCTCCTCGAGGTCTGCTAGCTGCTGGTGGGAAGCAAACACGTCAAGATCCATCGTCGGTGGTGGTAAACAGAGCGTGGACGCGTTGTTGAGTCATGTTTGGTGATTGCGCCGAAACGGCACGGGGACGGCACACACAAATTTTAATCTATTCACCATGTATTCAAAATACTTGCAAAATACTCTTATGGGAACTGGAAATGTGGATCCCCGAATTAAATATCTCATGCCGACATCGCTGGCACCCCGCGGAAACTCAAATAAAAACATCTACTCTTATGGGAAGTCAACCAGTATTGCCACACCTTTCCCGAGCCACAAAATGCAATACGAAAGATAATGAATAAAAGGTCTTGAAACAAATTCTAAAACTTCAAGTTTAAAATCTCATTTAAAAGTGTTTGAAACTCGGTACAAAACCCGAGGTTTAAAATGACCCGAACTCATCTGTTGATGGTCTGAGGACCATTTGCATTCATCTTCGGCAAGGTTAAATAGATACAAGGGAGAGGGTTCCCTATATACCCTTGCAGACGGTCCGCAGACCATTAACAGATGAGTTAGGGGTCATTTTAAACCTTAAGTTCTGTACCGAGTTTCAAACACTTTCAAATGGGATTTTAAACTTGAAGTTTTGGAATTTGTTTCAAGACCTTTTATTCACACTGGGCACATGCTGTCATTTACTGGGCCTGGAAATTGACAGTAAATCCAAGGCAAATTTATCATTTGCTGGAAATATCCCTATTATTTACACACTTGGGATTTAGTGAGCAAATAAGGTATTTGCAGCCTGTTTCCACAACAATTGCCTCCTATGCAAATACTCCATGTCCCAGCTATTTACATCATAATTGCCTATAAAATCCGGAGCCTGTAAATTATCAATTTGCCGATGATGTAAAAACGCGGTAAATAATGGTGCCAAACAACAAACACCTTCTATAAAGAGTAATATTGCATTACCAAAAGGAGCAATTACTTCCCCACATCAGCACCTGACTCCTGGGCTCTGACGATCATGAGATCCAGATCTACTTGGAAGATTGTGCATTCTGAATCTACTACAATGTTGACTGTATATTAGAGTAACCCATTTGACAACAATGTACTATGGTCACACCTAACATAGGTTACTACTCTTATGCTTAGGTAGCAATCCCTGGGTTTTGCCACACTGCCACCATCCCAGTACATTTGGACATATCTCTGTTGTATGTTTGGATCTCAGTATGATGGTGCTATTTTACATCAACAAAAATGTTGTTTTTGTTTGAATGAATTCTCGTCAAAAGCTGAGTCAGCTAAAACAGTGGCAGCTGACCTAAGTGCAACTTCGACCTCCATGCATAAGCTTGGAGCATATGGTGGCAGAGGTTCAATCCACACAAGGAGCATTCTTTTTTGTCTTATAGAGAAAACAGAGGAAGATAGAAGATCAACTGATGTAAAATAGCACCATTGTCAGATTGAGATGCAAGCATTGCTGAGTACAGAAAAAACATTCAATTCCAGGGAAAAAATCAAACTGTTCAAGAACAATAATATTGAAAAGGTTGTCACAGTGTCACAAAAAAGCGTTGAAGTCACCGTCGAATAGCTTATGTAATTCGACGGTCTCTTCAGCGCTTTCTTAGATCATGTGACACCATGACTGAAGAAACAAAACAAAACACAAAACACATTATGAGAGAAATTTTGAGCAAACATTTCATTCTCAATTTCAAACTGAGCTGAGCGAATTAAATCAAAGACCCTAAAACCATCCTGAATCCTTGAACTTCTAGTCATGTTTGAAATCAGTTGCAAGAAGATGTATTCACAGGCCAAGAACGAGGGGTGAATGAATACCAGGAACTGGGGCAAATGTGAGACGCAGATATGGTACATCAGCAGTAACAGAGATATGTCCAAACATACTGAGATGGTGGCAGTGTGGCAAAACCCAGGGATTGTTACCTAAGCATAAGAGTAGTAACCTATGTTAGGTGTGACCATAGTACATTGTTGTCAAATGGGTTACTCTAATATACAGTCAACATTGTAGTAGATTCAGAATGCACAATCTTCCAAGTAGATCTGGATCTCATGATCGTCGGAACCCAGGAGTCAGGTGCTGATGCGGGGAAGTAATTGCTCCTTTTGGTAATGCAATATTACTCTTTATAGAAGGTGTTTGTTGTTTGGCACCATTATTTACCGTGTTTTTACATCATCGGCAAATTGATAATTTACAGGCTCCGGATTTACAGGCAATTATGATGTAAATAGCTGGGACATGGATTATTTGCATAGGAGGCAATTGTTGTGGAAACAGGCTGCAAATATCTCATTTGCTCACTAAATCCCAAGAGTGTAAATAATGGGGGTATTTCCGGCAAATGATAAATTTGCCTTAGATTTACTGTCAATTTCCAGGCTCAGTAAATGACAGCATGTGCCCAGTGTCATTATCTTTCGTATTGCATTTTGTGGCTCAGGAAAGGTGTGGCAATACTTCAAGTTTAGTCCAGCATCATTTCCATTATGATAGATTGGATTAGTGATTAGATTTCGCCGAGCCTTAAATCCGAGGTATCAAATCTGGTTTTCGGCCGTATTAAATAAATCATCATACTTTGAATTACCGAAACTAACTTAAACCCCCATTAAATTGAGGGCCCAGCACTGTGATTTGATGTTTGGGGTGCACCACATCTGACTTCGGGAATTCTGTCCTTGCGGTGCTTCGTCGGCAATATTCCCAGGATTATTCTAATGGGAAACCCCGGTCCATCAGAGAAATCTTTGATTTTTCTATCGGGAAACCCTTTCAACTTATTTAATCGAATTCTGAGCATGTAAATGAGTGGGTACACTCCGAAATTCGAGGGTATTTCCCGAGAAACCCTCAATAACAGACCATATTTGAAGGGGGGTTTCTTGAGAAACCGGGTTTCTCATTAGAATTGTCCATATCCCCAGGGGTTTGTGTATCCTGTATAAAGGACCGGGGTTGTGCGTACGACACAGTCAACCAAGAGGGCACTGAAATCGTTATCGCGCCTATTGATCAACACACGTGATTTGATTTTGATCGCAGGCAAAAGTAATGCCTAGCTACTCCTCATCATCAAAAGTAAATATAAATTGCCCTCCACAGGGGATAATTCTGTTGAGAAACCCCGGTTGCAGGCAGAAACCCCCACTTAAAAATAGAATTCTATCCAGAAACCCAGGTTGCGCCGGACGTGCACGCCGGCACCTACCTAATTTAGATTGCTGCAGTACAATCTGGCAGCGGATACGTCTGCGGGCCGAGCACGCGTTGTACAGCGGAGTGGGGCAGTAAGAGTGTACTGTTGCGACCATGAGTGCCATGCCGCTGGGCGGCACCACGGCATGGCACGGCACAGCCTACTAGAGAGTCACATATAGCCAATGCCTTAAGTTCCATAAAGGCAGTTAAATACCTCATATTTGAGCAATGTGTAGCCAAGGTTCAGACGGGGTGATGGCGGAGTGTAGAAGTGATAAGTAAAGCCGAGGTGCGGCATTCCCGGCTTGTCTCGGTGTGTCCAATGCGTGCATGCAGTTTCCTCGCCAAGCCGCCGTCTGATATTTACAGTCATCGGAGACTATTAGGCCTGTGGCTAGCTGACGGTTCACTCGCGATCCATTGGTTTCCTGAAGGTCAATGTGCCGCCCTGCGCCGAGATCTGATTTGTGAGCTCCGAGACCACGCCGGGCTTTAACATCGGGCAGAAACAGCAAGAGTCAAACGGCGATGCATCTGGCTCTCTGCAGGCACTTGGAATTTGCATCCATATTTTGCTTCGGCCGGAGGCCCGGATCACGGAGAAACCCCACAAAAGTTCCATAATTTGAGGGCTTCCGAATAAGGGGCGGTTTCTGCCTGCAACCGGGGTTTCTCAATAGAATTATCCCTCCACAGGGCATAAAATGTAGTATTTTTTCATGAAAGTAGATGGACCTGTTCAGTAGCATACATGACCGTACTTTACATGGACCACCACTGTGCCGAGCCCGGCATCTCATTGATAAATTGATAGATTTGTTGATGTTTGATTTTGGTTGAAATCTGTAAATCCAAGGCCCGGAACATGGCTTATAGCTCAGGGGAGCACCTGAAATAATGTATTTGAGTCTTAAAAGCATACAAACAGGCTTAATACACCAGATATTGCTCAAATATGGAGAGAAATGGTCCTGATTGTTTATTTTAGGGCCACACAATATTGTCCTGATAACTGATTGACCTCAGCTGCATGCATTCCTCGGTCCATTGGAGTCAAATCTGTTGAATGGCCTCCGGGACCATCTTCCGCTATATGCGGTGAATTATTAGACACCCCTGAATCCCTAAACCCACTCTATTCTCTCATTTTTCACACACAGTATGGTTTCACTTCCGAGTGAGCATTCTGTTGTGTAGCGGACCATATAAGCATTGTCATGTGCAGAAGGGAGTGGTATGTGCCTGCTGCAATGTTGATTTGTTCTTGGGATGGTTTGATTTTTGCCTTGGTGTTGGACGGCATTGTGGATGTTGCAACGGCGCTGGACTAACCAATGCAGTGATTCTGATCGGGACACTTCAATAAGTGATAGCCAGTATGTCAGCATGTATGGTGGCCAAAGGTAGTTGGGAGTGGCCCATAGGCTACAAAATAATACACCAATTTATATTTACTTTTGATGATGAGGAGTAGTAGTGCCTAGTGAGCAGAATAAATTGAGACGGAGGCTACGGGGTGTTCGTCTGCTATGTATAAGATGTTCTGAGAGGTCCATCGACAAAACTGGGCCGAATCGAGTACCGTCGGCTTTACATCCTGATTTGGCAGGCACCTCTGTTTTCACCCAGAAAGCGCCCAAAAATTGGCGAGTTGAGCTTGGAGCGTTTTGAGGACACACTGAACTATGCGTCCAATTTTCTCTGCGGTTTATCACCGGGAGGAGGATGCATAGAGGCAATTCGGTACATTTGATCGAGGCCAGGGGCGGGTCTGTCACGTGTGTTCATCAGTGTGTCCGATAAGCCGATCTGAGGCCTCTTGCAGTCAACTTTCCCCTGCATACAAACGTCTTTCGAACATGGCAGCTAACAGCGCCGGCACCGTCGGAATCACCCAATCCGCACTATTCGGTACCAGCGCCAAAGGAACTCACTTCAACGATTTCGACGAAGGTTTGATCAACATATTATCCATGTCTCGCATGGCTCATATTCATCAAGTGAAAGGCATCAATATGCTAAAGCCAATCAAAAACATTCACTTTGCGTGTGGGCCTAGGTGGAATGAGCCCCGCTGTCATAACGGTGCCGGCCGGTCAAAGATAGTGATGTCCGCCCGTCAAAGATGGTGATGTCAGCCCGCTGGAATTGATCGCTAAGCACCCGGCCATTCCATCATACATAGTCTGTTCGTATTTCTGTCAACCCATGGAATCCTTCCTATTTCCAAGCACCTAGATATGTCAACAGCAATTTTGGGATCTGAGAACTCGCCTCAGAGTGGTGTTGGGTCTGTTCGCATTTCCAACAACCCAGGTACGTTGAGCCTTGGTTTACATTTCCAACAACCCAGGTGCTGTGAGCCTTCTGGTTTGCATTTCCGCCAACCCAGGTCCGTTGAGCATTTCTGTTCGCATTTCCAACAACCTAGCTATGTTGAGCCTTGGTTCACATTTCCAACAACCCAGGTGCCGTGAGCCTTCTGGTTCGCATTTCTGCCAACCCAGGTCCGTTGAGCATTTCTGTTCGCATTTCCAACAACCCAGCTATGTTGAGCCTTGGTTCGCATTTCCAACAACCCAGGTGCCGTGAGCCTTCTGGTTCGCATTTCCGCCAACCCAGGTCCGTTGAGTATTTCTGTTCGCATTTCCAACAACCCAGCTATGTTGAGCCTTGGTTCGCATTTCCAACAACCCTGGTGCCGTGAGCCTTCTGGTTTGCATTTCCGCCAACCCAGGTCCGTTGAGCATTTCTGTTCGCATTTCCAACAACCCAGGTGCATCCAGCATTCTGTTCACATTTCCAACAACCCAGGTGTATTGAGTGTCTGCTCACATATCCAACAAGCAGCCTACCCACCTATTATTAAATCCCAAAATCTCTGTTGTTGAATCCTAAAACCAGAACCAGCTCCTGTTATTGAATTTCGCAACCAGATCACTGATGGTGGGATTCAGCAAATGTGAATAAACTTCTGTTTTTCTTTACACATGGGGGCCCTTAAAGATAAAATTTGGAACACCCTCTTAAATGCTGATAATTGTACATCAATCACCATGAATTGTTTCTTAACCTGAGGATTGATTCTCAACATTCAACAGTGTATGAGTGATTTTATGTGCTCTACTACTCACTCAGCCAAACTGCTAACTGAAATAGATACAGGCATCTGTGGTTAAATCCTAGAACTGGTCCCCTACTCAACCTGTTGACCTGCTAAATTGGGATCTAAGCAAGTGGCTGCAAGTTAGTTAATGTGCCAACTGGTTTTAAATATTGGTTAATGACTTAAACATGCTCTGTGGTTGAATCCCCAAACCAGGGGCCAGTCTGATGTCGACCCCTCGGATTATTGAAATCCAAACCGTGGATTCGAGGCTGCGAGATCAGGGATGGTTGAATCGTTAATGGTGAATAAACCTTGAGGTACATGGCTATCCAGAGCCTTCCATTCAACAAATATATTAGCCATACCCTCAATTTGTACGGACCAAGAAGGACAAATTTGACACTGAACACATAATGGAATCCCATTTAGAGTGATTTGCGAGAAATCGATGATGCCACATCAATGCAGCGATGCCAGCATATTCCCGTGCTTACATGTCCAACGGTTTTTTGTTTTAGATTCTAATTTGTGGATTGTAAGCTGGATATAGGAACAATTTAAATGTAACACAATGCGGTAAATAACCATTCCTCCCACACTATTCTTTTAATCCATCACATGATTGAACCCCCGTCTTGTCAAACTGCAACGTTGCTGCCACGCATGGACCCTCAAGAGTGTGCTGCAAGGAACTTTTTGTTCTTTACATAAATATTCAGTAAATATCCCGTCAACTCTTTTGTGCACTTAGAATGCTAAGTATGGTACTCAAGTATGTGGTTCAAACACTGTTCATTGCTTCTCACAATGACTGATGCAAATCCAAGCCAACCAGATTTGAACTGAACTGAGAGTAGTGTGCTTAATCTAAATTCATTCTACCAGGAAAGGACAAAAAGTTCCAACTCCAGACTTGTGTTTCATATAACCAGCCATAGCGGTCATACAGAGTCAGATGTTACAACTTTGAACATTAGAAAACTGAGGTCATACTCTACAGTAACCTTTAATGAGGCTTCAGGTTGGGCTATACAGTCTCCCTATGCTCTCTGGAATCCTGCCCTGAGGCCGCAGACCACATTATAACCTTTTGGCCTTTATTTTACCACCTTGAACGTAACATTTTACTACCTTTACTACCTTATGTCACATACTTTACTACCGTTACTACCTCATGTCACATACTTTACTACCTTTTACTACCTTTTACTACCTCTTTTCCTACCTCCAAAATTTTACTACCACTCAACAGGGGTTTTATGACCATCAGGATTTTACTACCTCTGCCACTGGCACACATTTACTACCTCCAAAATATTCCTACCAGGCTCTTGCTATGCTTGAATCTTTACTGCTTGTTCTCTCAGGTGTTCAAACTGCTAGAGACTGCAGGTACCTGGTATTCATTAGCTACATTCAACACAACACATGTATATTGTACGGGCCCAACTGCTGCTTAATGGAAAGCGTAAAGGGACCCCAGTTCTTGGAAACAAAAACAGATGAACATAAGCGTCGAGTTATTGAAAGTCAGAACAAGTCAGAACTCGGTGCAACCCGAGCTAAGTTTTTCGACACAATAACCTAAGTGCATGGACCTCAGTTCTGAGAAATAGAAACAGGAACCTGTGTGCAAAGGGACACCGGTTCTTGGAAACAAGAACCCAAGTGCCAAAGGACCTCAGTTCTTTGAAACCAGAACAGAAGAACATAAGCATTCAAGTTATTGAAAACTAGAACTCAGGGTACCAAACCGAGCTCAGTTCTCTTGGGTTCTTGGAGATGCAAACAGAATGTTCAATGCACCTGGGTTATTGGAAATGTGAACAGAATGTTGAAACTCCCCTTGGTTCTCGGAAACACGAACAGAATGCTTGATGCACCTAGGTTCTTGGAGATGTGAACAGAGGGCTTGATACGGCCTGGGTTGTTAGGAATGTGAACAGAATGTTGAATGTTCAAGTCATCTGGGTTGTTGGAAACACAAACAGAACACTCAACTTACCTGGGTTCTCGGAAATGAACACTCAATGCACCTGGGTTCTTGGAAATATGAACAGAAGGCTTGATACTGCCTGGGTTGTTGGAAATGCGAACACAACCCTCAAGGTTTCTGGGTTGTCAGAAATGTGAACACAACCCTCAAGGCACCTGGGTTGTTGGAAATGCGAACACAACCCTCAAGGCACCTGGGTTGTCGGAAATGCAAACAGAACATTCAAGTCACCTGGGTTGTTGAAAATGCAAACAGAACACTCAGGGTGCCTGAGTTCTTGGAAATATGAACAGAACCCTCAACTCATCTGGGTTCTCGGAAATGCAAACACAACCCTCAACTCACCTGGGTTGTTAAAAATGAGAACAGAACACTCTGGGTGCTAGTTTTGGGATTCAGAAACAGAATGTATATTGTATTGTAGTTGAGAGATTTAACAACTGGCTGGCTGCTCTAGATATCAGGCTCATTCTCAAGTTGCTGGGTGAAGCATAATACCAAAGTTCGTCTGTTTGTGGATTCAAAAACCAAAACTCGTATGTACAACAAATGTGGGCAGCATGGCTTGTTACAGCCCGCTGAACCCATCATTTCAGCGGGCTGACACCCAATATGGTATTCGGCCGGCACTGTTATGACAGCGGGGCACACGCTGGTTATTCGTGCGTGTGGTGATGCAGTGAGTTTTAAACTCTTCGGTTTCAGGCCGAAAATTTCATCCGAGCCGTCAGCTTGATGGTTTCGCGGTCACCTATACTGGCATCAAGGACCCTGTGGTCCATGGTACCAAGCCCGTTGAAAAAGACACGAGATGGTTGAGCCTGGAAGGTACACCTCTTCTCCATGTTTGAATGCAGTGGCCTGACTTTTCTTTCCAGACGACGAGACCATCGTGGCCATATCCGGTCGATACGGCGCCACCGTTTGGGGTGACCGAATCATTGCCCTCAGTTTCACTACCTTCAACGAGAGCACCGGAGAAATGAAGGTCGAAGGCGTGAGTGCCAGGCGGCCGTCCGGAAACTTAACTAAGCATGCCCTTACAGCCGTACGGAGGCGCAGGCTCTGGCAGGAGCGGTGGGAAAGCTTTCCGCGTGAGCGCTAATGGGATTTTCGTGGCATTCGGTGGATATGCGATTAACACCGATAAGAGTCGTGAGTGTTAATGCTCCATTTCAATCACGCCCGATCTTAATCCCTCGGTAACCAGTTAGTGCCTTGAAAAAAGCCAACGGCGGACTCTACGGCTTGATCTTCTCTCAGGTCGCTTATCGTAGCGTCTAGCGCTGTGCATCGATGTGTTGCCGATCCCATGCCGGTACTTGTACTTGTATCTCACAACGTCTGTGCCATGTAGTCTGAAGCCATTCTCGACGAATTTCTCGTACAACCCGTGTTTCTTTTTTGAGGTTTGCATCCAGGTCCTGCATTCCAGGATCTTGCTCACCAGAGAACTTGGATCCGACTGATGCAATGGCGCCGAATAACTGCCACATCTAGCCAACTTCCCCAGTGCTTGGTATTTTTGACAATACTTGGAACGCCACAACAAAATGTCAAATGGCTGAGGTCGTTATTTTCGCACCCACTTGCCCCCTTGTTTCTCTTGGCGAATTCGTCCACCACTGGCAAAGAGTAGCTTGCGGAAGGTTGATATACTTACACTGAAGGGCGGGGCTGTTCATTCGCCAATGTTAAATCACCGGCAGTCAAGGAGAAGGAATGGTCAACTCAGTTTGCTTCAGTCAATAACCGGATTAAGATCATGGTGATATCCGAGCGGAGTTTAAAGGCTTCAGAGAGTCGTAATTTTATAGTAGAATAGAATGCAATCAGAACATTGAGGTTGAACCGTGGGAAACGTGTGAGCTCTTCCACAGGTGATGCTTGGGTGATGCACAGCACAAGCCCGAGACCATCCAAGACAACTACACGTATGTTGTGGGGAAAGCACCCTCACATAATGGCTGACCGTTGCAGAAATGGGCGGAAACATGGTCCCGTTAACCTGTGGACACGATTGATCAAACTAATTCCGACTCGGAATGAACCGTTTCCGAAGGCATGTGTAGCAGGCGTAAGCGAGAACATACCCAGAACCTTTACGCGATCCCAACGAATCAACACCGTCCCCATCTACACACAACGCCGATCCCTCATGTCGAAAAGTTGAGAGCGTACGTATAAAGGCCACCCTCGAGAAACATTCCAACATTGGCTTTCTTTCACTCGTTCACTCATACCCTCAGTTATGTTGTTCTCCGCCATTCTCTTATCCGCCCTTGGCCTTGCCGCCGCTAGCCCCAAGCCCAGGACCGCGACATGTTCCCCGTGTCTCGTTCATCGGCTCAGATCCCGAGCTGGAGTTTGGGGTACCTGTTCCCTTTGATGACTTCAGAACCCTCTTTTGGGCCCCCACCATCTCCACTGGTTCAGCGCCCTAGAGTCTCGTCAAGTCTGGCGACTTCTTTTGATCAAGTTTGTCTTCCCAGTTCTCTGCAGTTCAACACATTTCCCTCAAGCCGCATGTATTCGCAGGCACGAGCTCGCCCCCGGTCTCCCCCTCACCTATATCACCGGTGCTGGAGATGCACAACTCGAAACTGGACCCCTCGCTCGGCAGTGAGTTATGCGCGGCCCTCCTTGAGCGCCTCTTATTGAACATTTATTTACAGGCAGTGGGCCATCACATGCACGGAGTGCCCCTCGTCGGGCTTGGCGAACAACTGCACACTGTCGAAGGCCAACGACGAGGGCGGGCCGTACTGCTTATTCAACGCTAGGTCTGTTGAACTTGGGGACCAGGTGTTTATATATGACTGCACGGGGCAGGGAGTACTACCAGGAGCGGTCAACATCACACTCAATTACCACCAGTAGTTTTCCATGGCCGAGGTTATTACGTCCCCTTCTTGCTTGGCACGTTATCCAATTCAAATTTTACTGGGAGACACGTGTGGGGCGGAGTAATTCGCAGTGAGAAATAATGTCCTCCATCCAATTCCAATGGGGTGATTCGTCTTTAATGAACTTTTCGGTTCCATCAAGGGTTCCATTCATTTCATCGTCCTCCTCAATCGATTTTGCGCATATACTTGCTTCACCTTACCGAGCCTGCAAGTTTTTGCGTATCGGCTTTCCCGCTGTTATTATGTATTTGAGTTTGAGATCGAACGTTGATCAGATTCCTCCTCCCCTTGCCCTACAGAAGACTTCGGTGCCCTCCATCCACCCATCCACGTAGTCCGTCGGAAAACACAGATATCTCGCGAGTCCCGTTGGGTAGCTCGCTATACGAGGAAGGACAGCGTGGCGGGTTGAAGACTTCCCCCTTCGAACAGTCCTTAGTTGAGTTTGAGTTACGAATTCCCTGGCACATAGGTGGTTGCGAATAAAATATGCAGAGACGGCGACTCGGAGGGAAAGGATGGCAGGGGATGACGGCAGGAACACGCGCTGGACGCGTGTTGCTGGATGAATACGTCGAAATCTCTTCAATCTTGAGATGTGAAGGTTGGCGCCGTGATGCATGGACAGGTGTGATTGTTCGAGGATGCTAAGGATGGTTCAAGTAGGAGGTAGCATTGCAGCATAAGAATCGAAGCATCTGGAGCGTTGAGGGTTACTTACAACAGTTAAGCCTTAACCATCTTGTGACTTACCTCCTTGACGTCCGTACATACAAGCTAGATGGCAAGGTCGAAAAAAACAGAGAGACGCGCGGAATGTCGGAGCCCAGGAATGAGTAAACGCAGGATGGCCACGGAGGTAAATGAGGGCGTGAACTATTGGACGAATTGGGCGCCGAAAGATCGATGGATAGACGGGAAAGGAATAACAGAATGCGGTGAAAAGGATCTCAGCGATGTGCCTGCGGTCTTTGAGTATTGGAGGCTGATTTGTGCAGGGTTCCGGGACGTTGCTGGCTGAAAATTAAAAGGGCATCTGGAAGATAATCTAGGTATTCGGGCGAGGGAGGTGGATGCAAATAATCGGGAGAGAGACGGTGATGGGAAAGCTCGATGTAAACAAAGCACAATGTCTTCGTCAGCTGCATCCACCACCGTGCGCCGCAAGTACTTCCCGCCGGCCGACCCATCGGTGCCAGGGATCGTGGTGCAGACGACCGTCTTGCCCGGAAACACTGTCTCTTCGACCTCCAACTCTAGCAACCCCCACTCAAGCGCAAGCGGCAAGACGTACATGTTCTTCGCGGCCGCCTGCATGGGGGCAGAAGAGGAGGAGATGGAACGGGCTGTTGAGGGCGGGCGGGTCGCAAGGGACTGGGGGTGCGCGATGCCGGCTGGGGGCGCGGTGAATACTCGCGATACTCTCCGCGTTCAATACTAACGCGCGCGCAGACCCGCGAAAGTACGGGAACTGCACTCTTCCGGAGCCCGGGCGGCGGCAGCGACGCAGCGGTGGGGATGGCGTGTCGACTGGGTGCGTTTTCGCTTCACCCACTCCCTCATTCTCTGTTTTACTACTTTTTGTTTCACCACTGTTTCCCCTCGACGCGCCAATGTCCTTGGCCGTTTAGAGGTCGACTGGTGCCTGGAAGAAATTATAAATGGAAACGGAATGCTAATTGGGTGCTGCAGCAACACGACTTCAAAGCCAGGTATTTGTTGCGCTGGATGTGGAGAGTCGGCTGGTGGTGCTCGCGGAGAAGAGGATCGTTGCGAGTCTAAAGGAGGAGGAGTGAACGCATACAAATGCACCGCTTGGATCCTACTTTCCGTTTCGATGACCGTGACCTTGTGCTCGACGCAGGTTTCAACAAAGGGACAGAGTTCAGCGTAAACGGCCACAGCACGAACGCAGTTTGGGTTTTGAACCCCCCTGCGGGTTTTTTTCCCTTCCCACGTCCTGGGTCGGCGTCTCGAAGTTGGGGTCTGCGAATGGTGACCCGTCACGATGATATACATTCTGGCTGGGGGTTGGGGACTCGGGCTGCATGAAAGCTTCAGTTTGATCTTTTCCCTTTAATTCTTGAGCAGAACGCCCTGGTCGGTTCAGGGTGGGCGACGACCGCGGTCTTTTCTCTCCCTCAATCTCTTTTGCTCCCACAGTTGATTTGCCTTTCTAAGGGTGAAGGTGAACAACCTCCTAGGTACAAGGTGCGCTTGGTTTTATATCTCTCTTGGCCCTCGGTGCCTCACCACCGGCTTTGGCTCGATCCCGCTATTGAAAAATGCCATGCGCCGGACGCCACGTTCACTTTGTTCAATGTTGACTACGCCGATTGAACCTGAATTCTTTCAACCCCCATTTGCCATGAATTCCTTCGTCATTGCCTTCAACACCGGCATCCTAACTTCTGGTGTTGTTTACCCCGCGCAAGCAGAAAAGAGGACAGGTAATAGACTTTGCTCAGGAAGGTAACTGGCGATATCTGCTACGCCCGGGAATCAAATAAACATTCGGGAGCAGTCGGGGGACGAGCTAAATCGTGTCTTGGTTTTGGAGAGACTAGTCAAGGGCGTTCAGTCCGATACCTCGCAGGTCGAGTCCTGGCTTAAGTGCGAGAAGGCGACAAATATATACCCCGGAATGTGAGAGTCCGAGGAGGAAAGTTGAGGGACGAATTGTCCCATCTACTCATTTGGTCTCGATCTTGAGCGCCTAGTAAGGCATCGAAACATAAACCATTCAGTTCCTGGTTGGTTCAGCATCTCCCATTATCTTGCCCCGGGAGGAGCACGAACCGACGGACTAGTATTCCTCCATGCAGTGCAAGCAAACCCGCGGAGGGAGATGGAACTCAAGATAAGTAGGGATGGGCTGACGGCAGGAGCAGGCGACAAACGCGTGGTTGAACCCAATTTAACGCGACTTGACTACTGGAAGGCTAGCTATTTCGAGACTTTGAAGGAAATACAGTTTTGCGGGAGTAGCGAGAATGGATAGCAATCGCCCACGTATATTCTATGCGGCGTATCGGGCTGAATTAGGTTGGAGCAACACTAAAGAAGAGTGATAACCGTCACTGTTTTGGAACAGCTTGTAACTGGCGGATTGCATGCTGCGGAAGCCCGTTGGATCAGGATGTCGAACTGGCAGTTGAACAGCAGGTGTTGTAAGTAGTATTGAATTGACTCGCGATCTCGACCTGATAGGAAGTTGCGGGAGGAGGAGGAAAGGGAGGAGATCTTGGAGATCCAGTCAGATATGTTCAGAATCAACTTCTAGGAAGATTGGCCGAGTTGACAGAGAGATATGGATGCGGCCCGGGTCGCACTACAGCTCGGGAACCGACCGCGAGGGGCGCTGTTTAGCCCCACAGAGATATCAAGAATTAAAATCGGGTGACGACGGCAGCAGTCCAAGTTGAACCAAAAGTGATTGGTGAACTTGGTGACACAGCGAATGTTCAAGCCAGGAAAAGAGCGTGACAAAGATCAGAATAGGTTAAGACGGAGCTGCATTGTCTCTGGGCGGCCCGATTCGAACTTTAAAATCGGGTCGCTTCATACCACGTCGGCGGCTCCCGGGACGCAGACCGGGAAGCTCCGGGGTACGATGGATGAACCATTTCTATCTGACGTCAAGTGCTTCGAACAGCGGCATTGATCTCTTTCTGCTTGAAAGATTACTCTTCGAGAGTGAACTTGTTGAGCCTCATTGGCGATTGAGGACAAACTGAAACCAATCAAGAGGCAAGTTGGTTGAACCCAAAAGGTCAGCTGAAACCACTATATAGGCGCTGGTAACACGGCGTACGTCGCTAACAACCCGTCTATTCGGGTGTTCTCGGAGTCGGTACGCCGGTCGGTACGCCGCCGCCCGCGATCCCACCAACGTATAAAATGTCTCGTCGACCTCTAGATTCCTTATTCAAAGCATTCGCCATACTAGCCTCTTCTCCAAAACACCAAACATACCACGATAATCCATAAACCACACCATGTCCTCCCAAAAACCAACCATCATCCTGTCGCACGGCCTCGCCCATGCACCCGCCTGCTACGAACCACTCGCAACCGCCCTTCGCGCAGCAGGCTTCGAATACATCGCTCCTCGCCACCCCTCGCTCGGCGCCGGCGTCATCAACGCCACGATGGACCGCGAGGTCGCCGCCCTCCGCTCGGCCATGCAGCCCGCCCTCGACGCCGGCAAGGAAATCATCCTCCTCGCGCACTCATACGGCGGACTCGTCGCTGCGCCAGCCGCGCAGGGATACACCCTGTCTGAGCGGCAGGCCGTGGAAGGTTCAAACAGCGGGGGCATCAAAGCCGTGGTCTACATGACCGCGTTTGCAGCCTCGCAGAAGGGCGACTATCCGCTCGACGCGGTGTTCAAATGCGGGAAGGACTTCCCCGCAGGGATGGTGAGGCTGGAGGTAGACGGAAAGCTGACGGACAATATCGTCGTCACTGGCACCCCCGAGGAAAAGGCGGCTTTCCAATTTGTGTTCTACAATGATCTGGAGGCGGCGCAGGTGGATACTATTGTCCCACTGCTAGAGTCCATGGGTTTGGGTGCCGCGCTGGAGCCGACGACTGTTGTGCCGGCAGACTTGAAGTGCACGCAGGCGTATATCTTCTGCGAGAAGGATAATGCGATGCCGCCGGCGGTGGCCGAGGGATATGTCAACGCCACGCCGGGGATGAAGGTTTTCAGGTTGGACAGCGGGCACGCGCCGTTTGTGAGCCGGGTGGGAGAAGTGGTGAAGATTTTAGAGGATTTAGCCAGGGAATAGGGACTTTTTATCGAATACAGGCTCTTCGCGCACGACCTGGGCTGGTATGATGAAGGATGGATTTGAGAGATGAATGATAATTGTGCGGTACGGATGTGGGAAGGCTTCGAGTTCCGCCGTCGAAAACTGAGTTATGGTGTGTGTCGAGGCAGCACCAAGAGTGACCCGCTCAAGAGCACACAACAAATTCAACCAAAAAGTTGAACCGTGGGAAACCTCACAAAATAGACCAAGACAAACCCGTTCGCTCCCTTTCTCAACATGCTCGACGTCGCGCACGACATCCAACCCCCATACAATACTGCGATACCCCACCACGATCAATAATAAGCAGCTAGCCCCCGTCGTCGTAATCTAGCCGGCCAACGTCCGCGCGGCAGGTACAATACAGCAATACATACTGTCTCTGTCTGGCTCAGAAAAAGATATGAAATGAGATGGAGCAGAGTGGGCGGAGTGGGCGGTACGCACGCGTAGATGAGTGGCAGTACGGATGAAATAGAGATGAGGATGAGGATGAGTGAAGGTGGAAGGAAAATGTAAAGAAAATGTAAAGAGAAGAAAGACATTGCAAATCAGGCCCAGGTACCGTACTTGATGGATGTAGTTGTTAATTGTAGTAATTTTCAACGACGCAACGCAAGAATGGGGAGTAAGTGACCGTGAAGTGGGATTGTATCGTCGTCGTAGTCATATCGTCGCAGGGGCGGAGCGCAGTGGTGGTGGTAAGTGAGTTGAGTACGAGTACGTAGCGCGCCCAAAAGAAATAAGAAAGTGAAGGCAAGGGAAGGGCCGGAGAGCGACAACACGATGACGGCTCATCGCGGCCACGCATCCATCCCATTACTCCCCCTCCGCACCACCCCGTCCTTTCCCCCCGGTGGCCCCGAATCCGCGCCCGAGAACGGATTCCGCCCGGGCGGTGGCGGCCCCGACGGAACCACCCCCGGCCCATAGAACGACGGCGGTACTGACTGCGCTGGCGGCGCCACATGCGCCCTCGGCCCCCCCGCGGTCAACGTCGGCGGCGGGTTCGAGGCGTACGATTGAAGTTGCGGTGGTTGTTGCTGCTGGTACTGCTCCGGCTGCATCGGCACAAACAGCCCGCTCCCTGTATCAAACTGCTGTTGTTGTTGGTGCGATTGTTGTGGCGGCGCCAGCGGCGGCTGACTATACGTCGCCGCATACCGATTCCCCGACGTCGTCGCCCCAGACGAATACGCCTGCGCCGGACTCGTAATCACCCCTGCGCTCGAATTTGCGCCCGCGTAGCCGCCACTCCCCGCGGCAGCCGCCGACCGCACGGTGGACATCACCACATCCCGCCTCACACTCGCCTCGTCCCGCTCCTCCCCACCCACGCCGAGCGTCTGCGGATGATACGCATGCGCATGCGCCAGCTTGCTCGTCGGCGGCTGGTACCTCGCCCAATTCGTCGGCGCCCCCGCCTGCGCTGCCAGCTCCGCCTGCTGCTGCAGATACTCGAGCTGCGGGTATGGCTGCGCCGGCGCCGCCGGTTTCCCCGCCTGTCGCCGCTCCCACTCCCGCATCGCATCGTCCCGATTCAGCACGGGCGTCAACGCGTTCCGGCCCGCGATCACATCTTGGTTCATGTGTTGCAGCCGCGCGAGCGCAGGCGGCACTGGGTCCATCTGGTTGATCGTGTTGGCGCGCACACGCGCAGCGCTACCCGTGGCGCTGTTCCCGCTGTTGCTGTTGGGCCCCCCGGCGGATTGCGGCCCGTAGTACGACGCGGATGAGGGCACGAGGTGCCCCGCGCTCGGCGGGCTGAGCGACGCGCTTGCAGCGCTCCCCCCGCCATACCCGCTCTGGCTCCCACCCCCAAGCTGTCCCGCACTGCTCTGATGCACAAGCGTCCGCGGCGGGTACGGCCCCTGCGGCGCATACGCGCTCTCCGGCGGCGTCGGGTACACATTGCTCCCCGTCTGACTCTGTTGCCGCTCCGCCCCTCCACCGCCCTGCCCTTGCGACCCCGACCCCTGCCCCGGCGTAATATACGGATTCCTAAACGCCCCGCCTGCCTGCGTCTGCGCCTGTGCCTGCGCCTGCGCGGTATACGCCTGGTGCTGCGCCAGATGGTGGTTATAGCTCGCCGCGTCCTGGTACGCGCGCGTGCCCTTTGGCTGCGACGGCACCAGGCCGCCATACGGGCGCTTCGGGTCCGCGAGCGCGCCCGGCGAGGCGCCGCCCCCTTGCGACGAAGGGCCGCCGAGGCCGTCGGGCTGCATACAAAACTCTTTAGTCATTTGTACCCAACAAGAAGAGATAAGGGACGCACCACGAAGGGCTTTGTGAATTTTTCCCCCGTGATGAACGGATGGAGACGCGCCTGCTGCGGCGTCCATCGCGTAACGGGGTTGAGGTCCAGCAGCCCCTTGCAAAAGTCGATAAACGACGCGCGGTTGTTGAGCTCTGCGAAAAGTCAATAACAAAGTCAAGGTGGATGGGCACGCGCACGCACCCTTCTCGACCTCATGCCCCTGGCGCGCGGTCTTGCTCTGCGGCATCGGCGCGGTGTTGATAATCTCCGGCAACGACGTCGCCTTGAAGTACTGCTTCCCCGGCTGCTCGTTCGTATTATGCTCCCTCGAGTACTGTGCGGCGTTAGCATTTTTCGCGTATCATTCCGCGGCACACACCTGCTCAATGCTCTTCAACCGCCACTTCTTCTCATTCTGATTCGTATGCGGGTTATACACCTCATACGCATCGAAAAACTGCGCCGCCTGCTTGCCCGTATTGAGCATGCTCAACGGCGGCATCCCCAGCATCTCCACGATCCGCGTGAGCTGATTGTACTCGCTCGTCCCCGGAAAGAGCGGGAGGCCAAGGAAGAGCTCGACGGCGATGCACCCGAGGGACCACATATCGATGCTCGCGGTGTACGCCATGCCGAGCAGCACCTCGGGCGAGCGATAGAAGCGCGACTGGATGTACGTGTACACCGTCTGACGCTCGTGGCATGCGGAGCCGAAATCGATGACCTTTATCTGCGGGGACTGGAGGGACTTGAGAAGGATGTTCTCGGGCTTGAGATCGCAGTGGATGAGCCGCGCGTCCTTGAGCACGGTCATGGCGTCGAGGAGCTGGGCCATGAAGACCTTGACAAGCTGGGTGGAGAGGCCCTGGAACTGGTTCTGCTTGATGAGCTCGTAGAGGTTGGAGGAGAGGAGCTCAAAGACGAGGCAGAGGTGGGCGCGGTGGATGAACGAGTCACGGAGTCGCAGGATGTGGTGTTGGTCGTTTGGGTCCGAGTTTTTGTTGAGCTGCAGTCGTTAGTTTAGACTAGGTACAGCAAAGACACCACCCACCATCTCCAAAATAGTGACCTCCATCATGCTCTGGTTAAAATACGCGGGCTTGTTCTTGACGACCTTTACGGCGACAATCTCGTGCGTCTTCATATTCTGGCACTTTACCACTTGGCCAAACGTGCCCTGGCCGAGAATATCGAGGATGAGATACTTGTGGCCGTCCTCTGCCCCGAGCCAGTCGTTGACGTAGAGGATATAGTCGTAGTCGTCATTGTCGTACCCGTCGTTGTGGGCCGGCTTGCTGGGCTTTGTCAGCACACGCCGGGGGTTGTGGGCAGACTCGTAGCGGAACTGCGGGTTGCAGATGTGGTACGTGTCGAGCAAATTAGTCGTTAGTTGTCGCAGTGGCTGGATAAAATTAGACTAAAGGCGGATTGCGGCGATCGCGACGCACCGAAAGGTAAACGCCGTCTGCGCCCATGCGACGGCCGGCAATGGGGCCCTCGAGACGGGGCTGGAGGTCGTGGGCGGTGCGGACGCGGCGGAAGCCGGATGCGCGGCGCTTCTGGGGCGGGGGGTCGACGGCCATGGGTGGTGCGTCCTGGGAGTAGTACGGGGACGGGGTCTGGGAGGGGTGGAGGTATGAGAGGGGCGTCGGGGGGTTGGAACGGACCTGAGGGTCGATGTAGGGCGTGTAGGGTGCAGCGCCATCCTGCTTTGCCTGGGAGAGTGCGCGTGTGTGGGCCTGGTATGGCCGCTGGTCCGGGGGCGGGCCATATGGGTACTGGGGCGTCGTGGGGGAGTACTGGGCCTGCTGGTTTGCATACGGGTCGAGGAGAGTGTTTGGCGTGCGCAGCGGGGAGCGGGGGGGCTCTGTGCGCTTTGGGTACTGGTACATGTCTCCGTAGGGGTCGTTTGGGGGGTACGGAGGGTAGAAGGCGGGGTCGAGCTCGTCCTGGTTGTGGTGTCTGCGTCGGGCGCTGGCGTTGAGGCTCTGTGAGCGTGCCACTGCCGTGTTCTCGTGGATACGAGGGGCATAATAGGCGGCGTGGGCGGCGGTTTGTGTGGACGAGAGCGGGGACGTCGCCGACTCTGCCTGCGAGTTCCACCGGGGCAGCGAGAAATCCTCCTCCATCGTAGTTGCGGGAGAGATCGCACACGGTATCGCTCTCTAATCATAACCACAACAACCAACATCCAAATTCACCCCATGCACTACTTAAACCCGTTCCCAGTCGCAATCTACTCGAACGCGTTCCTGTCTTTGAATCTAGTCCGATAAAAATATCCAACGAATCCCAACCCGACGGACGGCAACGGAACTCGTGGCGTATTCGCTTTTCCGGCCAAATTGCGTTCAAGCGCAGTCCCTCGGGTTCGCAACGATGCTGTCTCCGCAAGCACCAGGCGACTTTGTGCAACGAACACTCGCGGCGGGTTTCTGGCCCAGAGTTGGAGTTCACGTCGCGGGCGTTGCAACGATTCACAGCAAAGGCTTTCCCACCCAACGTCGTCCACTCCCGTGGATGCCCATCCGATACCGGGTCCTCGTCGTGCGCTAGCTAATTGTTCTTGTCGACGTCCCTCCATCCGATGGTTCATGCAAGCACTCTTCGATGCCATCTCAGGCCATCTCGGACTTGCCGCGTCCTCTGCTACACAATTGAAGATGTCGATTTCTCCGATAACGGGGGTCCATCTCGGACATACCGCGTCCCCTCTGCTTCTCGGACTTGCCGCCGTCGTCTCACTCCACTGTGAAACGAACACCAGCGATGGCATCTCGGACATCCCGCACGTCGTGACTCGTCTGTCTTCCTCGAGTTTATACGGATCATCCAGTTCTTGTTCCTTGCCGTTCCCGAGTTGAAGAGGAGGAGGCAGATCTCAATGTGCTTACCGCCGCGTAGGCGACGCTCTAAAGGGCAGATCCAACTTGCAACCCCGACCACAGATCACAACCCTCTTCTCGCAAGTCATTTTCAGAGGAGGCATTCTGAATCATACGCCACTGTCGCGTGCCGTCCATTCATCGCTTCAACTTTCCGAGATCCATGACCGACGGCCTTCCGCGGCAGGCAGTTGTGTCCTGCACAAGATTGAAGATTGCGACGATTGTCACTTGCTGTTGCTGACGACATGCCGCAAAAATGAATATCGATATGCACTACTACACCCCACGACCCTCCACAGCTCAACATTTAATCTCCAATATTAATTCAACAGCACCAACAACGTGTCCGCTGCGTGCCTCCTGCCGTCATCCGCGGTCATTCATCCCCTCGCCATTCATATATGAAACCCATTTATCCCTCCCGACCACCAACAGCGGTACCAGGTGATTCACAACTCCGAATACATATCAATTCCCAAGTTGAACCAAGAACTTGCCAAGAACGAAAAAAACGATTCCAAAGTCAAACCTTACTTTCAATCGTCGACCCGCCGTCCTGTCTCGTATGCATGCCACTTATGCCAAGCTGCTCAACGAAACTCACGCGTCCGACTCCGAGCTATCGAAGTGAGTGAGTGAAGTGAGCGAACAACCGCGCATGCTGCTGCGGAGTCCGCTTTTAGGACGGGCACCGTCGTGGTTATTTCGATGGTTTCCCTGCGCTGCGCTGCGTTTGCGTGCGTTCGGACGGACGGGCGGGTGTGCGGACGGGTTCGTATTGTTGGTGGATGGCCTTGGCGGACATCGAACTGCTTTGTTCGTTTTTTGTACTGCGCGCCGCGCGGAGGATAAGATTCTAGAGGAGGAGGAATTGAACCAACATTTGAATTGAGCGGTTGAATTGAGTGGATAAACAACAGCACGTAGCCCAGCGTGAATGAAGATTTAGAAGACGGACCAAAGGAAGAGAGAAAAAGAAAAAAAGAATACGACGGATGCCATATCACCCGACCCGGAATCGAACCGAGGACCTTCTACTGAACATTGCACAAATTTGGAATTACAAAGTTAGCAGACCCACACCGTGTGCCACCAGGTGGTTGACCCCCAGTGGGATTGGAGGGGTAGGTAGAGCGAAGACCAAGCGAAGACGAACCCAAGAGTCGACGAAAAGAAGAATTTAAAGAGAAAATTGTGAGGCACGGCATCACCCAACCGCGAATCGAACGGAACGTAACACTGCTCCGGTAAAATGGAAACAGATGCACCCCTTGTGCTACCAGATGGTTGATGTTAAACAAGGGGGATACTAGTAGGTTACAGGTAGAGTACGAATACGTATAGTATGTGGTATGAACCAAATAACAAATCACTGGCAACCCAAACAGATGGACAGTCAGGGCCTCAGCTGGGTTGAGTTCTCGCACCAACTGAGGTCTTGAGGTCTCGCGTAAAATATATATCATGCAGTCGCGTTGAACGTCTTGTGGTCGAATCAGTTTTCTTTTCCCACGGTTCAACTTGATTCCGAGTTTTTCGGATTGTTCGATTTTCGGACAATTCACATAGAAGCACGACGTGTTGCGTTGTACGTCTGAGCTGAAAGATACAACGAGAAGTTGTACAAATGTGTAATTGTATATGATAACGTACCACCAAACCAACATCGACCAAGTCCGGCGTAGTCGAGGGGAGGTGCGGGAAAAACGGTCCCAAATTGCAGAGTCACGCGGCGAAAAGGATCAGTGTCGTTGGGACCTGACACAGAATAAGGCCGGATAGCTCAGTTCAGGGAAGCAGTATAGGAATTCTCCCATCTGTGGCGGCGTAGTCACGGTGGTCCTTGACCCAAGGCAGCGACAGTCTAAATTTTCATTGAACAATTCGAAGGTCGAACCGGTGTTCACAGTCATATAAGTGATCATATTTCGTTGCATACATATCCATAAGATCCCCTACGCCGCAACTTTGTCTAACTGGAAAAAATAGCTGAGCTGGTCAGCGAACTTCCATCTAAGTGCATTGAATCGTTCTTGAAGAATCGACGCGCAGGCGGGGCATAAGCCGTGAACAAGACTCCTCTCCGAGCAAGTCGTTGCCCCAGAGGAGTATTTCGAGACCCACAAAAAGCCCTCGTTCCGACCAACAAGCTGGCCGAATAAAAACCATGCCCTAGCTTTCTCTTGAAATGGCGGTTGATTGGGACAAGTTTTCGAGGGAATGGGGCGGACTTGCAAGAACCATGTGCCAATCCGCTCCCGAGCGTCCGACAGTCGCCCCCAGTCCTCAGGGTGTCGAGAAATGAGTTCCTTCCGAGGGGCATTCTTCCGCGAAGCGAGCATTTCGTCGTCAGAATTTTCCCATGTGAGCAGGCGGCAAAATGCAAAGGGAAGGATGGCTGGGATATCGCACAACCGGGCGATATGGATGGAGGAGACGGGCTCTGGAAATAGGCGAAGGTCGAACATCCGGTCTTGAAGCGCTGGGTTCCATCCTCCGAGCATAATGTCCTCCTCTCCCTCCTCGTCTGCCATGATACTGTCCCAGCCCAGCAAGGTCGTGGGCCATGACTTTTGCAGTTGCAAGGTCACCGCCTGTATAATCCAGTCAATCTGGTATTTCTTGGCCAATTCAGTTGGCTCTAGTAATTCCGACGGGAAATCCCCAGCGTTGAGAAGATTTAATATGGATCTGGGCGCATGTCCGAGGCCACCCAAAGATCTCGATGGGAAATACACACTGCGGGACGAACAAAAGCGACAAAAGGAGTCGCAAGTCGTCGGCATCGTCAGGCATTTCTACAAGGGGAATCCCATCGTAGTGTTCCACGGTCTCGGGCGTCGGCATGGCTAGCATGTCTTTGAACACAGGGGAGTTCTTCGCCAGGATTCGCTTTGACAACCTGAAGTATATCGTCTGCCCCTTGCCGTCTTTGGCGGACAAGACGATGTTGCCGTCGTCGAAGTATAAATCGGGGTCATGTTAGCTGGCAATTTGGAGTTCGTAAGGTTGGGCCAACTCAGACTAGAGCGGTTGGAGGTGGGAGTTGGGGAAAGACGAGTGTTGGCGTGGAAACGTTGAGGGGAGAAATAAAGTTTGATGCCATCAGATTAGAGAGCAAGTTCAAGTTGTAAACCATTTGCAAACCATTCCAGGATCAAGCCGTTATAGCGCCAGAGCCAAGGTCACAACGTACCGCACGTTGGGAGATCTAGAGCTACTGACCCGTCTGCTGGCAACTGGAAGAAATAATCTAACTTGACCCTAACAGCTCCGCAGCAGTAAACAAACGAGGTACGAGTTTAAACGTTGTAGCGTCTGTTTATAAGAGACTACCGCAGCAGTTAATTCCTTCTGGTCCAATTTTCGGACCAGCTAGCCTGAGGCTTGTGTGGAAGTTGCGCAACACACAATCTATCTTTTTTCCCACGGTTCAACTTGACTTTGAAGGTTTTCACATTGAACCACTGCATGGCGTGGTGCTGTACATCTGAACTGAACCTTCCTGAGCGGCATTGCGTTCAAGATTCGAAACAATCACGAATAAAAATGTACATACAGTCTCCGCGACCTCATGTCGCAAAAGTCCGGTTTGGGTTATAAGGGGTTAGGAAGGCTTACAGCCTTATAAGTACCTTATAACTAACTTACGACAGGTTTATGGATGGCTTATAAGTACTTACAAGTATTTATCAATCTCTCCGCTTTCCAGCCCTCCCCTATTCCTCTTCTTCTTTGGTCTGTTTGAAGATTCTCAACCATACTCACACTGTACTCAACGACTCATCTGAACTATTTCTACAATTATATTACGGTACTTCCGAGTCTGTGGGCTGTGGAGCCGCTGTGGGGCCTCCACCCGTTGCCCGGAACCAGGTGCATAACTCAACTCGCGACCTTCTAGTGGGCCCACTTGTGTATGCGCGTGTCTACAGGTTAATAATTACCATAGTTTGAACTCGAATATATGCTAGCACTACTTCCTTACTCCCGTACTGATTACCACAACAAAATATACCCACTACCACGATAGAACACCTCAAGGTGCTAAGCCCTCTAGTGAGAGGGTGGAAAGGCTTTGCCCACTTCCACGGGAATTGCTTATAAGTCCCAATAACCGCCTGTAAACACTATAACCTCTGTAAGAATTTATAACTACTTATGATACCTTTCCGAGTCTTATAGACCCCTCGGAAATCTTACGGGCTTATACAGTCTCATAGGCATGTATACCTGCGTATAATCCAAATCGGACTTTTGCGACACAAGGTTGAAGAGATTTCGGCGTTCGATATTCAGGACCACACACACACGTCCGGCGCGGGCTCCTACCGTCATCGACTGCCATCCATCCCCTCGCCATCTCTCCATGTAAATTCATTTATTCGCAACCACCGATATGGCCCAGGTCAAATCCCACATCGATATATACTAGGGTATTCTGAATCGTCACTCAAATTCGCAACAAGACTGTTCGGAGGGTAAAACACACCTGCTCCAGTGGTTAACCCGCCACCCTGTCCTTTCTCGTTGCTAACGGGACTCGCGAGTTATCGGAGTGCCGCGTGTGGTTGTCGGAAAAATCAAGAAAGGCTTGTTGGGCCATCTCAGGACTTGTAACACCGAATAAGGCGGTTGGGAAAAAATAGCCTAATGAGTTTCAATAGTGTACGATACGGCCCAACAAGGCCTTACAACGACTTATGAGCCTTATAAGGCCTAATGGGGGTTATAACAAGTTATAAGGTTCTCCCATCGCATTTTTGAAAAATTCCTTGTTCGCAATCTTACATTGCGAACTCAGTTGATTCAGTGCTTAACTTAAGAGTCTTCAAGTTTGTACAGAAGGGGCTATTAAATAGAAGGCTACAACAGGATTTGAACTCACGCGAGGTTGTGAAGGAATGACGCGCACTAACCGTTAGACTAAGTGGCCGTGAGAGTAGTATCAGTTTGTTCGATATATAGTACGGCCATTTTCTGACAAGACCTTACAGGACCCGATAAGCCCTACTTAGGCAAAACAGGCCAAAACATATGTTTTGCCTGTCTCCAATGAGCAAGTTGCTGAAACCATGACCTCCGGGATCACGTCTCAACTTTGAATCTTGGGTCTGAAAGAAATCCAGGGCTCGTGCTGCCTCACGCCCAATTCAATCGAACCCGCCGAAAGAGACCGCCAGAATATTTCAGAGAGTCAACATGTATGAAATTTTACCGAGTGGACTTGATTTTGGGTAGTTAACAAGGAGGAGGGTTATTGGGTGTTAGAAGAGCTCAAAAGGCCTTGTAAGCCTTACTGCCAAACCTTACAAGGCCTTGTAACCTCGTTAGGCCTAATAAGCCTTTTTTGATTTTTCCGACAGTTGGTTTCAATTGGAGGAGGAGGAGGAGGAGGAGGTGTATTAACCGCGGTGGTCCCTAAAAGGAACATACGGGTGCTGTACCGACATACATGTGCTGCTCTGACTTCATGTATGCTACAGCCACCTACTATTCGAAACGGTGTGATAGAGATACATAAAGTATTCGTCGCGCGAACTCAAATAGCAGACGGGAAATAATCAAACCTGATGCGTCGACGACGGCGGCAATCCTCAATTTTAGTAGCCTCGATGGGGTTTCATGGTGTTCGTTCCTCCATGACTTCCGCCATATACTGAGGGCACAAGAGGGCCAGGAGAAGCCACCCGATTTGGATTGGCATCGGTTGACCAGTTTCGGTGAAGAGCAATCAGGAAGCTAGGGAGAGTTTGGTACCAAGGTGTCAACAAATGACGAGCTGTTTCGCCCCGAGGTACTCCTCGATAAGGTGTACGTCAACAAGAATTGAATGATGTTCCGCAGAGATGAGGGAACAGTAATCCGAGTGGTGCGTTTGGGGTTTCGACTTTCTGTGTTTTCCGACGGATGGATGAGTACTTTAAGTGGATGGGGGTGGATGGAGGGCACCGAAGTCTTCTGTGGGGCAAGAGGAGGAGGAATCTGACCAATGTTCGATCTCAGACTCAAATAATAACTACGGGAAAGCCAGCACGCAAAAACTTACAGACTCATGCAGCAAGTTTCCAGTTCATTCCGAGTGCGAATTAGTAACGCGCGTCGCGTCAAGCATCAATCGTGTCCTCGGGATATTTCCGCCCATTTCTGTAACGGTCAGACTGTGTCATGGTCCTTTCCCCTCAACACAAGTGTAGTTGTCTTGGATGGTCTCGGTCTTGTGCTGTGCATCACCTGTGGAAAAGCTCGCACACGTTTCCCACGGTTCAACCTCGATCTTCTGATTGCATTCTATTCTATTCTACTCTTTATAAAATTACGACTCTCTGAAGCCTTTAAACTCCGCTCGGATATCACCATAATCTTAATCCTGTTATTAACTCAAGCAAACTCGGTCAATGGTTCCTTCTCCTTGACTGCAGGTTTGAACAGCCCCGCCCTTCAGTGTAAGGCCGCCGTATATCAACCTTCCGCAAGCTACCCTTTGCCATTCTTTTCTCCCTCCGCGAACATGACCTCTCGAGTCGTCAAAGTACACGTCAAAACAGGGAAGTAGATGCCGGAGCGCGAAGTACTTAACGAGGGAGAAATAAAGTTTGATGCCATCAAATGGAACGAACTTTAACCTCCAACAGATTCACCGACCCGTCTGTTGGTCGCCTTTCAACTGGAAGAAATAATCCAACTTGTTGAAAAACTGGGCAATGAGCCGAAAGACCTCGGTCTGCAACTTGAACCTGCAGGCTGAGCAGATATCTCCCGGCTCCTTTGTAACCCACGAAGATACCTTCAAGGCATTCCCGTCACGGCCGATATCGGCGGCGATGTTGTACCAGGTGCGGTAGGTTATTGCTTCGCATCGCTTCCCGCTGCCGCAATCCTTCCAGGAATTTGCTGGGTTCGGGCCCCACCCAGTAAACCATTTTGCAATCCTTTCTCGAGCGATGGCGAGGCGATGCCAATCGCTGGGGAGGAGCAGGGATCGTTTGGGGGAAATCCAAGGGTAGAAATCGCGAGTATAGGGATTGTCGCTCTCATCGTGTTCAAGGGGGAAACGGAGCAAATGCAAAAACGCGAGGGGGATGATGCTTGGGACGTCGCATTCACGCGCCAACAGAATCGACGAGACCGGCTCGGGGAGCTGACGGAGCCTGGGGGAAACGTCCTCAGGGTACTCTGGTGTCCATGATTTGTAGTCGGCGCGCCAGCGGGTCTCGTCCTCCTCTTTTGCAATGGTAGTCCACCCGACTATCGTCGACGGCCATTGTTTCTGCAGCTGAGACGCGACCAGTTTACAAATCCAATCGACCTGGTATTTTTTGGCCAATTGGGTCGGCCCTAGCATTTTCAACGTGAAGTCTTCGCCCTCGAGAATCGACGAGATGCATCTGTACAGGCACTTATGAGTGACTGCCGTACCAGATTAAATGAAATACGCACTGGGGGTCGTACAGGAGTGCTATGAGCTCCCGTAATGCTTTTGCTTCGTCGGGCATGACGACAAGCGGAACACCGTCATAACGTTCCAGGGACGGAGGCGCCGGCATCGCCAGCATATCGGCAAACACAGTCGAGTGCTTGACTAGTATTCCCTTGTGCAGACGGAAATATACAGTGGATCCGTCGCTGGCGTTTGCCAACAACACAAGATTACCGTCGTCGAAATACAATTCGCGGTCGTGCTCGGCGACAGACGCCATATTAGAGGCCTGTCCGGTCTGAGGTAGGGGATGAAAACCTTGAATATGGCTTTGAGCAAGGCGCTGTAGTGGTCCGACTTCGAGATATAAAGCGTAAGGTTGAACTTCGACTGCTCATGATCGGATCCGGGCCGCTCAAGCACTTCTGGAACGAAACAGCATGGGATTCAACCGTCGTCAGCAATATACTGCCCTGAAAACACGGTGACTTTACTCCCCCATCTCCGCATCGTCAGAAAAATGGGGGAAAAAAATGAGGCAACTTCTCGAAAAAATCCACCCGCGCTAGCCGGAGTTGGTCTTGAAACTCGTGCATGCACTCGGGAAACCTCGATACTGTTAATGAGATTTTCCTGCCTTGTTGCGAACCACCGAGTTGTGGATAGAAGTTGAGCTATTTGTGATGTTATACTTACCATAAGCGCGCGAGTATGACTTCGCAATTTCTGGCACGGCGATGGCAGGGTTTCATCAAAGGTGGATCCGGTCCAAGTGTGGACAACCTCTGAATCCTTGGCTGCCCCAAAAACATGCGACCCCAATCTTCCGAGGCCATAAGGTTCGTTTGAGGAACCTTCCACCGAAGGATCCAATTTTCAGCCCGGGTCCAATGGCCATTCGAGAATATCGTAGAAGGCGACGGGAAGAATAGCCGTGACAATTCACGTATTCTGCGGAGGTATTCCGGCACAGGTACTTAGAGAAAAAGATGAATCAGAAAATCGTAAATACGCACGGTGGATCATAAAGCAGAGCGATTAGCTCCCGCAAATATTTGGCGTCATCGTGCATCTCAACAAGTGGGACACCCGTCATACTCTTCCATGGCAGAGGGGCGACGACAAAGTAAACATATCGCGGAAGATGGGCGAGGTTCTCCCGAGCGTGGTTTTATGGAAACGAAAGTACGTCGTGTGCTTCTGGGTACTGTCCTTGGCCGACACGACATTACCATCCTCGATGTAGAAGTCGCGGAGGTTCGATGGAAGTTCGGAAACCAAAGGAAGATTGCTCGTCCGCCATTTCAAGGAAAGGCTAGAGCGTGAAAACGCGGGATGAGCTATGTACTTTACCGTTCGGTAACTGTGGTGAAGAGATATGTTCGAAACTCGGGGATGTTGTGGTTGAATGTAAAAGATCGATATGTTTGCCGCTCCCACGCACAGCCACGAAAGCTTGCCACCAAATAATTGTCTCTCAGCAAATTCTAGCCTCTTGAATATATTATTCGCAATTACAGTCAGCGACAGTAGGGTTTTCATTGTCCAGGACGCCATAGTGAAACCCGGCCATAGGGGCCAGATTTACTGTATGGTACAAAGGTTGAACGTTGAACTGCTGGCGGTCGAGACTCGAGCGCTTCCGGGACATGGGAAGAAATACTGCCATGGATTCAGATACGCATACAAGTGTTTGGTATTTTCAACATAGCGACCTCACGCCGCCTCTGAGTTGCCAGAAAGCTGGAAAAAGTAGGTCAAATTTTGGACGAAATTCAACCGCGATGCCCGAATTTTTTCCTCGTGCCTTTTCTTGCACCCAAGGCAATCGGGACGTATACCGCGCATCTCCACCGCGGATGCACGTAAGAAATCGTCGGTTTTAGCGAGACTAAACCACGCAGGATTCAAACTAATTGTGGTTGTGCAGAGCCCGCTGCGATATACGCAAGATTCAATATCACTGGGGTGGTAGCGCGCAGAGAACCATCTGTCGATCCTTTGCCGGGCAACGAACAATCGACGCCAATCCTCTGGGGGTAAAATATCTGTTTGGGGGACCTTCCATGCAGGTGCATAATCATAATTTGCCAGAGGGTCCACTGGCCATAGAAGCAAACAGTAGAAGGCGAAGGGGAGAATAGACGTGACATCGCATTCACGCGCAAGCAATATTGACGAAAGAGGTTCGGGAAACTCCCGCAGCCGGCGGGTGTCGTCCGGCAGAGGAGCATCGTGGTTCGTCTTCATAAAGACCGTGATCTCGGCTTGCTCGTCGGCAATAGTGTCCCATTCCCGCAGGGTGCCAGGCCAGTGTTTCTCCAACTGAGAAGCCACCATTTTACGAATCCAGTCGATCTCGTATTTTTTCGCCAACCTGGTTGGGCCTAGCATTCTCAAGGTGAAGTCTTTTCCCTCAAGAATGGTCGAGATGTATCTAGAAAACACGGTGATGAGAGAAATCTACTCGGGATTCATCGTAATTACGCACGGTGGATCGTAAAGAAGAGCGATTAGCTCCCGCAAATCTTTCGCGTCATCGTGCATCTCAACAAACGGTGCGCCGTCGTACTTCTCGACAGTCGAGGGCGACGGTAAAGTAAACATATCGCGGAAGATGGGTGAGGCTCTGGCGAGCATGCCTTTGTGCAGGCGGAAGTACGTCGTGTGTTTCTGAGTGCCATCCTTCGCTGATAAGACAACACTACCATCCTCGAAGTAGAAGTCGGGATCGCGGAGGCTCGATGGAACCCCAGAATCAGATGGTGGGTCCGCCATTTCAAGTCAACGACGCTAAAATGCTAAAATGCGAGATCGGCGATGAAGCTGAATCTCCAGAAATCAGGACTATGGTCAGCGGGAGATGGTCAAAACTCGGCAATGAATGCGAAGTGGTTGATGAGTGCTAAGAACGATCGACTGTGGGCGCATGTTTGGCGAAGTTGCTTCCCACGCACAGCAAATTAAACTCTCTACAGAACGGCCTCTGTAAATCCCAGCCTTATCGGCTCCAAATCCCAGCGCTGACGGGCGAAATTAATCCGGGGTCATCCATCCAATTGTCGCGGCATATTGGGTGTAATATCCCTCAGGCTTCAATTTCTCCAGTTTGCGGTAAAATTTGAAGCTGACGGGCCACGGCAAAGAACGGACTCCGCACACAATTCTAGCGGTCAGCAATCCGCGGCCGTCGCTCGAAAAAACCCGCTCTCTAGCTTCTCGCCGTCTCACAGACCGCCGAGACCGTCGTTGGGATGGTTACCGCGACAATTGACACTCGGGACTGTTAAGTGCGTTCGAAGTGCGTTCGATGTTCGATTTCAGTGGAGCGGACTTCGCAAATGTCTCTTCCGAGGGCTCGAGACCACCGCTGCTCCGACACGAAAGGCGGATTTATACACCAACACCTCGACGTTTCACCGCTGGGACCTCATTTTGGGAAGACGACAGCGTGGACGGGGCGCGGCATCGCATGACGCTTGGATTGGTGGTACTCATTCATTTTGTCTATTTATTCTTGGAGAGACTCTAAAGTACCACCGTTAATTAGCGTGTATTTTTCGGCTTAAATGAAGGTTGGATTGGCCGCGAAAAAAAAAAGCAAAAAGCTGGGTACATACTACTGCTAGCGACCTAGACTCCGTGGAGATCGCAAGACCACGGCCTTGTCCCTGAAAAGAAGCCGCAGGGAAAGCAGGAATTCGAAGGACTAGAAATTTGATAGGCTAATTTAGCTTCCGCTTTTGGGCTCACATTAAAAACGACTTAAAAAGGACTACATGAGTGCGCGTCCGCTTCCCTTGTCGACTCTACCCCGCCACCATGTCGAGTCCTCCCAGCGTGTACATTACCCGGCTACAGGCGATACCACCCTCTCTTTTCTTCATGGTCCCTCTCGCCACTATCGTCCTCTTCTTCGTAGCAATATCCCACACCATCGTCCAGCACAGGCACGACCCGGTCCTCATCCACATCCAGTTCCTCGACAGCAGAAAACAACGCGTGGGATGGGTATTTCCCGTCGTGTTTTCGCTCGCTCTGCTCGCGATCGTCGCCGGCGCCTTGCTCTTTTTGCGCGGGAGATCCAACGCCTTCTCCCTGGTCGTCGCAGACACGATTGTCACGTCTTTCTTATACGTGGAACGTAGGTGTTTCCCTACCATTTATGCCGTCTGTCAAATATGCTGAAATCCGTCTGGCAGTAAGTCTCTCGGTCATGTATCTTCTTAGCATCATCGCGGATATGGGCAGCGTTCAGCCCATTCTCTTCTTCGTCTATTGCATCACCCTTGCGGCATTCCTAATCTCTGGTCAGTTGTCGCCAGTATCTCTTTTAGCCGTGCACCTAATTTTTCTCTTCAGGTACTCTCGTCTCAATACTGGGCACTTTCAGGCCGATTCCGCCACTCCTGGCCCCCATCCTATATCTTGCGATGTCCGTGCTGACCATGCCGGTCATCACTTTTAGCTTTCTCTCGACCGCGAGCACTGAAGGAACTTGGGCACCGCAAATAAGTGTGGCATCGACAAGTTCGTATCCGGCGTACGGGTTGGAAAAATCAGGAATACTCGAAGACGTTCCCTCGAGCCTCGAAATGTCGCACGTAGGTCTGCCAGCAACCAACGCGACCCACAACATCCCCGCCCACCTCCTTTGCGGGCAGATATCGGCCGTCATCCACTTTGCGTTCACCATCGGCATCTGCATCCTCCTCCCCGATCAATCCTCACCTCAGTCTACGTTAACGACCGAGGAGGTGGTAGCGGGCATATGGGCAGAAGCTCTCGTATTCAGAATCGTTCAGACAGCCTTTCTGGTCTTGTGGATAATATGCACCATGTCCGCTTTCCTTCGTACGTGCCCCCGCTCTCTTTACCTCCTCTCGTTATGGTCAGTTAATCTAACATACCTAAAGAACTTTTTTCGCGCGTGAACCATCGTCCGCCGGTGCGTTCCTCAACCCTTACGACCGCATCGGACGCCACGGCCTTCACCGCCATTCCGTCGCGCTCGCACCGGCCCAAATCCAAATCGATCTCCTCGTCCTTCTCCTCCCCGCGCCCGCGGCGAAAACCCGTCGGATCGCGCGAAATCCCGCGTCGCCCAAGCCCACCCGGCGAGGACTGCCAGAACCTGCACGACCCGTTCGCCTCCCCGCGCACGAGCCGCGCCACCGTCCCACACTCCCCCACCACCGCTCTCGCCGCCGACGGCCGCCCGACGCGGATGAGCGCGTGGGGCACGCTCCCGACGCCGATCATCCCCCCGCGCCCGCCGCCAAACGTGCTCGTGATCAACCCGCCCGCCCGACGCCTCCCCTCGCTGCGCAACCTGCGCCTCGCGTCGCGGGTGTCGACGGTACCCTCCGTGGAAGACAGCTTTGTGCATGTCGGTTCTCCAGGCGCGGGAAGCGGCGGTGCCTCACTCGCAAGAAGCATGTCGTTCTTTAGCTATACGACGCCGTCGGCGTACAGCCAGGAAGATGGGTTCGATGCGGCTTTTGATGTGGAGGAGGCCATGCTCGCGCAGCAGCTACTCCGACGACTTGACGCGGCGGGCGGCGCGGCGGGTGGCTGGGGCAGCTCATTGAAGCAGCTCGCGCGGAACGGGAGCGCGTCCAGCCGACGGCGCTTATAGCCCACTCTTTCGTTCACTCAATTCGCTTTCCGCTGTATGCACTTGAACATTGCTGTGTCGTTTTACGCCCAAACCAACAGGAAATTAACTACTGTACATAATGGAGATGCCATGTAAAGTAAAGAATCGAAGGAATTTTGAAGAAGAAAGTAGAAGCGCGGGATGATACTGCCGCGCGGAGCGGATAGCGTAGGTTCATACGTAGTCCGACTAAGAGCGTAGACGCGGAAGTAGGATAACATAGATTATACACGAATTTAGGGCCAATAGTCACAAGTGAGCGCCAGTCCCTCTGCGGCGAACCCGTCGAGCGTCGCTGTACAGGATGGATGGTGGCAGCTGAACGTGATGGCTTGCAGACGCGCAGCGACGGCATCATCATCCACAACGCGCCAGCGTGACGCGACCATCTCGACAAACGCAGGTGCGGACTCGAGTGCGTGCGCGCATCGGGTGTTGAAGCTACGAAGGCGCGGACAAAGCGGGGCGACGCCAGCGACATAGGTGAGACGTTTGAAGAACGCTGCGCTGAACTCGCTGTGGTGCCGAGTCTCGAACTTCTCGAGCGCGGGGCAATGGGCGAGTATAGCGAGGATGATATCCTCATAGAATTCACCCATGAGGTCCGTGATCTTGAGCTTGGTGATGCGAGGCGAGCACGTAAGGAAGGACGAGATCTGGCTTTGGAAAGACGCGTGGTCGGACTGTAGCAGCCGGGGAAGGGATCCAATGTTGACTTTGTCGAGGGCCGGGCAGCAGAATTTTGAGAGCAGAGTTGCAATCTTACACGTGGGCCTCTCAAGTCCGCCGGGTACAAATTCTGGGCGTGATACGTCATACGCCCACATCTCTTTCAGATGAACGAGGTTGCACAGAGGCATGTCGAGGAAATCGGCGGGTATGGTTTGCGCTGCCAGGTAGAGCTTTGTGAGACTGGATGCGCCGTGGCAGGCACGAACAAGGAAATCGCCTGGGGCATTGAAGATGGTCAACTGTTCCAGCTGGGATGAAGGCAACTTGAAATCCATCGCCGGACGCTTCAGGAGGACGGAGCGGAGGTTGGGAGCGTATTCGAAGGCGTCGCATGGAGAAGCGCTGCGAGTGGCTAGTGGAGTCCCTTTGGGAAATTCGATGTAGAGGCAGTAAAGGCGAGGAACTTTATCCCTGATGGCGGCGAGGAAAGGAATAGAAGATGGCTCCAGGTCCAAATTGAGGCTTCCGAAGCGACGTGAATAGGCAAAGACAACTTCGAGCGAGTCGTGATCGGCGTAGAGAGAAAGTGGGCTTGCGCCGGAGCGCTCCATCCAAAGGCGAAAAAGGGAGAGATTGAACTGGTTTAAGAGAGTGTACGAAGTCCAAAGGCGTGGTGTTGAAAGAGCGACCCGGCGCCAACGTCTAGAGACTTGAGCCAAGAGCATCGGGGCCCAAAGAGGCGATGGCCGGTTGCATTGGTATAAGGGCATGCGAGGCAAGCAGTGAACGAAAATCTGGGCCAAAAGCTCTTCAATGGCGAGGACCGTGTCGCGTAGTGAGCAGCCCCTCGTAGACTCGGCGGGATAGTATACAGCGTCCCTGTCTTCCTGGGCGAGTTCTTCCCTCGCCTGCTTGGCGATTGCGGCATTGTCGCGGGGTTGGGGACCGGTGTACTCTGCGTGGAGTTTGGCGATCCGCTGCATATGACGGAGAATGATAGACACCTCGTCGTCCATGTATTTTCCTGGCATGCTGGAGTGAGGTTCAAGTTCAACCGCAGTTTGCCTAACACCGCACAACACCGAAATTCCGGCGCGTCGCATCATGGTCAGAGTAAAATATCGTTCGACATATGGCTTCAACCAAGACGGACCATTCTCGCTGGCGGCTGAAGCTAGGACCTGGTGGCAGCCACAGTTGGGTGTATCTTGCCTCCGACGAAGAGTGCGCAAACTGGCCGCAATCCGACATTGACCGTTATTGGCTCGGAATTCCGCTTGCAAGTCGTCGCGTCGCGCAATTTCCCTCCAGCTAAACTTCGGTGTAGGATTTACCGGCATTATCGACCCCGAGCAATGCGCTCGACGCTGCGCGCAACGGTTTTGCTTTCCTAAGAAACCTGCAAGCTCCGGATGGTCATTTCGCGGGCGAATACGGGGGACCTATGTTCCTGCTACCTGGCGTCGTGATTGGCTCGTACATTACTGGGGCGCCCTTTACAACGGAGCAGCGTCTCGAAATGATCCGCTATCTATTACACACCGCCCATCCAGAGGACGGAGGTTGGGGAATGTAAGATTCAAACTTTCGATTGGCCTTGCCTTTATTCACTACGGCCAAGCCACGTCGGAGGAGTAACTACTTGTCTTGGAACCGTCCTCAATTACGCTTCCCTGCGCATACTGGGAGTGGATGCCGAGCACCCTGCAGCGGTCAAAGCTAGAACGACGCTGTTGAAGTTGGGTCCGCGTTTTTCTTTCGTTCCGACCCACGTTCTCAACGTTCTCATAGGTGGTGCCGCGGCTGCGCCTTCATGGGGCAAGTTTTGGATGACCGTCCTTGGATGCTATGAATGGGAAGGCGTCAACCCGATGCCTCCTGAAATTTGGTAGGGTTTAATCCAACGCGTATTATTTGGGCATCTAACAACTCATGAGGCAGGCTCCTGCCGAGCTGGTTACCCTTCCATCCTAGCCGGTGGTGGATTCATACTCGCGTGGTATTTGCACCTATGAGCTATCTCTACCGAGTGCGGTTTCAGGCTCCAGTGACACCGCTCACACTTGCCCTTCGCAAGGTAGATTTGTATAACTTCGCCTCCCCCGCTCTTGACGCGTCCCCGATTCAGGAAATGTACGCGACGCCCTACAATTCGATTGATTGGCCCGCGCAATGCAATAATATCGCAGAGGGGGATATCTACGCGCCGCACAGCCGTCTCTTGGATGTTATGAACCTCTTCATGAGGGGCACCGTCGAGGCCTGCCCCTTCCCCCCTCTGCAGCGCCTCGCCATCGACCATGTTTACGACCTAATCTGCATGGAGGACGATAATACTGTGTGTTTCTTTCCCTTCACTGACTGAAAGCAGCACTCTGATATTTTATTTTCCCAGAATTTCCAAGACCTGGCTCCCGTATCCAAGATGATGAACATGATCTGCCGCATGCACGGGGATGGACGCGACAGCGAGGCCGTTGCGCGGCACGCCGCAGCGCGCGCCGACGTGATGTGGCTCACGCGCGACGGGATGCTTGTAACGGGCACCAACGGCAGCCAGTTATGGGACACGGCATTTGCGGCCCAGGCTTTGGTGGAGACCGGCCTCGTCGACACGGATAAAAATAGAGCGTCCGCGTTAAAAATGTTGGAATGGATAGACGAGGCGCAAATTCGAGAGAATCCTAAACACCATCATACAGTGTATCGACAGGCCTCGAAGGGAGCTTGGTAAATTGCCATTGTCTTTAATGGCGTCCTCCTAGCTGATTATTTTTTCAGGGCCTTCAGCACTAAAGAACAGGGTTATACGCTCACAGATTGCACCTCGGAGGCTCTAAAAGCCGTTCTCTTTCTCCAAAATCGATGGCAGTAAGCGACCATTCCTCTTTCCTTTTGTTGCACTTCATTTTTGTGTAGTGACTCTCCCAAACTGATTTCCGACGCCCGTATATTCGATGCCGTGAACCTCTTGCTCTCCATGCAGTGCAGCGACGGTGGTTTTGGGGCCTACGAGCTGACTCGGGCGCCCAAGTTCCTCGAGTCCCTGAACGCCGCTGAAGTGTTCGGTTCGTCGTTTTCTTACAACTTTCAATTGCACACTGAAAAGAAATAGGCGACACCATGACGGAACACACTTACCCTGAATGCACCACCTCCGTTATCACTGCCTTGCGGATATTCCAACAATATTATGCAGGCTATCGGAAGAAGGATATCGAGTATGTCTGGGCAGCACACGTCTCTCCTTCGAGTCTCAACATATTTATCTAGTCGGACGGTTGCGCGAGCTATCAAGTACCTTCACGGCCAGCAACGCGCCGACGGGTCCTGGTACGGCACATGGGGCATCTGCTTCACATACGCCACGATGTTCGCGCTTGAAAGTCTGGGACTCGCTGGGGAAACCTATGTGAATAGCAAACGCGTGAAACGGGCATGCGAGTTCTTGTTGAGCAAACAGATGTCGGACGGCGGCTGGGGGGAGAGCTGGAAGGTTTGGGACTTGATTTCTGCCGCAGCCTAACACTCATTGCCCGTATGCAGTCGTGCGAGCTGGAGACGTACGTTCAGCACGAAGAGTCGCAAGTGGTCCAGACGAGTTGGGCAGCGATGGCACTCATGTATGCGCGGTATCCCGACACCACCCCCATCAAGCGCGCTGCAACTCTCGTGCGTTTACGCTAGCTACCGGTGAGTCCCTTGCATCCGCTATTTACTCGACCAACCGTCTGCGAAGGATGGGCAATGGCCACAAGAAGCGGTGGAGGGTATTTTCAACAAAACATGCACAATTGTGTACCCCAACTTCAAGTTGATATTCACTATATGGATGCTAGGGTTAGCCCACAAGTATATAGAGGGCAAGGAGGCTTGAATGAGGGGAGTAGAATAATTTTGCAAAGAAATATCCGTATCGTGGGAAAATTAGGAAACAATCGAGTCAGTGACAAAAGAGCTCTTGAAAGAGCGGCTCGGAAAGCCCTTGAACGACGTTGACCGGGCCATGTCGCCGTCTAATACGACAGAGGAGGTCGTGCTAAGCCCCCCGCCGATTACCGCTGGTGGCACATACACGATTCAAGTCGGTTTCCATGTTTATGTGCACCGCTGATTCTAATGGCCAGTTAGACCGTTAGCGTGGGTTGCAAGATCTATATTCGACGACCAGGACCCGATGGACAGACCGAGGAGCGTCTGGCTGAAATTCTGTCCATCCGCGACAAGCCAGTCAACGCGTACACCCAACGTAACAAGGGCATCAAACAGGAGGACTCGGACGGCTCTAACCCAGCGGACAAGTGGGAGTACTTTGTTCACTGGGACACATTCAACAAGCGGCTAGACGAATGGGTCCCTGGCTCTCGTCTCATTCTCTCGCGCGACCTCGAGTGGCCACGTCCGAAGGCTTCCCCGGTTAAGAAGGTTACCCCGGCGGCGTCCAAGAAAGTCCCGGGCAAGGCTCCTCGTCCCGTTACCTCGCAGAACCTCCTCAAGAAGGCAACCTCTAATGCTGCCTTTGCCGCGTCGCCGGCCCTTCCCGCGACGCCGTCCTTTGGCGGGTACTCCGCGTCCCCTTCACCGGGCCCTTCAACGCTAAAGCGAAAGCTGCCCCACGACGAAGAGGAGGAGGAAGAGGAGGAGGAGCCGGAGGATGAGGACGCCGATGCAGAGGGCGAGATGGACGTCGACGGCGAAGGCGAGACGGAGACCTTCGATCTGAGCCTCACCGAGCCCGCCGCCGAGAGCGAGGTCCCGCCCCCTCCCGCCTCCGCGTTCAGCAAGGAGCAAGAAATCGAGAAACTGCGGACCTCGGGGTCGATGACACAGTCCATCTCTGAAATCGCTCGGGTCAAGAACCTGAACCGTCTCCAGATTGGGAAACACGAGGTCGACGCTTGGTATTTCTCGCCGTATCCCAAGGAGTACGCCCACCTCCCCATCCTGTATATTTGCGAATTCTGCCTGTCCTTCTTTCCCTCTCCAATGATGCTTTCTCGACATCGCCTCCGATGTAATATTCTGCACCCTCCGGGGAACGAAATCTATCGCTCCGACGATATCTCTTTCTACGAAATCGACGGCAAGCGCCAATTAACTTGGTGTAGAAATCTGAGTTTATTATCTAAATGTTTTCTCGACCAGTGAGTTTACTTCTCACCCACCCTTCACATCCTCAGCGCTAACCCGCCACCGTTCAGCAAAACTCTGTATTACGATGTAACTCCATTTATGTATTATGTTATGGTCGGTCTTTCTGCTATCTTTTCGCCCTCTATTCACCTTTCCTCAGGCCCAACGGGATTCGACTGGATGCCATGTAATAGGCTACTTCTCGAAAGAGAAAGAGTCCGCGGAGAACTATAACGTCGCCTGCATCCTCACCCTCCCCCAACACCAGCGATTTGGCTACGGCAAACTCCTCATCGAATTCTCGTACGAGCTCAGCAAGAAGGAGGGCAAACTCGGCAGCCCCGAGAAACCGCTCAGTGATCTCGGGCTGTTGGGATACCGTTCCTACTGGGCGGACACGATCCTCGAGCTGCTGATGAGCTCGGGCGAAGAGATGAGCATCGACGATATCGCACAGAAAACGTCCATCACACACGCCGATGTCACGAACACGTAGGTTTCGCAGTTGACGCCGGGGTCCTATGTACTTACCACGTCTCCAGATGCGCGACGCTGGGTCTTTTCAAGCACTACAAGGGCGCACACATCATTTGCCTGAACAACGCCGTCCTCGAGCGAATCGAGAAGTCGCGCAACAAGCGCAAGCGACGGATTAACCCAGAGCATCTGCGGTGGAAGCCGCCAGTCTTCACGCGCGATCAGCTGCGGTTTGGATTTTAGTATCATGTATTACAGGGTTCATATGTTACAGCGAATAAACACCACGGTTTTCGTCTCTACACTTGGCTCTAGCGTCAGTCGTATCTTGCTCTATTCCCTAGGGGTTGTCGCGCCCCTCTTTTTCCGGAAGGTGATTCCCTCGTCCACGTCTGTCATCCTCAGCCACTCGTCCGGCAATCCTCTTCGGGTAATCGTGGGAGACGGAGGTCTCGATGCAGCAGGGGAGAAGACGCCGACGCCGGACAGTTTTAAGCTATTCTCCTCTGACGTGAAGTAGGCGTGGGGGTGGGAAGACATGGAGGGAATGGCAAGCGGTGGGAGGGTGTCGGTGCTGGACAGCATACGGTCGCTGCCGCTCGTGGAGTCGAGGAGGGTTTCCGAGTCGTCGGTGTTTGCGAGCGACGCGGAGGAGGGGGAGGGCGTGCTGTGGTCGACGACGCGGACGAGGGGCGTTTTGTTGTGGATGGTCTCCTTGTCGCTCGTGGACGCCTTGACGTCGTCGATTATGCCCAAGGTGCGCGCGATGCCGTAGGAGGCGATGTCCTGCATTATTGTTATATGGTTAAACGCGGATACCCTACGCTGTGGACTCGTTTTGCACCCACCAGAAGAGTGAGGATAACGACGGGCATAATGAGCAAGATTGCAAGAACGCGGGAAGCATATGCGATTTGGGAGATCCAAGAGTGGGGGTAGTCGGTCCAATTCCACAGATGGTCGACATATAGGTTCCACAGCACTCGAGGCAGCGACAAGATACTGAACGACGACGAAGAGACGTCCATCGTCGCGACTCGTGAGCTTTGGTAACAATATGTAGACAAGCTTGCAATGCTTACGGCACGCCAGGAAACACATGTCAACAACGCGAGGAGATTGTGGCAAGACCAGAAATTATTTCATTACAGTCTAACAACGACGCCGTCTCATTTCCGTCCAGGATAATCATACATAGTACGTAGTCGTAGTGGATATAGCGTGCAAGTGAAAACACAGCAGGGACACACAAAGTAGTAAGCCCAGAACATAAAGTACCGACGGAGGGGTATCGCAGCGTGCAGAGAACGAAAGCGGACAAGCGGGCGAGCGGGCGGCCAATAATCACGGGTAGTACACATTCGACGGGAACACCACCCCATCCGAACGAATCAAGATAAGCGGCCGGCGCTTCGGCGACTGCGAGTCGGGCGGGAGGCACCCCAGCACCTCGTTGCACCGCACCTCGACGAACGGCGACGGCTCCGCGCCAAAGAACACCGACACGGGGTCCGTCTTGGAAAAGTTCTCGCCGTAGACGGTGAGCATCTTGGACGCGTGCGGGTTGGGCTTGGAGAGCACGGAGCGCGCGGCCTGGGCGTGGTGTTTGGGCGCCTCGGCGGCGCGGTCGGGGGGCAGGTACTTGACGAGCCCGGGGAAGGGCGTGACAGGTTTTGAGGGGACGGGGAAGGAGCCCTGCGCGTGCTGGTTGTCGAAGAGGACCGGCGGGATGTAAAAGTTGTACCGAACTTGGTCTAAGAGCCGACGTTCAGAGAAAAAACATAAGGGGAATGAATGAAAAAACACGCACCGGTGCCAACGATCGTCCACACGCTCGTCTCGCCAATATCCACCTGCCAAAGCGCACCCGAAGCAACGCCCGAGTCGCTCCCCGACCCGCGTCGCGTCGAGGTCACCGACCCCGCCGAACTCGGCCTCCTCCGCCCCTTGGCGCCCGGCTTCGCGATCCCGCCCGTCAACCCCCCAGCACTCGTTGACCCCCGCTTCTTCCTCACCCGTCCCCCATCGTTCGACAAAAAGTCCGGCGACGCAGACGGCGACGTCGGCGCGCTGCCCGAGGGGTGGAAGTACTCGGCCCCACCCGACGGCCCCGACGTGCTCGACATCGGCGACCCCGGCATCGTAGGCGAGTTGGACCCGCCCTGCGCGACGCCGTTCCACTGCCGGCCGTCAATCGGCCGGTACGTGTTCACCTTCTCGCCCATGCAGGAGAGGAACGCGCCCGACACGCCCGGGGTGCCGGGCTCGGGCATCGACCGCGCGCCGTCGTACACCTCGAACGCAATTTTGTGCAGCTGCGAGACGGGGTCCCCGCACACCTCTGCGGGCGCGCAGTAGTGGTCCGCGACGCCCTTGGCGCCCTCCTGCAGACCGCCGCCGACGACAGTGGTTTGGTGGTCGACCTTGCGGATGATGAGGACGGGGCTGACGACGCCCGAGGTGAGGCATTGCAGGACGACGGTTTGGTTGTAGTAGATGGGGATCTGCGACCCGTTGTTGGAGAACGGGATCGCGTTGGGCGGGGGTGAGGGGTAGTCGGGCTGGGGAGGCGGCGGTGGGGGCGCGTCGATTCCGCCGGCAGGCTTGTTCACATCGACAATGTACATCACGAAAGGATCTGGGGTAGATTATCAGAATTTTAATTTAGCCAAGTGATGTGGGAATGAAAACTAACCCCAACTGGCAGTCCGGGCGATGAAAGAGGGAGTGGTGGACCGAGATCGCTGGTCCAGACCCATGAGGGGAGCGCCATCCGAGCCCTTGAAGGACGAGCCCGACCCAGAGACACAGAGATATTTCGTCGACACCGTCTGCGAGCGCAGCCGATGAAACAATGAAATTGTCGAGCCGTGATTGATACAGACTATTCCCACCAGATTCAGTACTTGACAGCGGAACCAAATTTTGGCGCAGGGTGGAAAACTCACGCTCTAAATTCTTGGCGCTCTGCCGTTTTTTACTAGGTTTGCTGATGACTTTGATGGGACGGCTGGGGAACGTTCCAATAACGCGCTCGGGCTCGTCGTCCGTCGCCGGGGCGGTGATTTTGACCAGCGCCTCGACTTTTTTCTTCTTCTCATCGACGTCGGAGATGAAGAGCTGTTTCCCGACGCAGCGGCCGGTGTAGGTCGTGCCGGTGGGCGGGTCGCTCACGTCGAAGGATTTGCCGGACGACCCGGTCCATTCGATGGAGCCTTCCTGCGGCGTGGGCTCGCCAGAAATGGAAATGACCACGCGCGGGGGACAGAGCTTGGGCTCGTCGCCGCGACGACTGACCTCTGTCCACCAGGAGTTGCCAATCATGATGGCAGTGGGCGGGGGGCAGAGGAAGCTAGATTTGATGGCTCAGTTGAGACGAGGAAACACCGAGATTTAACGGACCGTTTTTCGGTCCCATATGACTTTTGGGCGACTTTGCTGGACATGACAATCACGGTGCGCTCTCCAAACGCAAGACGGTTGGGAGTGCGGATGTACTGTTCGAGATATGGCCTTTTGGCGCATTAGTCGAGTGTCGAGGCAGGAGACCAAGAAAAAACGCACCGAATGTAGGTATGCAGGTCGGTGGAGCTGCCGATGGAGCGAGGCTCGAGGTTCATTCCACGCAGAGTGTCGTCTACGCTGGCAACACCGCGCCCGTTGCCCATCTCCATGCTATAGTGCGGCATCTCCTCGGAATACGATTCGTGCCGGTAGCCGTGAGTCGCGTTCGGGGCGACGCTGCGCAACATGTCGGAGCCATGGCCGTGGGGGCCGGGCGGGGGATGACTCGGGTGGCCAAAGCGGTTGTCGGGAGGGAAACGCGGGGGCAGACGGTCTGGGAACTGGGAGATGGAGTTGCCCGGCTGGAAGGGGGGGTTGATTGTGTAGTCGTCGTTAAAGTCGTTTGGATAGCTGCGACGCTCGGGGGCGAGGTCTGTGTAGTTGGGGGGGTAGTCCTTTGCAAAAGGCGACGGATGGTGGATACCTGCGACGGGGTCGGTTGGGGTCAAGGGGGAGACCTTGCCGTTGTTGTTGTAGGAGATATCGGGGTAGTTTGAAGAGTAGGACGCGTCGGGGAAGCTGGAATGGGCGTACATGCCGTCATTAGGCAAGCCGTAGCGCGGGGGGCCGAGAGAAGAGGCAGAAGCGGGGTTTGGACGGTAGGCAGAGCCAAAAGCATGGCCCGGGGCTGGTTCCTGGGAGTCAAAGTGGTGCTGCTGGGGCCCGTCTGGGTAGTCGTCGTTCTGGGGATACATGGGGTGGTTGTGGTGGGGAAAGTCAAGGGACATTTTGCGGTCGCGGGACGGGGAATTTGCGGGGGGGTTGAGTATGTCTGCGAGGTCCCAGCGGGTTATGTCTGAGGGGGAGCGGGCAGAGGCAGGGTTCATCGAGAACTGAACAGAAGAAACAGAGACACTCTCCCCGTCTTTTTATAACTCAGGCTAACCGCCATTCCGGCATCCTTGCATCCAAACAAAGCCAATCCCGCGGAATTCACAATTAACTTACTGCCAGTTTATAGATTATATTTCGCCGCCAGCCTATCGGTGTCCTGGCTATTCAATCTCCTACCGCTCCGAGCAATTCCCTCCTCCCGGCTCACAGGGCACAGCAAGCACCCAGTTGCCGTGTCGGCGGACATAGATCCTCATCTCTGCAACCGTTATGTTATCGGCGTTTCCCGACATCGATTCCTTTTCTGAGACTCCCTTGGCGTCCCGTTCTCCCGTTGTCTCTCTCTGTCGCCCACCGTCCTCCACAATTCTCTTGTTGCTTGCATCACTTTCAACTTGTGTACTTGGTCAAACTCGCAGTATCTTCAACCTCAACCCCCCACAGCGGAAGCATTATTCCTCGACTCGGTTGTATTATATTTTACGTCACTCGTCGCCTGATACTTAGGCACCAACACTCCTTCCCAGTCGGCCTCCTCCAGCGGCAGCCGCGAACCAACACAAAGAACTGTCACCTTCTTTCCATCACTTCCCTGCTTGGGTCTTTGCTGCCCAATTCAGTCTGTTGGCGCTTGCACCGAGAACCCCATTTCTCCAACTGACGCAATGCATAATCTCCACATGGCTTTTCTCTCATTCTAAATTCCTATTCTCCTTCAAAGTCCCCGTCGTCCGTCTTATTTTTGCCCAAATCCCTCCGCGTCCTTCTCGGGGTGGACAAATCGCCGCCAACTCAAGATTGGCGCGCCGCAAATCCCGTCGATGGTCGATTTACAATCTGCTCGGCGATGCAGAGATCATCGCCGTTCATTTCAAGTCCTCCGTCGACCTTCGTTTCAAACCAACAGAGTCTACGCAGAATTCGACGATCCTCCCTCCTGCCCTATCAAGCGACTTCGGACGCCGAATCCCTGCACAAAGCGGACGCCCCCGATCGGGCAAGACCTCCCTTGCGTAAGATGGATGGAGAACGGAGGAGGTGACTACAACCGACCAACGAATCGAATATACGGAATAGAACGATCAAGGACCTTCATCACTGATTTAAGGTGTCGACGCGGACCGTCGGCATTCCGTGCGCAGCAGTTGACTCTCGAGGCTGTACAAGTCGCGTTTGGTCGTCTGTCCTGGATCGCGTCGCGGGGACGCGAGGCCATATGGCGTGTTTAAATGATAACAGTGTCCCGTCCCTTCTGTTCTTCTTCTTGACCCTGCGGAGAAGGAACGTTAACGTTCATTGGCCGTAATAACGTAGCGCGCAGAGGCTTCCCGCAATTATGTCGTTAGCTTTTTATAAGTTGCGATCCAATCCCTACACCCTTTACCTTAATTTATTTTTACACTCAAACGCATATACAGATTCCAATTCGAACATTCGAAAGAAGACCCTCTGCCGGAATAGCAACAGACAGTTTCAATACCACCGCGCCTCGACTCGCTTCCCCTCGTTCGTACCTGCACACAATAAACCATTCCTCAAGTCCAACTCCTCCGAACGAATCGCATTTCGCCACTTGAGCACGCCGCAAAGCCTAGGACACCGAGTGACAACCGACACTGGCAGACGGGCGGACAACGCAACAGATTATGACGCTCTAAAAGGCGCCTTCGCCTCGCGCATTACTTCACTCAGTAGTTGATATGTCGCAAAGATATATATACGCGTATCTTCGCGATGATTACCACGCTCCTCCTCGAAGTAGACTAGACTAGACTAAGAGGGTGCAGACAGACCACGTTTGCATCGAGTGATGGATGGATGGATGCTGGACGCTTATGGTGCCGGCGGTAAGACAATTTAATTGCGGTCGACGAGACCTTGGCGCCAGTCGGAATCGCGGTGGTCCGCGGAGACAGTAGGCCAGAAAGGGACTGGTGCGATGGCGAGATGGTGTTCGGCGTGGGTCGGGGAATACGAGGGTCGGGTCGGGTAGGGTAGGGTCGGGTGCCGCTGAAGGGCCGTTAGGAACATGGTAGTCAGGGTAAATCGAAACGAATAATCATTTGAACAATTTTTTTTTCGGAATTCTCGAGTTGGCCTCTTGTCGAGTTGAAGACAAACGCGCCGCATGGGAGACACGTGTTGGAGCGTCGGTCCCTGGCGCGATGCATGGATTTGCACGGAGGTAAAACCTCGAAGCAGATCAGCATGTGAAGCTGAAGCTCGTTTGAACTATTAATCAAATTTTGCGCAGCAAAGGAAAGAAAAAATGGTCTTTGCCTTTTAGTAGGAAGTGCCGCTCACCACTTAACCAGACTGGTGAAGTGGTAAGCGCAGACTGGTAAAGTGGTAAGCCGCGCTTACTAAAATGCAAGGGCCAGGTCAAGCACGCGCGTCCTGCAGATCGTTGGATTTAAAATTACTGCCACCAAAGTTCAGGCTGTGGGAGACGCACACCATCAAGATGCGATTGGCGACTGGCTCTTTGGTTCTTTAGTTCCTTGCTCCAAGGGAAAAACGGCGCATCATAGGTGCGCCGCCCTTAATTATGCTAAGGCGTACGCGACGCGAGTTAGGCTGAAACGCTTTGGAACGGGAACCGACGCGAGTTTCGCGACGCGACAACAGAGTTACGCGACGAGTCGCGTACGTAACGAGAATCACAAGCTTGCTACGGACCGAGGGAAGCGGACTTTTGGCGGCAAGCGGATTGGACCCACAGGAGTACTCGGCGCGTAAATGAAGTAAATGAAAGGTTGACTGGCGGTGGGGCTAGATATGAAGACTAATGAAGTGTTGTCCTGCATGAGACTCGAGGCTCGAGGCTCACCCCAGATTTGATGCGTTGGGGCGGGTTGCTTATCGTCGGCCGAACGCAAGTTGAACTTGAAACGTCGGATCGCAACTTAAAAACGGGATATTAATGCCGTCGGAAAAAAAAAGACACAGCTATGGCCTTCAGGGATGCAGACAAGCAGCGAGCGCTGTTCGGGATTGGTAGACGCGGGGATAGTCAACCGGGATGATAGTTGCGGTTTGAATTTGTAAAGCGCAGTTTTGTTTGGGTTTGTTGGGCGGCGGCGTCGCGATTCCTAATCCGACTGTGCCTCGGCCCATTCGACGCCACTTCCGTCACCCAAGCCTGCAGCAGCGTCTTCTGTCCAGCCAGCCGGCCATACTTGCCCTCGTGTACTAGGGTTATCACTCTCTTTATCCCCTCATGTCGGGCTCGTCGTATCGCCTCGAGACCCCCCGCGCCCGGCCACCGCCGTTACAAGTCGGCAAATCCTCGTCTTACAACTCTTCCGCGTCCATCCTGGGCAGCAGCCAGCACCATTCAGAGCCTCTGCTGTATAACCTTCCCACAGCACAGTCCATGTCTCCCCCCGCAAGTCCGCGATCGAGAGCAGCAAGTCCGAGATCTCCAAGATCCAAGCTCACGTCCCCAACGTCTCCCACCTTCGGTCGTTCGCGAACACCCGTCAATGGTCGACAGACGCCCTCGTCCAACGGCCGGAATCGTTCCACTACGCCCTTGGGGGTCGCTCGGAGCGAACTCGATCAGTTTGCAGAGTATTGTCGCGCTTGGTGTGCAACTTGCTCCTTTCAAGGAATTCCTCGTTCATTTTATCATACTAGGTATTTCAACCAGGACGACAACTCGGGCCGTCTCATGACACAGACACTCGCGAACCTGCCGTCTTCGCAGCGGGCGCCGTATTCACGACTGCAAGCGTCCATCCGATCCGCGTACCACCGTTCGGTCAACGCGCGGCGCACGGCCGAGTTTCGCGCCCACCTAAGCGCGACGCAGCCCGGGGGCTCCCTCATGCCGCACGCCCGCGCCAACCCGCAGGGAAACGTGGCGAGGAAGGGTGCGTGACGTGCCAACTCCTTATCATCCCAATCTTACACATCCTCCTAGAACGCTACGAACGATTCGAACGGTTCGTTCGGTCATGGTGCACTATGGGGATGCCCGGTCCACAACCTTTCTTCCAGACACGTACGTGAATAATCGTAATAACATTCGATTATTAACCGTGTTCTTCTCGCGTGCAGTGTGGGCTATTATGCGGCTGCAGATTGTCCCCGAGGGCATTGGGGGCGCGGGGCGGAATAAGATCCAGTGGGAGTTTGACGACGCAGGTTGGGTCAGGTCTTGAATGACCGTGGATATTCAACTAACCAAAATTACAGTTCTTCGGGAGACCGGGTAGGTTGCGCCGATCACGTCAGCACCATTGGCTCATCTTCTATTTTTAGCGGCAAAGATTTTATGGTCGAGGCGATCGACGTTCTCAAGGGCGTTCTCGCGTTTGAAGAGACGCCGTCGAACAAACGCGCGTCAAATACGGTCAGCAACTTTCCCGACGCGTCGGCCACCGTACATTCGCGGTCAAAGTCACAGCCGTTAACGTCTCCGGCGGTATCAACGACACAACCGAAACGCGCGCGCGCGCCCAGTGATCCGTTCCTAGATACCCCAGCTCCATCTGGATCGTCCCTCTCCTCCTCCCCTTCGTCGGGTACTTCGGCGTTGCTGGCCACACCCCCGGCGGAGGACACTCTAATACCCCCATCATCCACCGCGGCATTCTACGCCGACGACCCCCAGAACGCATTCGACGAAGACGAGGAGTTTCTCCGAATATGGACCTCGCCGGACCTCCCCAACCCCGAGTTCATCGACCTCCTGCGGGTCTTTCCGGGCTTTATCACGCGACGCGCGTTGCCCCGCTTTCCCGTCGTATCAGCTCCGAAAGATATTGAGGAGGGGTTCGACGTGGGTGGGGAAGGTAAGGTGTTGCGTTTTGGTACAGGCACCATGTGGGTGAGTTCCATACCCCGGGGGGACGACTGGGAGGGCGGCTGGTGGGCGAGGTTCTGCTTGTGGTGGAAACAGGTGTTCTGCTAGAAGCGATCGACCATCTCGGTTCTTTCCTCTGCTGAACGTTGACCGTTTGTATTTGACGATCTGTTTGAACCATTTGCATTCCCTCATATAGGTTGAACACTCATTACTTATGGCATTCCATGGTCGGACATTCAGCTTGCTGGATACATCGTGCGCGACCAATAACATACATTCACTCACTCACGAGCCTCGGACTCGCACCACATTACACTTGTACTGCTACTTATCCTGACGTCCATCCCAGATAAAACATTTCGCACCCGTTCCGCTATGAATCTCGCGCGCCGACCACGTTTGTACATTGCAACGCTTATTTCTAACCGCGCCGTGGGTCTGCGTATATTCTTCCTGATCCCTCCCACCAGCGTCTAAAATCCTTTCCCGCGCGACGACCACGTTTGTACATTGCAACGCCTGCCTACACTCTGAATCCCTCCCACACGCTAAAATCCTATCACCACTCGTCGGATCCGCTGTTGCCAAACCAGCTCCCCGTCTATAGGCTCCGCTTCTCTGGGTTGGCAATTCGATCTCCTTGGTTGGTGTTCCTGCGGACGGGAGACCCTCCTTCATCTCCGTGCCGAGCACACCAGCCCAACCATTCCACACTTCCAGGTTTAATTTTAATTTTAACTACGCTTCCGCTGTCCTGGAGCAATCGCCACGGTGATCAACCCCGCAAATCAATCCCCCGCCCTAAAACCAGGGATACGTCATTTAGGTGTCTTTTAGGTGTCTTTAGACTCTCCTTTCCTTCCCTCTGTCACGGTAATTCTCGCCTCCCAGAGGCGAGTCGCGCACGAAGCTCGAGCCCCGAAACAGCGCCAAGACAAGTGCTTCCACGACTCAGGCGAGCTCGGGGTTCATGTTGTTCCTCTGTTTCTCCGAGTCGACTCGTGAAGCGGAAGAATGGCTTGGTTTTTTTTTGTTCGAAACACAAAACACAGCCTTGCGCGTGCCTGACGGTGCGGATTAACTTCACGGGTTCCCGCAAACCCCTCCCAGTTCCGTGGCTACGGGTCCCATGTCCACTGTACTAGCTGCTGGTCGCGCGCGCGAACGGAGTCTGTCCAGTATCCCGATATGGTATATAACACGTTTCCGCTGTGCTGGGTTTGGCGCACTGATAGTGGAGTGGAGTCGCGTCGATATTTCGCGCTTTGACGCCGAGCGTCAAAATTCATCTGGTTTGTCAAAACTCCTCCTTTGGTTCGTTCATCGGTGGATTGTGGTACGAATTGACAATTGTTGGTTTGCTCTTCGGTTTCTCCCGGATCATGACGCTGCATTGTCGAGTTCTTGCACCATCCCTCTCACACGACAAAGAGGCACTTGCGCGACAAATCGGCTTTGCTCCTCTAACACCTAACACCTGAATCAGAAGTCAATCACAGAGCTCGGATAGAACCGCGCTGGCTTCCTTGGAGTAAAGTCAAAATGCCAGCTGGTACATTTCTTTCCTTTTCCAGGCGCGAAGACGACACGCAAAATATAATTGTTCCTGGATGAACCGCCGGGCCGCGGATCAACTGTTGAGCTCTTCTGAGGCACAAAAACAGACGCAAAATATAATTGTTCCTGGATGAACCGCCGGGCCGCGGACCAACTCTCGAGGTCTCCTGAGGCACAAAAACAGTAGACCATATGATTGATAGCGCCCATAAGGAAAATGTACTGAATCAGACTCTGTCCCAGAAGCATCTTTTAAGCTAGATTGCCATGTCTTCGGGGTTCAGGGGTGGCACCGCCGAGCGCAGTAACTTTCAGCAAAAGTCGGGAATGATCCACTTTCAGACTTTATTTTGACTCGCGAGCAAACTCGCGAGAATGTCACCTTCGACTTCAAGATCCCGTTTCCCATGTTCATTTCATTTTCACTGGCGATCCTCCCAGGTAGACGAGAACATGAGAAAATCGTGCCGGATGTAGACGTGAATCGGAAGATGCTCGTTCCTTCAAAGCCACATGGAAATAGTCAGCCTGGGAAACGAAATGTGGGGAAACTGCTTGGCAATGAATTTAAGTCTCTGTGCGATGATCAAATCTTAGCGAGGATGATAGGCGGAGGCCAACCAGATAATCAACTACATACCAAGCGGAAGCAAATTAGGCGAGGTCCTGACCTTGGTTTAATTCGATCTCCACGCTTCTCGAGGACTGAGTTTTGCTGGAATGCGAGCAAACCCCAAAATCACGATGCACCTCGTGCTCGCCCGTGGTTGGTTGGGGGTAGCGATCTTATGTGGTCTGGTCATGGAGGGATGAATAGTTTCCGCGGGACGAGAGTTAAGAACAGGCGCGACCAATAACGGCTCTTGGTGGGATCCAATCATAGGTCTCCAAGATTTAGATAACAACGTCAATAACGTATCGACGAAGCAGCGTACTCGGTGTTGACCGGGGATCGACGGCGTATGCTAAAAGGAACCTGGGAAGAGAAGACTCCGACCATTATGAGAAAAATATTCAAGGTCGCTGAGCGAGGTTACGCTGAAGCTCTGCGTTCTGAGCTTTGAGCCTAGGGAAAAAGGCCCGTGGAGAATTAGGAAGATCATTGAACATGCTGAACGCAACGGTACCTATCAATTTCTTCCTGCATGCGCTCCATTTTCTGTGCCTTGGCATTATTGCTCTTCTCCGCCGCCGTCAGTCGCCTCTCAAGTTTACTGATATATTCCGGAAATTGAGCTAGTCTGTTTGCCATGATCCCGAGTTCATCGGCGGCGGACTCTGCATCCGCGGATTCAGACTCGGCCAGCGAAGACAACGCCACAGGCCCGCGTGGCTCAGAATCTCCGGAACTTGTAGCGCTCCCCGACGGAAAGATGAATGGGTCGTCCAATCGCACTTCCTGACAACGAGCGTTCAGTTTACATAGATTCGGCAACTACGAGACAGGACAGGCGCCGTCACGCACCCCAGACGCGCCAAGGACGCTGCTCCGTATTCCATTTCTGGGAACATTGCTGTTTTCGTTTCTAGTTCTACTGACGTCCTCTGATTGCTCTATGGACCTCCGCGTAGGAGGCGTCGTTGGATTCCAATGGCGTTCCGTGCGCTCCGCCGTGGGAGGAGGGGTTGATGGGCGGAATGACGTCGCAGAGGGTTGTGCGCTGAACCAACTCGGAAGGGCGGGTGAGGTTTGGGACGTCGGGGGAGTGGCGGTATGGGAGGGCGATGGAGAGACCGAACCGCTAGCGCGGAGTGCAGATGATGTTATGGCGCTGGTGCTCGCCTCGGTGGCAGGTACATTTTGGGCGCGTAATATTGCATCCAGACGTGCCTGTGATGCCGGAGAGCGTGTCGGGGTTTGCGAGGAGGCATTCAGCCGCTTCTGCACCGGACTGAGCTCGTGTACCAATGCAGAAGCGGGGCGCTTGCTTGGTGTTACGGGGGTGGATTGAGATGTGCTTGAGGCTTGGGACGACTGGGACGACGGCATAGGGAGTTCGTCCTCCCATTCTATTGTGTCTCGGTGGATTGGTTCCGACAACTTGGGCGACAGACGTACTGAAGAAATTGCACTGCCGCATACCGTCTTGGCCATCTGAGACTACGACCTCACAGCAGTAAAACGCCCTACTAGTGGTTGTTGGACGCGCAACAGAAAGAACGGAGGCTCCTCACCGGTTGGGATTTCCCTCCGTATGACTCCATTTTCTCTCCAGGACGGTTTCGCTGTGTGAGAAACATCTTACCTCCCCATTGCGGCGCACTGGCGAGGCGACATGGACATTGGACATAGTTTTTGTTAAGAAAGAATGTTGTTGGCGCAAACCGAGTGGGAAGAACTGCTTCGTTGACACAACATCAGTGGCTGTCCGCGGAAGCCAACAACCACTCTCGGCTCGAACCAAAATTTCAAAGTCTCTTGCTTTTGTGCCGCTCTGTTTCCACTTATCCAACGTCTTTCAAAATCGGCGACTGATCTGTTGCAAACTGCTGAGCGGTTAATTATCATTGGACTCGTTGAGACTTCGAGGGCAAGGGATCTGAGGGTTGCAGCGGAGATAGAGGGCTGTAGACGTTTGTATGCAACCTGTACGGAATTTGGCGCGACATCGGCGGCCAGTATCCCGGTCTGTGGCCCTCCTCCAGTCTGTCATCGCGGCCGAACTGGTTGACGGCCCGTTGCAATTAGTTTGATTGACGAGAGATCGGACTTATAGAGGGAGCCAGATCGACATTTCCCGCCTTCGACCTGGAATTGCTTGCAAGGTTCGAACTCACCTAAAATCCATCCTTTTGAAACTCCAGGAAACCAGCGATTCGGACAATCTCAAGCACGAACGCATGGATATCGTATTTAGCTGGATAATTCTATTTGTCAACCCCCCTTGTTGCATCAACGGGGGTTGATGCTAATTGTCAACCCCCAAGATTTATAAGCTGGGATGTGATGGCGCTTGATGGCGGGGACGGCGGGAAGGAGCGGGAGGTGGTCGGGTGCTCTCCAGCGACGAAGTGCAAGTGTAAGAACACATAATAAATCACATACATCGACCAGAGATGGCCATGTAGCCTCTCAATTTTTTGGGGGGCCCTCCCGTCGAAAACAGTCAGAATTTTTGCCGTTCTGTCGTTTGAACCACCGCAATCATGCGAGATGCCTCGGAAAAATTGGGAGAAAAAGAGATAGCATGTCCATAGACTCCAAACAGTATTTAGCAATCCTGCGGGACGAAAATCCTTCCTTTCCTCTGAAAACAGTGGATTTTGCCTCAAAAATGGTTTGAAATCTTATCTTATCTTGTACGGCAGGGGGTTACCAAATAGAAAAAGTCTATATGTCAACCCCGTTGTTCTTGTCAAGGGGGTTGACAAATAGAATTATCCTATTTAGCTTGTCAAAAGGCGGACATTGAACGAGGCCCAGGCCATCGATATCCTCGCCGATGGTTATTCAGAAGAGTCCAGACCAGCTAGAGATGGCTAGATGAAGAAGATCGACCTCTCCGAGTGAATCTTGCTTTCCTAACCTGGCCTGGGCCGCTTGGCAACCTCCGACCGGTGGAGGAATGAAATACTCCGATATAAAACGAACTTATCCCGCGCAAAATGATTCGTCAAGACCTTCCTCAGCGGTGCCACTCCGTTGCTCGTTTGAACTAGATTATGGCTCGGCGTTGTCGCCGCACTGGCATGGGTGGATGTAGAGATGGATCTCCCTCTGGTAACTTACGGTATCACGTAGGTACCTAAAAAGCGGCACACCAACATGCACCCGATGGCGCAAGGAAGTGCGCCTGCTTCTAATAAGTTGGCCATATAATTAGTACGCAGGATGTCCCTGTTCGATTCGGGGTCGGGTGGTGATCCTTTTCATTCCGTTTTTATCTATTTAGTTGATTTCGCCTTTCAATACAACACCGAAAGCCACTGGTACGTCTCAACTTTGCTTTCCGTTGTACGTATCGAACTGATCATTCTCAGACTCGGTTTTATAATTTTTGTGTTATCGAAAGCGCATTTGCCTTAGAGAACTAGAATGGCCTGATGACATCACTTACATGCAGACATCGGAAATTGAACCGTGGGAAGAAACCACCATTTACACCCACACGATATCGGGAAAGGGAAGGTACACCTCTGTTCGCTAGACTTGGTAATGGAGATTTCGTAATAGCCGAAATCGAAATGCGAAGGTCTTCCGACGCAATCCGAGCATAGGAAACTGGATAAAAAAACAAGGGTGTACTCAGGACCGTACTAAGCAGTTTGCGCGGTACAGTCTCGCTCATCAGTATGAGATGCCGGCGGAAAGCTGGGGGGAGCCGGACGTGAGAAAAAGTGGCAAGTTGCCAGCACTGAACGGTGCGTGCCAATATTTCTTACTTACTTCACCCCCGGGCCACAGCGTATGCCTTCCAGCAAAATTTGAGAACACTTTGAATTGGACAACGTGTCAAGCAAGAAGGGGAAGTAACAAGTTCGACTGCGAAAAGTTACTGGTGGTAATTGATTGTCAAGGTGAGTGCTGATGGTTCAACTCCCTGCCCCGCACACTCATCGAAAAATACCGCGTTCCCGAGTTCAGTAAGCCTACTGTTGAGTAAGCAGTACAACGAGCCGTCGTCCGAGGCATTTGACAATGTGCAGTCGTTCGCCAGACCCGACGAGGGGCACTCCGTGCATGTGGTGTCCCACTGCCTGTAAGTAAATGTTCAATAAGAGGCGCTCAAGGACTCGCATGGTCCTCGGAGGGCCATGCATAACTCACTGCTGAACGGCCGGTCCAGTCTGGAGTTGTGCATCTGCAGAAGCGGCGATAGAGGTGAGCGCGAGACCGGGGCCGAGCTCGTGCCTGCGAATAAAATAAGGCTTCAGGAAAATGTGTCGAACTCCAGAGAACTGGGAACACAAACTGGATCGAAAAGAAGTCGCCAAACTTGATGAGACTCCTGGGCCCTGGACCAGTGGAGATAGTGGGGACCCAAAAGAGGCTGCTGAATTCCTGAGCGGGAGCAAGTATCCCAAATTCCAGTTCGGGGTCTGAGCCGATGAACGAGGCACCGCTCGATGCCGTGAGGGTATGAGTGAACGAAAGAAAGCTAATGTTGGAATGTTTCTCGAGGGTGGCCTTTATACGTGCGCTCTCAACTTTTCGACATGAGGGATCGACATTGTGTAGATGGGACGGTATTGGCAGTGTCTTACCTAGCCTCAGTTACGGGGTTCCCGCGAAGTTGCAGAAAAATGAAGAGTAATACAGATACAGCAATTTGATATCAATACAGGAATGTTTTTCAGCGTACAAGTATTCGTTGCGGCATTCAGCCGGCGAGGAAGTCCGCCTCGCTCCAGCCGTAATTTTTCTTCAGTTTCTTCGCAAACTCCCGCAACATTATGGAGGTGATAGTTGGGTCGGGGTGAGCTAAAAACGAGGTGTCAGTGAAGAAACGACGATAGTGGGGACACGGCATCTACGTTTGTGAAAAGTGATAGACTGCAGCGTCGACAGTCAGTTTTGGCGCGGTCTAAACGACATATTCGAGCTTACCATGTCCTTTGGGTCCGGGGGATCGAATCGGACACTGGACCCGGTGGCACTAGGATCGTAGTCGAAGCCCATCTCGCGCATGAGCTGGATAACGGCGTTCAGTGGGGTTATCGCAAGCGCAAGTATCGATCTACCTTAAGGAACGCCTCCCACTCCATCGACGCCATCCCGTTCGTTTCGTCTTCAGAGGTCCTGAGCAGCTGGTGCATACTCGCCGTCGTCTTCTTCGTAAGCCGCGAAAACCAAGTGTTCCTCGGCTTCTTGGGCTCCTCCTGCTTCGGCTCCTTGCCCCACCCAAACTTGGACATGAACCCGCTCTTCTCCTTTTCGGCGGGAAAATGCGCCAACGACGCCTCCGAGCTCGATTTGACCTTGCTCTTGGCCTCGATGAGGTTCTCCGCCTTGAGGTACGAGCGCGTCGACTGCGCCGTCTGCTCCACGGGGAGGAGGGAGATGTTGGATGTCACCGCCGCGAGGTCGTCGGCATGCTCCTTCGGCACGGGCGTCTTTACGGCGGGCGTGGACGAGGGTGCGGTAGTCGCAGGAATCGGGGATGGCCTTATCGTACCTTCAACCTCGCTGGTGCTTTCGGGCTGCGCTGCGCTCTGAGGGTCCTTAATTTCTTGCTGCTTCCGCTCCTGAGTCGGCCGAGCCCAAAACTCGGATATGAACCTGCGATTTTCCTCTCTCTCCTTCTCCTTCGCCTCGACACGCATTTGGGCCTCCAGCTCTTGAGATAGTTCCGTCAACCAGAGTGTATACCGAGGCGGCACTCGATGTCTTTTCGACGGCATTTCCCTGGCATTATCTCAGAATGGACCAACAGTTTTGTGAGGCATTACCGACCACGCAGAATCAATGAGCGCGACGCGACGCGCCGCGAAAATGCGACGGACGCGATGGTAGATTGAGCACAAGAAGAATCCGGATCAGGCGGGCCGGTAGAAATATCTCCCAAAAAGATTATTCACGGACGAGCAAGTAGGGGCAGGCAAAACAAGATCGCACCAGCCATATTGATACATTACATCTCGGAACAATACCTTACAATGCAAATGTACTCCAACCCAGAAATAATCAGCGTAGATAGCGCGCATGGATCTATATGCGAGTTACTCGCACGGTGTGCGACCAGGAGAACGAAAACAAGACGATGATGTAGTTAGACGGGGCATGATGGTGTGTGTCTGAGTGATGGGCGGTAGGCAGTCTTCGCCCAAGGGCGGGGCCCAATTAATACCTGCCGGGCGGGCAAGTTAAGTACAATATGCGGCGAACGGAGGAGGAGGGAGACAAAAGGGACAAGGGAGGGAGGGGGAGGAGCGATTCAGGACCTAGAATCGGACGCGGTGATTAGCATGTGGTTCCCACCTTCGGCTGGTTGAGGTAGAGGGAGGTGAAGAACGAAGCGAATCGAACGGGGAGAAGACGAGAAAAGGGCTAGAGGGAACCGGTACGTACATCTTATATTGGATGCTCGTCTCCTCTTCGTCCCCTAGCTTGTGCGTGATCACGATGTCCAGGTCGCGGTTGTTTCGCGTGTTGGGTGCGCAGGTGAGGCGCCCGGTGATTGTCTGCCCCTTGGACAACGTGAGTGTTGTCGGGGTGTAGAAGACAGTTTGCCTGAAGAAGCGGATTATGAGGGAGGACACGGAGAGCGAGGAAACAAAGACGCACTTCCAGTGGGTGTACTGGGCGTGGGGGCCAGTGGAGAACTTGACCTTTTTGTGGGTGCATTCGAACGAGATATCAAACCATGCGAGGAAGGCGTGAACATCTACGAAGCGGATTAGCATATAGAGGGAAAAGGAGATAAGACCGACAGTCGTCCCGGGTTGCAGTGAGCGAGAAAGACGACTCAAACGTGAGATCTTCCTTCTTTGCCGTGAGGAGATCAATATGCTGTAGTGAATAATCAGGATGAGCTACAAAAGAACGACTCGAAGGAATCGTGCCTTGATCATGCACGGGTCAGTAACCACTGCCTTGAGTTCGACCGTGTCTACTAAAGGCTCGCGCAGTGCGATGTCTTTGATGCACGAATAATCGAAGCCATAGACATTGTCCCAGACTAGGAGGCGGCGGTCATGGACGGTGCGGCACGAGAGCATGGGCTCAACGCACAGTTAATTTTCTCCTCTTTATAATCCTGGTCCTCGATGGCGGCTATGTATAGCGTTGCGGTGTCGGGGAATATCAGACCGTCTTTTTTGAGGTATTTGTCGCGGGCGAGGAGGACTGTGTCGAGCATGGACTCGTACAGCAAGAAGTAACCCATCCATTCCGAGATAATAATGTCGAACTCTTGGAACGGCAATTCCGTCTCCTCGAGCTTTCCCTTCACGAGGGTGATGACTATACATAACTTGAGTTAAGCAACGCGCCGGGACGAAAAACCCGTACTCTCTTTGAAGCCATTTGCTTCAATGATTTTTTGGGCCTGATCGATGATGTTGGACATATCGATCTATGCATGATGAGAAAAATTCGGCAACTGGAAAAGAGCGACCAAAACACACCCCGACGACGTGCTTAGCGCCAGCCTTCGCGGCAAACATGCTGAGGATACCGGTTCCACACCCGACATCTAGGACAGTCTTTCCCTTGAACAGGTGGCCGTTGTTCACGATCGCGGAACGATATGAGCCTGTCCGTACGGAGTCCTTCAACATCTCCTCGTGGATGCCTTGAACGAAGAGTGAGCATTGGTTACAAACTACGTGCATCCCACCAACCAAAGTGGGCATACGAGTCGGCATAGCTATAGGATCGCGGAAATAAAACCAGAAATCAGATTATTCTTGTGTGGCGAGAATGCCAAAGTGCGCAACTAGTCTCTGGAGGTCATGTCATGTGCGCCCTCGGTGGGCGCGACATGGTGGTTGGAGGGTCCAGGGTTGGCCATTTTATTTTGTATAGTTTCGCAGGCACGTTCAGAGGATGGTTTTGTGGAGGAACTGAAAAATTTCGGATCAAAAACCAAAGAAAGGTTGGTTCAAACAAAGCCAAGCAATCCGCACCGCCACGGGCCGCAGCTCCATTCGCAGACTATTTATAGCTAGAATGCACTCCCTTCTTTCCTTCCACCACTACAGTCATGGTACTTCACCACCTCTGCTTTTTGTTTCTACTAACCATTTCGCAGTCTAAGTCTAATAACTTCAATAATGAAAGCCCGCCCGCCTACGACGAGGCTCGTAACGTCGGTAAGCCGCAATTGGCTTTCTTACCACCTCCAGTGGTCTCACCGGAACTTAGAACCCCCGAAGGATGTCAAGACTCCCCCGGTCATGAACGCGGGCCCCTCCTACATCCCTTACGCAGGCACATCGTCCGCCGTCGTTCCCATCGTCTACCACTACGACAATCCGATCACAGGCGAACATGTTACATCCCTCGTGCGCCACTTTTCAATCCGCAGCAAGTGCCTTGCTCACTACCGCTCTTCATTCAGCTGCCTCCCACCCACCCCGAGATGATATGCTTACAGGCGGGTGAGCACGTCCCGCACACAAACTACGGCTTGCTAGGTCCGTTTTGTCTCCCCTACTCGCTATATATCTCCCTCATATTCGCTCCAGGCATCCTCGCAGCCGTTTTCTGGTTCCCTCTCGGTGTGGGGCTATGTCTGCTCGATCGCCGAGTCAAGTGCGCTCGCTGCGGACGCGTCATGGAGGACGGCCTCTGTGCTTGATCTCCCCGGACTTTTGTATACACGATTGTATGTTATCGTCTCATTTTGCTTAATATGACATTTGTATTGGTGGATACGTGCGGTTTGCTCAGAAAGACACGTTGGCCGTCGGAATCTATTACTGCGTTTGGCGCAGCTACCTGCGGAGCCTGCGCAATCAGCGCAGTATGCGTCAAGCCACAATGCGGTGCTAAACTCAACCAGAAGTTTCCTTCTTTGGAGCCTGGATTGACACATCATATATCAACAACCTAACATCCTTTTCCAAGAAAACGACCCCAACAAGCACCGGGGGTTATCCAATCCTACATATGTACCGATTTCCCCCTGCGAACGTCAAGCAGACGACTTCCTGGTCGAGTAATACGAGCTCGAGGTGAAATGCTGCGTCGAAAAGGCCCTCGAAATATTGGGCACTGCGTCCAAATGCAGTGATGGAGCACGCTCCGAGAGGTTACGCGCGATATGTACGAGAAAAGTTCAAGAAGTACGTTCCCAAGTATCACTGCACAGAGTTAGCAACACTCAAAAACAAAAACCCAACCACTGGTCTAGCCTCGAGGTGAGCTCTGTAGCCTCTGCGCCCAACCCCACCACGGGAAGGTCTCGGGGTACACGATATACCTCAACATATCGACCGTCATCTTCACCGCAAGCCGGGTGAGTGCCGCCTCGCGCGCCTTGCCCATCCACGCCCGAAAGCTCCGCAAGTCCGAGCGAGCCAATCATAGACTGTTGCCAGAGAAATTTGAAAGACGGGGCCACTACGTTGCGAGAACGTTTCGTCAGCTCCGCAAGTCCTCCTGCACGGCGAAACATGCAGCAAGGGTGCGGACGTGCACACTATTAAGGATCATGGTACAGGCCTTCGACCTGCATCTCTTTGACCGCTGCGAGGTGAAAGGCGATCACCTCTTGGAAGTCTCGTTGCTGCCGCTGCAGGGCGCTGCGCGCTGCTAGGTCTCAAGCAATTGCTGCCCGGCGTCACGGTCTATGTAGAAATCTATCCGAGTTGTTTCATTGCGCAATCCAAATATCAACCGAACTGAAGAAACTCGTTATCGCGATTGCGATTGATACAACTCTTTCTCGTCGTCGTCAGAGAGTGCATGGATAAGTATTACATTGGTTTACAAGTATGAATAAGACTGGACCATTTCCAAGTATTCAGCTAAAAGTTCATCGGTTATGATTTTGAATTCTTCTTCAAGCTCTCCCGTCGGCACCTGACTCCTCGCGGCCCAAGCAATATTAAATTTATCAAGCAGGGTCTTCCAATGATGCAAAAAGGGCTGGCATTCAGCAAGGAATGTGCCGTAGTATGCGTTTGCCAGAGGTATAGGACCGGACACCTTGCCGGTGACGAATTCCCGGCTGCTGAGATCACCACCAATCTCGGAGCGCAGATACTGGAGCTCTGGTGGAGCAGGAACGTGTTGAAATCGCGACTGGTTAAAGACGGCGGCCCACTGCGCGACGAGATGAATGGAGTACATGTCGTCGACGGGGCTTTGTACATGTGGGCGGGCGAACAGCCGGGCTTCCCGAACATCGGTCGACATGAATTCATAAGTGCCCTACGAAGAAACGAGACCGTCAGAATATTCCAAAACGATAGTTTGACTCACAGATCGGGTTCCCTCTCGCTTCGTGCCAAAATATTCGGCCCACTGAATGGCCATGTCCCCATCGATGAAGAACCCAGAGCAGGCATTGTTGATCCCTAGTTTCTGGGCAAGACTGAAGAGAGGATCGTCGATGTCAAAGGCTGGGAGGGTGGTGATCGGGGTCTCCGCCATGAGGATATTTCCTATACTGGCGTCTCGATGCTGGTAGCCCGCTTTTGTCATGTTTCTGTAGCCTGAGATTATATCAGTCTCAAAACTTCCGGTTGCAAGCTTTAGCGCACCAACGATTGCATGTGTTACCGCTATAATAAGTTCTAGGACCGAGACACACCGCACCAGCGAGCCGCCGACGAAACTGGAGAGATGTGCCCAAAGGGTCCGGTAATCTCGTTCCGGCGTCCCTTGGAAGCCGGCGAAGACATTCCAAAATGCGCTGAGATTCCCGGGGATGAATAAATGATTGGTACATGGGACTCCAATTGTATGAGACACCACAAAGGAACCGTAATGACTGGGTGTCCCAAACATCCCGCTGCAGTCACGAAGGAGTGCGGCTTCCACTGTTGCAGTAGTGTTGGATACCCAAGAGGTCTTTATGACTGACCCATTGGGAGGTAGGGTCATGGGTTCGGTGATGCTGAGCTGGGGCTTCACAAATTCGATCACTTCCCCGTTAGCGTAAATAGTGATCGGCGACTCTTTGTGCGACGAGTAAGTGAAAGCCCACAAATTGGATTCGATTCGACGTACGGGGTGCTTGCGGATGTTCGGGGTCTGGAAAATTCGGAGCTGATCTCACTTTCTCGGCCGGTCTTCTGAGCTGAGGAATCGGTTCGGTTTGCAGGGGTGCATTGGACGCCAGACGCGGGGAGCGTCTAGGTGCTGGGCCCGTTTGCGACTGGGGATGGAGAAGGATGGGGATGGAGGACGCCAGGTGAGACGAAACACGAAAAACTCGGGGAGCGCGACCGCGAACACAAGTGCTGTGGTGGATCACCTCGTCTACATGGACTGCTCGCCCGGAACCTATCGGGAGGACCATGGCGGTGTCGTTACACCATCCCGGGAATCCAGCATCCGAAGCAGACCGCCATGTCATAATCGCCGCAAAAAGTCGAAGAATGTCTTGCATGTGAGCGGGGTTGGCTGGCATAAGCGGAGTCGATGCGGTAAGGCCGCCTCTGTGGAATACCAAAAACCTCAGCTCGCCCGCTTTTTGGTTATACCCGATAACGAGGGCGTATTGGCGTAGGGGTGCGGCGCTGAAAAGGCAGCGGGCATAAGTGCCAGCCTGCCGCACTAGGTCAGGCCATCTGTCCTTAACCTCGACAGGGACATCTAGTCGGCGTTTGTCGAGGGTTGGAGGCCTCCAATAGAGGTCAAGAGGGGCGATCTGATAATCCCCTCCGGCGAGGTCTGGTTTGACGGGGTTAGACCCTGCCACGCCCTCGCCTGTGGGTTTATCCCAGATGACGAAGTTCAGTGAGTGATGGTATGGAACGCGGTCGTTGACGACGGCGCGAGCATGGCTAAGGCAAGAATTGAGAAAAAGTGTAAGGGCAGGGTATGATTGGCGTTCGCTATGTGCTGCAGGAGCCGCAGGGAAGGGGTGTAGACGCTGAGCGGCGGCGGCGACGGCTGCTTCGAACTGATCTATATCAACGTCATAAAATTCCAGAGCTTCCAAACGATCCGATGAGAATTGGGGAGCGGTAGATTTCCGTTTCTTGGAAGATAGAGCCTGGGCAAGGAGCTGCGGTGTGACCTCCCAAGTTGCACCTTCGAATTCGTACCCTATCTGCGCTTTAATAAGATCCTGGGAGACTCCTGGCGAGGAGTTATTGTCGCTTGAAATATGGCGGGAACCCCTGCGCGCGACCGGGTGTGGCATGCATTGCTTGCGCGAAGCTGCAAGCGGAGGTGGGCTAACGACATCCACTGCACGCGGGCATGATCCGAACTGATTCGGTTGATCCTTTGCACTGCGTCCCATCGTGCATGGGTTCAATCCCCCGGCGTCGTCCTTTTTTCAGGTTTGAGTCAAGGACCTTTGAGCTGGCTGACAAACTTCAATGGTTTCTGTCCTCTGAGCCCATAAAGCAGCACTGTACAATATTGTTAGGTTGCCCGTGCTTAATATGTCTTTGCTTAATACGACATTTGGATTGGTGGACTCGTACGCCGTGCGTTGCCCAGAAAAAAGAACTCGGGGACACGTTGGCCACCAGAATCTACTGCTGCGCATTGAGCGCAGCTGCCTGCGGAATCAACGGAATCAGCGCAGTTCGCCAGAAGCAAATGCGGTGAGAAACAGAGCCCAAGCCCAAAGATTGATTTGGATAGTAACATCCTTCAGAGTATTTAACCAAGAAAACGACCCCACCAAGCACCGGGGGTCACCCAATCCTACATTACCGATTTGCAGCCCCGCGGACGTCAAGCAGTGGTCGAGTGGTGACAGCTCGAGGCGAGATGCGGCGTCGTGAAGGCCCTCGAAATATCGGGCCCTGCGTCCAAATGCAGTGATGGGGCACGGTTGGGCCCCCGCCAAGAAAGATCCAAGAAATGTTCCAAACTATCACTGCACCCAGAGTTAGCAACCCCAAAAGAAGACAAACAACTAACCGCTGGTCTAGCCTCGAGGTGAGCTCTGTGGCCTCTGCACCCAACCCCACCACGGGAAGGTCTCGGGGTACACGATATACCTCAACATATCGACCGCCGTCTTCACCGCAAGCCGGGTGAGTGCCGCCTCGCGCGCCTTGCCCATCCACGCCCGAAAGCTCCGCAAGTCCTCCTGCACGGCGAAACATGCAGCAAGGGTGCGGACGTGCACGCTATAAGGGTCATGGTACAGGCCTTCGACCTGCATCTCTTCGACCGCTGCGAGGTGGAAGGCGATCACCTCTTGGAGGTCCCTCCGCCCGTTGCTGCGCAGCCACATCTCGAACGGTTCCAGGATTTCCGCGTACGACCTATCGTGGATTCGTTGGCGACGCGCGTCGCTTTCCCGGACGGCGGCTTGATCGGGGAGCGCGCAGCGGTCGCACAAACACTCGAAATGGCAAATATCTCGGAGGAGGGAACGTCGAGCGTCGCGGGTCGGTGCGGAGGTCAGGTCGATGTACGAGTGGGCGATCTCCTCGCCCTTGGCGATAGGACGGATCGAATGGACTGTGAGCGCGAAGGACTGGGGGTCGAAGCGCAGCATGACGTTCGGAGAGCAGCTACACGGAAGAGTTTTCAAAATCGCTTGTGCGGAAATTGAGGAGTGATCCTACCAATGATTCAGCCTACTTGCCTGTAAGAAAACCGCGCTGTGGCCCATAGCTACAGAACCGGGAACATCAGGTGCAGGCAGAGCAATGCCGCGAGCGTGGCTCCGCAGAATCCCTTCTTCCACCTCGCACATCTCCGGCGGCTGGAAGTTTTTAAGCTGCAATAACGCCGGGAGCGTTTTCGCTGACGCTCGTCGCATCAATTCACGGTAGACCTCCGCGCTGGTCATTCCAAAGTTCAAAACCAACGTATTTTGCATTACTATGGTTGGGATTTCGACGTGCAGCAGCGCGGCTGCGCGTATATCAAAATTAGCAAAGACTCCCGTTCGGCGGAACTCGATCGCGTTTTCCAGCGCGGGTGGAGGGTCCGAGAAGCACGTCGGCAGCATATTTAGGACCGCGCAGTCGAGCAGTGCGCTGACTTCGACAGTCCCAACCTTGATATGGCGGAACACAAGCCGCTGGCTCGAACCGAGTTGGTCCAAGTCAACCTTCGCAGCCATTGAAGGATCGTCGGCTAGACGAATGTTCTTTTGACCCCAAAACTTCAGCTCCTTCACGGTGTACGGCGGCGCGTCGGTGGAGCACAACGCCGTATCCGAAACAAGTCGGTCGCTGCGATCCGGCTTTTTATTTCGCGTGGCCGGGTATGGAGAGTACAAGGGGTCTGAATCCACCTCGCGGTTGGGGAGGAATCCTCGACGCATTGGAAAAAAATTCGTGGTGTAGAAGAAGGGTCTGAAACGCGGGAGACAGAAGTTACCTACCACACCTGCATCGTGGTTCAGTGGTTGAAAAAACGGCCCGCCTTCGGATCAAAGGCGAACCACCTCCACCAAATTCCTCAGTACACCCATCGAGAATTGATTGACTGACTGCATTGGATTCAGAGAGTCGAATATGGCTTCGGAAGAGCAAGAGGCGCAGACCAACGCTCCCGCCGAGAATCCGCTTGGCACGAACGGGTTGCGCGCGAAGGAGCAGGATGAACTCAAGAGGCGTAATAACGTCTGGTTCTCGGGGCTCAGCAACGAGGGGAAGCAAAGCATGCACCAGCTACTCAGGACTCCTCAAAACGAAACCAACCACATAGGGTCGATGAAATGGGACACTTTCCTCAAGGTACACAGCTCGTCGCACTGTCAACGCAGTTTCTAAATTCAGTGAACGAAGCTTATGCGTGAAATGGGCTTTGACTACGACCCTTCGATGAATGACGGCCACCATTCTGGTCTTCGATTCGATCCTCCCGACCCAAGGGACGTGGTAAGTGTGAAATGCCGTTTAAGCCAGGTCAAAACTGACTGCCGCTGCAGTCCATCACGTTTTATAGGCGTATGTCACCACTACACCGCTCGTGTAAGTATTGTTGTTTGACTTACTTGACTGGCACCTTATTTCAGCTCATCCCGACCCGACCATCACCCCCATAATGTTGAGAGAGTTTGCGAAGAAATTGAAGAAGAACTACGGCTGGAGCGACGCCGACGTTCTCCTGGCTACAACCAACTGAAACTTGCACCGATAACTACGTCGTGAACGAACTTGGAACAAACCGAATACTCGTACACTGCAATCTGAAGGCCGTTCCTGAAAACAAGTTGCAATCAAGCTACTGTATTATATACACGTTTCTGGACATTGACACGCTAATTCCGAGGCACGGTTGGTTCGATGAGTATCGCCTGAACGATGGGTATGGCCTGAATATTATAATAGCATTTACCGCTGAATATATGGAATACATCTGTATGGACGCTACTGAGGATGATTCTGCCTCATGTACGACCAGTTATCCACACTGGTTAATGGGTTCAGCGAGTCGTTTGGGTGTAAAGCAAGGGCACGTACTGTGACATGGGCCACACTGCGGTGTATGGATTTGCAGGCCTCGTAGGAAACGGTGCGTCTACTCGCCCGAGGTCATGGGAATTTGAGTCAGGGAATGCCCTGTGTAAATTATGTGCATTTCCGTTGAACTCTCCGATCCCGTATGTGTATGGGTCGCGCTGCGCGGAGTAATAAACTTTCAGGAAAGCAGGGGTAAACTCTAGTATTACCTGAGACCATTCGGCCAATCCAAAGTCGAGTTGTGCTGACGGAGGTTCCTCTGACAGCAAGCCGAGAGCAAGGAGGGAATCCAGACTTTCTCCGTTATATAATAGGCGATTGATGAGATCGCTTGACGGAATACGATGAGATGATGGGAGAGACGGGGGAGGAAATACGATACGTGTAGCGACCCGCTGCTAAATATCTGCACCATCGATGGGTTGAGAAATATTGGTGAGCGACCATGGACGCCGGCTCACCTTTTCTCAGCCTCCTCTAGGAATCTGAGGCAGGTATAAACCTGGTCCAATTCTTTGGAGGGTGTGTTTGCAAAGTTAGGATTCCCGTTGATCCATGCATTCAAAAGAATAATGACGGCTGCCGAAAATACTGGAGGCTTTGGAACAATGAGATGCAGGAACTAACAGCCTCGGAATAATACTCGCCAACATGGTAAAATTCGGCGGGATTCCGCGTCGAATATGGGTCTCAAGAACGTGGATACACGACCTCGCTGCATTGGTACATAGGGCAAGTGAGGGAACTGTGGCTGCGGGGGTTGATTAGTAATCTTGTGTCAAGAGGAGCAGTCAACTTACCTGACTGTGAGCGATGGATCCCATCGCTCGCGCGCTGAAAAGGTGGGATATACGGCCGATGGACGAGTATTTGAGTCTCAGAAAACACTGAACCACCGTAAGTTCACAGGCCTCTCTGCAGACGCCCTAAGGTAAGTACCTGCTTGGAGAACACCCGATTGAGTCAAGTGAAGTCTGTTCCTGCGATCAGGGTCCCATCGTACTAAAAACCGTCGGAAAACTTAGAACACCAAAAACGAAGAAAGGGCGACTCACAGTGCTCCGGAAGTTGACCGAGCCATGAATTGAGGGTAGAGTCGAACGCCATGATGCACTCTGCGTCAGTCGGAGGTGACAATTGACCATGGATAAGGTAGGCGCCATCCGCATCCATCGAGTCACGTGGTGTCACTGCGTGACGCGCCTTCCCGCCCCTACTAGTCGGGGGCATCGGGTATAAAAAATAATCCTCAACCGAAGAAATGCTTGTTTTGAGCAAGGGAACAATCCCTCGGTCTCGGAAATGCAACTTATGTTCCCAATAAAAAGTTTTATACACATTTTTCTTGAAATGCCGCAAATGAGAGACCAGCAGTCCTGGCATTGGTTTCAATTTTTGAGTCGAAAATTTGGCGTGTCCTAAAAAGGCAATTCCCACGTCCACGTGACCGGGCCGATGATCTCCGTTCGCGCGTTAAACCATGTTTTACCGCGGAAATTAGCAGCCAAGACTCCATTCCAAGGTGGTAAACGTTCTTTGTGTGATCAAAGCAACCTATTTCAACCATTCCGGGACTTTAGAATATGAAATCTGTGTTGCGCAGCTACTGCAAGCAGCTGCATTCAGTGTGCAGGTATTGAAGTGTGAAGAAATTATGATGTCAAGAATGGTTTAGTGATACAGACCATCCTATATTCCCAGCTTTCAACACTTCTCCCATCATCCAAAAAAGTACTCGGTGCATGGTCAGCCGAGAAGCTCCAACAAATAAAACATCACTGAACCAGAAGTCTTTTTCTGAAGATTAGAGGGTCTGTTCAACTAGAGGAACCACCAGCTTGAGGTGGTATCTTTTCCCTCTGCCTGGCAACCCTCCCACGGCGGATTTCTTTTTTTTTGGTTTCGAAAATTCAAAATTTGGCGCTTTCCCACGTTACTGTAACGCGTTACATCACGTTCACGTGACTCGACGGATGCGGATGGCGCCTACCTTATTCTTGGGACGTCTGGGAGAATACTGCTCGGGCACGGTTCAGTTTAAGGTGTGATGTTTGGCTAGGAAATTCACCAAGTTGGTGACGATTGTGCTCTGGATTTCGAGGAGTTTTACAAAACATATGAAATATGACATCGAAGAGGGTTTATCCTTGGGCTGCGTAAAACCAGGATCCCAATACTCGTCATCGCAGTCTATAGGAAGATCTTGATCGAAGCTAGAATTAACTGGGGTCAGTCTCGCTTCGCTAGACGGTTCAGCTTTCGAATCTCACTCTTCAACGTGTATTGCGAGCGGACGCCCTGAGGTTGCGCCAAATATCCAGTCTATACAAAGTAGAACCCTAGCCAATACATTCGTCGTCGGCTCGCGTCGTCGAGTTCAAAATAAGAACATACCAAAACACCCGTTTCCACTCTTCGCCTTCAGCTGTTGGTGCTCCGGTCCTGCGGCGATGGGCTCCGACATCCTGGGCTCGACGCAAAGCTAATCCGACGTAATTCCAAGCTAAGGTCGTCGGCGAAATTGCGAAAAAATAAATCGTAGAAAGAGCCATCGTTTGCAACTCGTACAAGTCGCATCGACCCATCAAGTGCTCGGGTACAACGCGAACCTGATAACAAGGTTAAAATATTGGGACGTACACGATGAGAATGGGGCGAACCTGCCTTCCCCACTTCCAGCCGGCAGTGTGAATGTGAGCGCCTTCAAGATATATGCGACGGTCGTCGGAATGGCGGGCGCCCAAACTACAAACAAGGAGTACAGTAGCCCCAAACTTATGGTTGTAGAGATGGAGGTTATTTGCGAGCTTGCGCTCAAAGGTGGGTCGATGCAGAAGAGGCCAGTAAGCGTTGACCTCTTTGAAGTACAGATCGACCAAAGACGTCAGAAGATCGGGATCGGGGTACACGTAGGTGCACTGTGGACTGCCAGTACTGGCAGGGAGCATCCACCGCGTCAAAAAGCCGAAAGTTTCGGTAATTTCCTCCCGTCCGCCTTCCCATTGCATCCAAAATTGGGGCCTTTTTTGTGGTATCATCGGGCCCGGAATCTCGGGCACTCCAGAGAAACGACCTTGAAAATTCAGCCCTGTTTGCACCAACTGAACAACGCTGTCCAACATTAAAGTGTGTCAGTGGAGGTGAATCTCCAAATACCTGGATTTGCCGAAAAAACGATTGTGCTCCGGATTCAACTTGAAGTTGCTCATAATTCCCGTCACATTATCAATGTCATCATTTCGCGGCAGTGTCTCTACGCGCTGCCGGAGAGGCTGGACTTCTTTTTCATTCTCCAATTGTTCTATGAAATCGATGCCTGGCAAGAGCTGAACAAGACCCGAAACTGATTAGTTGAGTTTTGAACTCTCTCTAGTGAATGATCCCTTTCCTTGGTAAGAAATCGCTCCATCTTCTCGACCCGATTTTCCAAGGCGGCGACGTATCTAAGGATGTGAGCTAAGTATAACCGAAATTAGCGTATGGAGGGGTACGCACTCTTTCGCGGGGGCCGAAGTCTGCATCGAGTGAGAAAATTGGTTCAAGTTGGTGTATATGGAATCTTTACCCTTACAAGATCTGTAAGGCTACAGTCAACCCGCGCCGTCTTGCAAGCACCACAACGCGCGCCGGGATTCTGATCGCCATCGCCTGTCAAAGGAGTTACTGGATGGTCGTGTGCGGGATGAACGGATTTACACCGAACTACAACATATTAGCGCAGTAGGACAAGGTGATTTGTTGGCCTTACTCTTTCGTTTCTTACACAGCTAGAGTTGAGCGATGAGTCCGAAACGATATGGAAAGCGAAGCGAGACACTATACATCGCAGGCGATTTTGCGTTGCTTGGACCGGGCTTCGTTCAGAGTCATCAGCGGTGGTATGTAGCCTTGCACGTTGGGTTGTGCTAACGCCGCCGAGTATTAAGTACATGTCGGCGAAACCGCAGCTTGACAGGTAATCGGCAAACCGGTAAACGCGCCGACACAATGATTACGCGGCCAAGGTGCCGATCTCAAAATCTGCCACGATCGACGATCGGATCATTGAAGCCAGTGAATCCGACGACATGACGCGACTCGGCAAAAAAGAGAAATATTCGATGGACCGCCAGAATATCGTTGAACCCGCTGGGCAGCCCCTCGTCCGTACAGCTATATGCAATTTCCATCTCCATCAGTGCAATTTTGCCGAGAAGGTCGTAAGTTACATTATAATCAGTACCAGTGCATGCGGTGTTCCGAGTCGCTTGTACCATCCGTCAAGGCGTACCAAGGGTTACCGCAATGGGTAACCCGTGGCTTTAGGAACACTACCAGTGCTAAGTGCTGAAAGCAGAAGGTATCGTTGACTCCGCGACGCGTTGGACGCGTTAACGTTCAAGTTGTGGCTGATGGCTGGATGCCGTTGGATGCCGGCGATCATTGCCTGAACCCACTTGTGAACCCGACCTGAACCTGGACCATGTCCGCAACTTGTACGTTGAAGACCGAAACGTTGTCTTGTCCGCCAAAGATAGCGAGGACAACATATATTTCCGTTTACGCAAAGCATTTTGGTCAAGCTTGGGTCAAGCACCCTCCTCACATACTAGTACAGCCGTCCAGGCTGAAAATACTGGACCCGGCCCCGTTGGCCAAAAAGGTCGCTTCTCAATATCCCAATTGCAGAAACTTTGGCTGACCACTCTGGGGTGGCGGATCGTCGCGGAAGACAAGAGTACAGCCCTCGTTCGTTATTTGGGTTACGATGAATGGATGCCAGCCTGAAATGATATTACCCTGCGTCTGCGCCAACTTCCCGAGCCTGCTTCTTCAATTCTGCTCGCTCCAGAATGTTTTCCATCTTTTGCGCCGCCCTCTGGAAACTTCTCCCCATCCCCTCGATCGTGTAGTCGCGCAACATTCCCCTTTGCCTCCAGCCAACCTTCGTCGACTCGCAGTGGCCCGGAAAAGGATACGGGAGCTGTCTGGACACGAAAACGTTACCATACCGAAATGGTGAGGCGCTAACCATTCGCAAATGGTTGTCAATTGCGGCCGACGTGACCCGGAATGGAGATGCACTCAACGCTAGACTGTGGCTTGCTATCTTCCCCGTTTCTAATAGCTGCCAAGCGAGTTTATACTAATCCCTGGTATGCCGCAAACTCATCATCATTCTCTGTTTTCATGCTCAGTTCGATGAAAGACCGCATGGCAAGACCAAGTTGTTCTCCAACCAGGTGGTCAAGAAATCCGCCGGCGAGATCCATTCCTGTAAAATTCCTTCTCAGCCCAATCCTTGCCGTACTAAAATTTCAAATAATGACCTGCGGAAATCCCAGAACCAGTCCAGATCTTCTTATCTTCCGTGGCCACCCACCGCGCTTTCGCGACCCAAGTAATTCCCATGTCCTTGGTCTCTTCCTGCAAGAAACAAAACGTTGCAGCAATTTTCTGCTGGATTGATTTCAAGCTTACCACCACGCTTCTGAACGCCCGTTTATTCGTCGTCGCGCGCTTGCCGTTCAACAACCCGGTACGTGCTAGGATCAGCGAGCCGGTGCAGACGGTCAAAATGTACTTTGCTCCAGGGGCCTGCCTCAGGATAAAATCGGGGCACGCCTTCGGCGGGTTCACATTCGGTCCTGGGATTCAATCAAGCTGCATCCTACCCACTCCATTGATTTGTTGTACCTCCGGGTATGAGAATAATGTCGAACTGGTCCTGCGCCTCATCGTAGGTTTTGTCGGGGACGACCCGAGGACCTGCAGTAGGCTCGACCGCATCCAGAGTGTGCGAGAGGTACGTGAGTTCGATCCGCAGGTCGGGGAGGTCTTTAGATACGCCGTTGAGTGCGCGTTCCCGAACTTTGGAAGACAGTATTCCAAGGAGCTCTACAGGGCCTTGATAATCCATGGCAGTGACCTGTTTCAAGTTAGATAGGATAATTATTCTTGCCAAAAAAACCTTGTACCCTAGGAAAGAGACAAACGGCGACTTGAAGTGTAGGTTGTGGTCATGGTGGTTCGAGTCAGGGAGATGTGCAGCACGTGTTGGAAAGACCATAACCAAAGGCGGAGATGCTCCGTAAGACGGAGTCCCGTTCCCGTCGCTGGAATGTATACACGCTGACGAACACCTTTGGGAGGCGAAGGACGGTCGACCAAATTGGGAACCACGTCGAATTCGAGCAGAAATTTATAAATTTCCTACGTCTCCTCATCTCTCGCTTCTGCAGCCGTCCCCTGAACCTGCAGCTCGTGGACGCTCTCTAACCCCACCGCCCTCAAAATCTTGCCCACTCCCTCCTTCTTGACCGCCTCCAGTTCCCGCTCGCTCTTCACCAGCATCATCCCCGCAAACGCCAACGCGTTCACACTCAACGTGTCCCCCGTTTCCGTGAGGACGTGATTCTCTTGCCGCCGTGGAACGAGGTGCATGTGCTCGAGCGTGAGGACGACGTTGTACGACGGCTTACCCACTGGATAATGAGGATCGTGCCGAATTGTCGAGACGACGAGGTCGAGGAGGTTGAGGAAGGCCTGGGCGAGGATGGCTCGAGTTTGTCGGCGGAGAACGAGTAGAAGCGGTCGGGGAAGCGGAAGACGTGGTTTGCGTAGGATAATTTGAGTGCGAACGGGGTGTCTGGCGGTGTGAGAGGTGGGAAGTAACGGTCAGGCAGAGACATACCCGCAGTCTCTAGTTTAACGCTTCGCGCGAGGTACTCTATCGGAGGGCCGTCCTCATCTTCTAGAGGGATAAACTGGACGTGTTTATGCGCCTGAGACGCGCCAGAATTATCTCCACCTGTAAAGACAAGATCGAGATCCCGGAAGTAGAGTAGAGGGCTGGTGCGCACAGTTGTAGAACGCAAAGAGATTGTGACGCGCTTTGCGCGCCGCCGCGAGCAGCAAATACGTTTGGACAAGATCGGGCGGCATCAACGGCGACGCCTGCGACCGGAATTCTGGTATTCCGTTCAGAATCCTACACCACATCGCATTGAGATTGCTAACCTTTTGTGACCATAAGAAAATGCTGCGGCACCACAGAGTACTTGTTCAGCTGGTTCATAGATCGCTAAGTCGGATAGCCCGAAGACCTGAGCGCGCAGAGACAGACCAGAACAGCATAATCTTCGGCGTTGTCCTCGTCTCGCAGGTCTCCAACATGCAGATTTGGGTTATACGGCGGCTCAAACGGATCTCCGCCCTTGTTCTTCAACGGGGTGTTGTCGTGAGCGGTGAAATTAGGGATGGGGAGCGCAGGCTTGCTCTGGAGTGCCGGACATAGTCTAATCTCATACTAGAACTCTCTTTTAGTCCGCGACGGAGACGCATGTGGCGCTCGAGTGACCTCTATACCAGAATCTTCGTGTTTGACGATGGTAGAAGGAAAGAACAGTAAGTCGCCCTCGGTTTGAGCCTCATCGAACTTGGAACCGAGTTGCGCGAGGATTTCAGTCGGGGTCATGATGGCGGGCAGAACGAAGTGGTATAAAAATGAAAGCCGACAAATTAACCGTTGGGGCAAGACTCGGACCATCCCTGACAGTACAGCCATCCAACCCAGAGTAAGTAAACGGTGTGAGCTCAGTAAAGTACATGGGTGATGAAAGCTGTATCAAAGAAAGGTGACGGAGATTGGTCCAGTGTTGTGTCGGTCGGAAATTTCAAGCCGGGAGTTAAAGAGTGAAAACGTGGACGACAAACACAGTCAGTCGTCCATCTGCTGGTTACTTCTACCCTCTCCTACAATTCACGGCCATTCACGAGAAGAATGGCGGGGACGGCGATCCCAGATCAAGCCCGTCCGCCCTTCCCTCTGTTGGCCTTTGCCTCTTCAATCTTTTCTCCAAGTGCCATCGCACGCGTGTATGCGATGATTGCTACCAGGGACCATAGCGCCGCATTCGTTCCCTGAGGGAGGGTAAGCATACACGCCAACTGAGCCCTCGCACAGAACGCACCTGGTAGAAGAGAATGGAGAGGAACGCTTGGAACACCAGCATCACGACCTTCAAGATCAAACTCCGAGTAATCGACATTGACTTGAAGAGCGGCAACGGTTTTTCGATGGCGAGAATGAACAACGCCACGATGGCATTCAGGATGGGGATGATGGGGAGCTTGACGATGAGCGAGATAAAGATAGCCGCACTCGGGGCAGGCCTGCGGCAGATGCGGGATTAGCGGGCAACGAGAAATTGTGAACAACGGCATACTGGAGGCCTCCCGGGTCGCGCAAAGTTCCTCCAAGGAAGTCCCAGAAGAACTTGCGGTAGAACAGCGCAAAGAAGCTGCACCAGACCGCATCTGGAGAATAAGGTGAGCCACCGAGGTAGAGACCGAGGTTTTTTCGACGGGAAACTCACAGGCGCTGGCGGTTATGCTAACATACCGCGCATATTCGTGCCAGATTAAGTTGCCCATCGTCCAGACAGTCGTGTGGTGTTGAAAAGAGAGTTGTGAGCGCTGCTGGTCCGGCACAAAGGGTTGTGAAAGGGTTGTTGGCGTGAGGGTTGAAGAATCAGCGAAAGAAAGGGAGTGAAAGAGCGCAGCTCGAGCCCGGGTATGGAGAAGGAGGAAGGGGTGGGTGAACACTGAGGGTTCACCGAGAGAGAGGATTGACCTATATCAAGCACACTGCCACCGGAGACAGGGACTTGGAACATTGATCCCGGTTGCGATCCATTAATCTGGGTAGTTTTAGGACAAATTCAGCAGAGAAAGACGCATATTCAATCTACGCTACGGTACATCCAGTAAACAATATCTGCGGAGCACGACAACCTATCCTCCTGCTCTCCCCAGGTCAAGTGAAGGCGGGCGATTCGGTCTCTAATCACCGACTATTCAACCCTGAACAACGGAAGCGGATTAATTGCACTCACCATCACTCCCTGTTGCGCGCGCGATGGCACCTTGGGCATGCTTAGCGTTGGCACCTTTGGCACCATCGGCGTCGTGCTGTCGACTGATGTGCGCGACGGGTTGTTCCCCGCGTAATAGCTTGGCGCGATGGAGTGTGCGGACATCCTTGGTCTTGACACCAGTCCGGAGAAAGTGGGCATCGGTTGCAACGGGGAGATCGGAGTCGTGTAACGCATGTTTGGTCCCTGTAAAGGCAACTCGGCGTCGAGCGGCGTCTTTGGCTCCATCACGGCGCGTTGCGTTCGTCGCCTCCGTCGCAGGAACAAAAACACGACTAGGGCGAGCAAGCCGAGGATCGCGAATAGAACCACCAGAACAATACCGACCATAGCACCTGTGGAGAGGTGGCCCGACTTGGCTGCGGCATTGGGCTGGCCAGGACCACTACTGTATAAACAATTTAGCTCAATTCATCCTCAAATTGACGCATACGACCAACCCCTGGTTTGAGAACGCGCTGGGAACAGGTGCCGCATCACCCGCAGCGTTGGCTTGAGAACTGGCCGAGTAGACAGTAATTGAATCAAGGTCAATGAAAGGCCCCGTTCCGGTTTGCTGACCCGGATTGGTGATAATCAGCATATGTTGCGACGCGTCCAAGTCGTTTGCATAGTACTGTAGGACGGGTTATTTCTGGAAATGACGCGCACTTTGTGAAAAAGAAAACTCACGAGCAAAGTCTGGAACAGGGTGAAGTCAACGACAGTCGAGCCAAAACGAGGAAGGGAAAACTAACCTGTGCATGCTGCGCTGCTATAGACGACAATTGAGTTTTGACCATCGTAGTTTTTCCGTCGATAGAGACTTGGACATTGGCATGGTCGGGCGCGACTGTGCCGTACACGGCGACACCATTTCCAGAAAATGAAAGAGATGCTGCGGCGCCCACACTCTGAGAGTAGCTAAAGACGCTATTGACGATTAAAAATTTACAAGGAACTAAAGCGCTTACTGCAGCGTGTTGTTCGCGTACGCGTCTGTATTGGCGGTAGCGGTGACCCAGTCTCCCGCATAAGTTATCGAAGAGCTTGCATCATCAAAGACCGTTGATGTTGTCGTGGATCTCGAAGGTAATGTAAATCGCTGTACGACAGGATGCGCGCGCGCGCGACATGACGCGTCGGGTTGAATGAATGACTCACCCGACACCGCCAACCTGCGTGATCAGGTTCACAAAGTCAAGATCGATACCGACGCCCGTGCTCGTGAGCACCGCGGTGTGCGGCCCATTCGCGAGCCCCAGGGCCGACCCGAGGAGCTGCCGGATCTCCACGCCAGTATTCGTCGCGGTTCCACTAGCCACCGTCTGTCCGTCGACGGCCAAGGTGTATGTCCCATAGGAAGGCTGGAAACCACCGTACCACTCGATACCCGTGCCTAAACGCGAGTACGCGTCAAGTTGAGACGATTAAGAGGGTGCAGCTGCGGACCATTAAAGTTTAACGTAGCCGTTGCGCCTTGCGCAGTCGTTGAATGAAAGGAATTTCCCGAATACGGCTAAGTCGAGTTCGAATGAGCGTGCAACATTTTTCGGTACAGAATTTGAGCGCACCAAGCCAGCCGTGTCGGTACTAGTTGCATCCACCCAGGCGCCGCTGGGGGAATAAATAATTAAGGGTGAACCATCTTCGACTGGGCAGAAAACGCGGCATTAGAGAATTTGTTCCATAACAATAAAGAGTTTTGCGGCGCGCACTGGTCAAGTTGTAGGAAGCCATCGAGGCGGAAAGAACCGAAAGAAGAAAGAGAAGAGGAGAAAGAACGAAAGAAAAAGAACGAAAGACAAAAACGCCAGCCAGGGATTGTCACAACTGCTGAACGAGACACCGATATTCGGCGCGAGCACAGCCGCCATGGTGATGGTGGTCGCCACTGGCTGTAACCGGAAATTGTTGTTTTGATGTGCGCGCGATGTTTCACTTAATGATCTTTGCAGACAGCACAGCGTTGCGGACAAGGAACCGTTGGGGGCCTTGAGGATTTGAAGAAATGAAAGCAATAGCAAGACTCGGGTATGACCAGAGCAGTAATGTCGATTGCACACATGGTGATCACAAAGGGCCCGAATATTAACAAGGCCAAGCAAGTCGACCTTGATTGGGACAATAACAATATGCCCCCAAAACCCAAGGCGCCGGCTGCAGCGCCCACCTCGAGCGCCCTAGTCCCGGTGGGTGCCCGACATGTCGCAGAGAGCAAGCGCCAGTCGAAAACGCGACGAAAATGGCGATAAACCAACCACCGCGAGGGCCCTCGTCCTCCGCAACGGCAAGCACGGTGCCCGCGGCACAGGAGAGATGATGCTCGTCACAAAGCTCCTCGGCCGCGAGAAGCTCGATCTCCTCGCTGGTAAGGCTGAGACGCCGAGTACAGAGCCAAAGCTAATTATATCGCGAAGAGGACCTCGTCGAAAAAGCAAAGGGCGCCGTCATGAACCCCTTCCGCATTGAAATGTGCCTCAAAATTGCTGATGCACAGTGCGCTGGTATGCTCGCGTGATTTCTCTGTCTTCCATGCGGTATTGAGTGGACTTTGGCAGCCTTTCTCGATGATATCGCCAACTTGCAGGATCCCAACATGTTTTCCGTCATCATCGAGGCAGAGTGGTCGTCCCGAAAGCCCACAAAGAATTCCAAACAGGAGCCCATCAAGAGCGCGTCCGCGATGGCCCGGGTTGTCGCGACAAAGTAGGTTCTAGGCGCGTGGACAACACAGATATTCAATCGCGACAGAATCCACAATGCCTACATGCTCGCCTCGGCGTGGAAGATCGTGTCTGACACCTTGCACGACCTCGAGGACGAAGGCTTGACCGATCTCAATGTCAACACGCAGCTGAAAAACAACGCCGCGCTGAGGTCCAAATACCTCTTCCTGTATCATTTCGTAACTGCCCTCGTCAAGATGACCCAGGAAAGGTTCTCTGTTTTGGCAACGACCACTCGTAAAAAGAAAATCATTTGCTCTCACATCTGTCTCTGATTTTCTGTAGCCCACTACGCGCCGTATTTCAAGCTCACCTCCGACGACGTGGATGCCGAATACGTCTTCGACTGGAATGCGCTCAAAGCCGCCGGAAAGTCCTTCATCGACTCCATCATTCTTGAGCTCTGTTTCCCTCGCGCGCCGTATCCCATGACCGTTCTCTACGAAATCTTGCGTGATGCCGTCGACGAGTCCCCCAAGGAGGCCAAGCGCTTTCCGCAGGCACTCTGGGATGCCGTTGGAGACTTATCGGTGACTTTCATTTTCCCTTCACGCCGCAGCAGACAACTCACCCCGCGTAGGACTCGGTGCAACTGCAGAGCTTCCTTGACGCGCCGTTGCTGACCCCCGAGGCCGCCGGGTGGAAAGAGCTCATCCCCGAAAAGACGCCGGCGTACGAAGCGTGGCTCGATGCCGAATTCCTCTCCCTTGAGGCGTCCGAAAAGATCACCGCCTTCAAGGACGTCATCTTCCCCCTCGTAAAGAGTAAGAAAAAGCCCGTCCTCGACACTATGTGGAAGAACATCAACTCCGTGAGCCGTTCTCCTTTCCCGTATGCCAACCCCTGAAGTACCGACACCACCGCAAAGAGCTACAAAGAGGTTTCCGGGCTGGACATCGACCGGCTGTGGCAGGTGCAGGACGCGCTGAACCGCTCGCCGCAGTGGCATGCAACTTACGTGCCTGGGCGCGCGCTGACGTACGATTCGGACGACGAGTCGCCCGCGTTCAAGGGCGGGAAGAAGCCCAAGAAGAAGGTTTTGGCGATCACGCAAGGCGAGCAAAGCGACGACTCGATGCCCGACCTGCAGTCGGTTTCGAACTCGTCCGACGACGACGAGAGCGACGACAGCGATTCGGAGGCCGACGATGATGATGACGACGATAGCGACTACGACGAGGAGCAAGAGGATGAGATTCGTGATTTGCTTCGGGAGGCCATGGACACCGCCCACGAGGGAGATTTGTTCGACAGATCCAGAGGCAACGACGATATCGACCCCTTCTTGCGCGATGGTGAAGAAGCTGGCAAGGGCAATGCTTTCTTGAAGTTATTGGGATCTTTGAGAGGTAATTCAGATCTACTGTATTTTTCCTCGGTCATCTAACCCTCCATTACAGGACGTGTCTTCAACCCGAGCCCCAAGTTGAAGACCAAGACCACCCCTGCTCCTCGCAATCCCAAGACGGGATTCTTCGGTAAGACCAAGGCGGGTGCTCCTCCCAAGCCCGCTCCCGCTCCCGCCCCCTCTTCCACCACCACCGCTCCGGGTTAGTCTTTTTTCTTCCTCTTCTGCCGCTCTTTTTCTCATGTCGAATTTCATCTTTAGCTTCGGGTCCGAAGAATCAACGAGCGACGGTGGAAGAAGTCGAGGATGAAGACGACGCTGTGTCGACCACCCCCAAGAAGAAGAAGAAGAAGCCCAAGAAGAAGAAAAAGCCCGCTACGGCTACCGGCGAGGCTGAAGACGTGGCCGAGTCTTCCCCGCCCCCCGCGACCACCGCTCCAACACCATCCTCCCCTTCGCCCGCCGCAAAGAAGCCAGTGCCCAAGTCGCCTGTGAGCAACGTAGCGGCGCAGATGTCCAATATCTCCCTTCTCCCCGTGGAGCAGACCACGGCGCAGTCGACGCGCGCGTACCTCAAGGCGGAGAACCTCCTCGAGACCAAGAGCAAGGTCAAGTCGCGCTCCGAGGCGTCGCTGGCGCATTTTCCCGCCGAAAAGGAGAAGAAGAAGAGCGGGTTCATGTCCAAGTTTGGGTGGGGCAAGGAGCCGAAGCAGGAGGAGCCCAAGAAGCCGAGGAACACTTGGTTCTCCCGGCTTACGAAGAAGACGACGGCGAGTATGCACCAGCTCCTCAGGACCTCTGAAGACGAAACGAAGGGGATGGCGTCGATGAAGTGGGAGGCGTTCCTCAAGGTAGATCCTTGTGCTTGCGATTCATTCAACCCTACTCAACGTCGTCATCCAGCTCATGCGTGAGATGGGCTTCGACTACGATCCTAGTACCGCCGGGTCTAGTGTCCGGTTTGATCCTCCGGACCCAAAGGATGTGGTGAGTTGAAAATTGACTATACGTAAACTATTTTTGACATTCTGTTTGCAGTCCATCACTTTCCACAAACGTATGTTGTTCCTCGCCATCAGGTTCTCTCACTTTCAATGACGGCGTCACCTAATTTTAGCCCACCCCGACCCCACGATCACCCCCATTATGTTGAGGGAGTTTGCGAAGAAGCTGAAGAAGAATTACGGCTGGAGCGAGGCTGATTTCTTGGCAGGTTGACATGAATGAACGAACAACAACTAACTGAATCTAGCTACTGAATCCTACAATCCGAATCTACTGAATCCTACGAAACATCTTGGTTTTTCTTTCTTATATGCAATATAATTTCTTCATTTCCACGCTACCCGTGGAAGATGTTGAATTCCTCCAACCGCGCGCACCAAGGGGTGTGAATGCAAGACCGCCCGGCAATGTTCAAATCACGTCGGGACAAAGTCTGCAATAGCCGAATGTCGTTGCCGGTATGCTTCCCGGGATGCCTCCCACCGTGAACGGACCCGGTTGCTTCAAGTGTGTGTCAAGAAACCGGTGTGGCGAAAGTATGCGTGGAATGAAAAGGTTGCATTGGATGCCCCTGCCCCCCTGCAACCCACCATGTCGGACAAGGCTCCAGCTCAGCCGATGATTATGGAATTTGCGACGAACAGCGTGCGCAACACCACGATCGCGACCGCAGACGACGACCCATACTATGAGGTCGTCACCCGCTTCTGGCACCCCCATATCACCAAGATCAACAAGCTCGACCCGGCGTCCAGAAAAATGACGACGGTGTGCGAGATCGACAACAAGGGGAAGGGGGCCAAGATTCGCTTCACGGATAGTCAGAAGGAAAAATCGGAGAAGGACTCGTCTGCTTTGGGCGATTGGGTGTCGATTGAAGATGTCTTGAAGCCCGCGCCAGAGAAGCCGTGCGTATATCCCCAGTCACTCCGTACTGCGGCCAAAACTCTGTTGGCTTTAGCGGAGGTATATTTGTAGATTCAGACGGCGCGGAGTATCGGTGGAAGACGCATAATCGCAACTTCCAGGTTAGTTAGTCACTCGAATTCTCGAGCTCGGAGCTGATTCTGTGCTTTCTACTAGTTAATTCGAACCGGGGACGACACCAGACTGCCAGTAGTTATGTACCACGCATACAAGCGTCATTTGTTCGTCTGGCGCATGTCGAAGCATGCGACACTGGAAATCAAGCCCGAGATAATCAAGGATTTAGCGAGACTTATTGGTTGGTTTGGCTCGCCTTTTACCTCGAGACTACTGACGGTCGTCGAACAGCGAGTTATTTGCTAGTCGAGCGTCAGCGGCGTCACCATACATTCTAATAGCGTTTTTACATCGTTGTTTGATCACAACAGAGAATGTGCCTTGAATGTTACGATGTTTTCTGAAATATCACCGTCAAGAGCTCTCGCAGTCCTGTTGACGACAAGACACCAGCCCGCATCCCGCCCGCATACATATTCCACACCACGTCCCTGAACGTCGCATACTCATCTACAATGCGATCCTGGATGTGCTGCAACAATACGCCGACTGTTCTGTCGTCCTCTAGGTACAGTCGCATCCGTGCGGACTGCGCCCGCAGATCCCGCTCACAAGCAGCGCGGAATGCGCGTTCGAGCTCCTCTGCCGCGGGCTGTTGGAACGCCACCTGTGCCGTGAGCGGTGCAATCTCCGCGTCCTGCTCGCGCGCGCGGCGGGTGTTGTGAGCGTCGATTTGGTCGATCCACTTGCGCAGAGGTAGGCATATTGGGTTCGAGCACTCGGCGATGACCTCCTCGCAGACGCGCTTCAAGTCGTGGTCGATGCCCTAAGCGCGATCAGTGTTCGGAAAGATAAGATAGCAGAAAAACACACATGTTTGGCATCCCGAATACCTTCCTCACTGCGCGGCATCCCGAGCGATGCAAAGAGCGCCCCAGGTAACAGGGATGTTGTTTTAAGCATAGACGCTAGCGTATCTACCAACCCCTCTGTCAAACTAAGATTTTCGACCGGCAGAGAAATATTTACCTGTGACTCCATATTGGAAATCTTCTCCAGAGTCTTGATGGGCTAGGTCGAGATTGTTCGTTATCTCCTTCAAAATGAGGAGGTGGCGCACGAGGAAGAGCTCGCCGTCGAGGGTGCTCGACGAGGACCCTACTCGCTGTTTGATCATATCTGAGCCGAGGATCAGCGACTGCCGACATAACGTCACCGCTTCTTGCGCAATATCCTCGAAAATCGCAGGCTAGATCTCAAGGTGTCAGCAACTGCGCGCGACTGCTGCAAATCAACTCACATTCACGAAGTCGTGGAGCTGGGCGAGCACCCACACCGTCTTCTGCAACGTGGGGAACCACGTCTCCTGCTTATCCAGAGTGGGAAGCCGGAATAACTGGCTGAAGCTCTCCTTCTCCTTCAACTGCAGGAGCCCTTCACCGGCTTGAGCATGGCCACCTAAAAGTAATGAGAACTCCACACCGCGGGAACCGCATGGACGCACCGGCCGCGACCAGCTTATCCGGGTATGCAAGATCCTCCGGCTTGGGGATGTAATACCGGATGTCGGATTGGATGACCGACTGCGCCTTGAAGAACAGTCGCGTTTGTGCATCCTGTAGAACCATTTCCAACAAATGGCTGATATGCAGTTGACCGAGACCCTTCTTGGATTTTGGCTTGTTCAGGTCGACGGACAGTTCGTCGAGCGCGTCCTCGTCCTCGTCGGATGCCGGGTCGGGGAGGGCAGCGACGTCGAGAACCATGAGTGCCTGCAGAACGGTGCACACCTCGCAGAGCGCGGTGAGACGAGGCTCGTGAAGAATGCGTGGCCGTAGGTCGTCATAGAGATAGTCGCACAAGTTCTCGAGGTATTGACTGTTAAGCGATGCTAAATAGCGAGGAAGAATACGGGGAGGAACACCAACTAGAGCTGCTCTTCTCCGGAGCTGAAAAATGATTGGTAGAGTTTGAACTCGTCCGTACATAATTGTTTCAGGTAACTGCACCCAGCGCGAGTCTGAGGAGAATATGTATAAAGAACTATATTTCTGAAAAGGACATACCAGTTCAACGAGTTCTGTGCGACTTGGATCTAAACCCTTAATTTCTTCTGTCAGACGTCCGACTAACAGCGCTTTTCGAACGCTGAAATAGGCCGAGTGACATTCGGTCAAGAGCGCAGACAATTCCGCAGGATGAGCTTGTGCTCGTCGTTCTAGTTCGCCTAATAGCGGAGAAAGCTGAGAAGAGACGCTTTTGAATCGTGTGTACAAAAGGTGCATCTGTGCGGTGGTCGATACATCCTGGAATACTGTCAAAAACGAGTTCATAGGCCAAAATTCTGTCAAGTACCTTTTCTGATATTCGTTTCGAAACGTCAGCAGAAAGCGCTTTCAAAGAGCCGACAAAGTACATCCGAATTAGCGTCATTGCGCGGGTCATGCACTGCTGAAAGCGCAATAGATAAACCTCAGCTTCGCGGAAGTGACGCTGAGAAAAGGTCAGCGGAAAGCTTGATTTCAGCGTTTTGAAACATACGTGAGCCTTCAAGTAATCTATGCAGATATCGACGCGTTCAACCATATATAAAAAGTCGGTCTGCAGAACGAGCGATTCTCCAGGATGGTTGAGCATCCGGGTGGCCTGCTCCAGTTCTTGGAAATATTCTAAACGAGCGCCGATTTCGTCTGTCATCTCCAGCAACCGATCCTGTATTCTGGTAAGAATAGTGGTGAAGGGATATCAAAGAAACATACGCGTTCTTGCAATAACCTCTCGCAAGCGTCCTTTAGACTCTTTCCGCCCTCCTCGACACCGCGCCAACCCTCAAGCATACCGTCCACCTCGGAATCCACCTCTTCAATCCGCTCTACGAGCCTATCGCACGTGTCGAGGTGCTCCGAGACGCTGGCGACGTGGGCACGGAAGTGCGCCTCTTGGCTATGCGCAACAGACCGGTCTATAAGTGCAAACCAGTCGTAGAATTGTTGCGCCGTTTGCACAGGCTGTTTCGGATGCAGGGCATGCGTGACTATCCGCGAAGACGGAGGGGGCATTGGAGAACTGGGTCGCGATCCGGGTCCCAAACGCCCTGGTTCGAGTCTTGCAGCGCCGCGTCCAATGGGAGTAGAAGGTCGGGAGGACGAGCCTGGTTCATCATCGGTAAACTGCGATACAAGATTTGAAAATAGAATAAAGCAAGGCGGGAATAGACACGTACCTTGTAGGGCAATGGCGCCTTTTCGCTCGCAGTCTTGAGGATTCCGACGCTGGTGATTTCACGGTCCGTTAATGGCGCTTTTGCCTCCCATTCTTCGACATTCAGGGCCGTTTTGGGTTGTGGATTGTGAAGAACAGGTGTCCCTCTCCGCTGAGCTTGACGCGCCGCCATCGAATTCGACCACAGATTCGACTTACCAAAACGGGCAAGTGACAAGCGTGGCGTTATTTGTTGGGAAACTAAGTAACCCCTATCTAAGCACATTTGCGAAAATCTCCAAAATATCAGCACGCGACGGCGTAGATTGAATCTTGAGCACGTTTTCGTGGCTTGGCAGACGCGCCACACTTTTTTTGGAGTCGGGGATATGTGCATGTAGGTTGGATACAGTATCAAGAGTTCAATCTTTGGTACAGCCGCGCGCGAACACAAAAGCAAAAAGGCTAGGGACCAGCTCACATTTGAGCTGTAGTGGTGGTCCCGGCAGTTAAGGCATGAACCGCCTCAAGGAATACGAAGATGGCGATTTACGGGAAAGACAATAAAAGGTATGGCTTGGGCGAGTACAAGAGGCGAATGGATACGCATTGTGGCTGCAGCTGATAACCACAAGGGCTTTGAGAATAAAGGCCGAACGATAGAGTTCAAGGAAAAAGAATGAGGTTACCGTGTTATTCGCCTTCGAAGTCCCCAACATCTCGGGAGAGCTCAACAACTAACTGTCGTTCCGGGTTCGCTGCGACAGAGAAACAGACGTGATGGGATGTTCTTGAGTCCAGGAATTGCACTGTGCAAATATTGTCAATGGCGTCGCGATGATTTATGGAGGGCAATCGTTCAATTCAAGTTGCCAGTGAGTGCAGGTCAGCGAAACAAAGGACGGGATGGTGCTTCGCGGTAGGCCACGGTGAATCGACAATTAAGTGGTGACAAGCGCGCTTGAATAAAAGTGCCCAGTGCTGCGCTAGTCTTTTCGAGTGATCGTAGGGTGACGGAGGGAGTGCCAAAAAATGTTTTCAGTTACCAAGCACCCACACAGAAATTGTCGACGCTGGCCAGCGTCGACAATTTCTGTTGGCATAGGAAGACAACATATTTGAGAAGCCATTGTAATTACTAACTGACGAGTTTAATGGCTAATGGCTGCAGGAATGGGCCCATTCCTGCAGCCATTAAACTCCCGGGCGAAGACCTTGCCAATGTTTAGAGCCCTGCGCTCGGCTTCCCCTGTCCGAGATCAATCCGAGATGGCCGCGGTCTTTGGTGGACGTCTTTGCTATGTTTATCTCTCCCTGGAGGCAATGTGCCGAGCAAAAAGCGGTGAAAATACGATTGAGTCTGAGAACTCCGCGCTAGGAGCCTGAGGAGCGAGAAATGGAGAGAAGGGTTTCACATCAATGCACCGCGGACCCCAGCGAGTTTAAGACGGCTCTGCGCAAAGTACGCGAGCCCAATTTTTCGCGCGGCCAAGAGGGATACGGGAGAAATCCTCAGACTTCAGTGTAATCTACGAACCAGGCCCTTGCCGTAAATTAGAGTGATCCGCGATTGGCGGATATTTTTGCTCGAAAACAAATCCCTGTTTGACCGAGCAAGAAGCGTAGCTGCAGTCAATATTGTTCAGCGATCATGATCAGCAAATCCACCGCAGTCTCCATTCTGAGCTGTATACACTTCCACTTTTTGTCGTACACCTTCTTCCCACTGCTAAAGCTGAACAGGCCCTATTCCGGAAAACCCCCGCCGTGAAGGCGATCGCCAAGATTCGGCCTCTCCTCCTACCCCTCTGCTCTCTATTGTACCACACTCCTAAGTGGTGCCTGCGACCTACATAGAGGAGCTGTTCTGTCTCAGACGGCAGCGGAACAGAAAAGAGTGAGACCAATAATGTATCTTCTCCCCTGTGGCTCAGGAGCCCGAGAACGGAGGGATATAAAAGAAGAGACGGACGCCAGTGTCCAGTAGGTAGCAGCCACTACAATGGCCGCTCGGAAACTCCTCCTCGCGTCTTCGCTCTTAATTTCATCGTCACTCGTTCAAGCTATCACTCCTGCGGCGGGAGTCTGCGTGAGTGCCTATTTCCTCTTTACTACTGGCATTGAACATCATTGCAGACGTCGAAATCACAATGTCCTACAATATACGGTTTCGGCGCTAGTACCTACACTATACCGACCTCTGGGAACAACAAAAATACCATCGACTGCGGGTTCACCGCTTCCAATTGCTGTCAGTACCCACACTCACCACTTGTTATTAACCTTTGACTGATACTGCATATTTCTCCAGATTATGTGCGTTCCCATCGTCAACGCTTGGTAGTAGCCACCGTAACTAATGCCAACTAGGATCCCACCACCGGTCTCCTTAAATCGAGCAGTAGTGGCTTTCTTTGTTCCTCTGATGCCTGCTGTGCTTCTGGTTACACTTTCGTCAGTCCAATAATTTCCTCAACGCCCATAAGCAATGTAACCTTTCCTTCAGGACGGTTCTGGATGCTACAAATCTTGCTCGGCCGGTCAAGCTCCAGAGTATGCCGATCCTTTTCTTCATCACATAAAAAACAAGCACTTACGATATCCAGTGCGAACGGAAATTGCGCGTCCTGCGCCATCGGTACCTACGCCGCCGCCAGCGCACGGCAGTGCTCCAGTTGCCCCACAGGATCCACCACTTCGCTCACCGTAAGTTGTCAAACTCCGGATCACGCCCGTTGTCTGAGTCCTCGAACAGGGTTCTACGGCGGCTTCGTCGTGCCACTGCCCAGCTGGGACTTCCAAAAACTCCGACGGTTCCTGCACACCTTGCGCCGCCGGGAAGTACAGCAGTGGCACAGATGCGGCGTCTTGCACTGCGTGTCCCGTGAACACATTCTCGACGGCCACCGGCGGTACCAGCGCAAGCAGCTGCACCGCTTGCCCGGCAGGGTCCACCACGCTCACCGCCACCGTAAGTTGTCAAACCCTGAATCGAATACGCTGTCTCAATCACCGAATAGGGTTCCACGTCGCTTTCGGCTTGCCACTGCGCAGCTGGGACTTCCAAAAACACCAACGGTGTCTGCACAACTTGCCCATCCGGAACGTACAGTACAAGTTCCGATTCCGCGTCGTGCACTCCATGTGCCGCGAACAAGTTCTCGTCTGCGACCGGTGCCACCAACGCGAACACATGTCAGTCTTGCGCATCGGGCTTTACTTCCCCCTCGGTGAGTTCCTAAGCTCCATGTTCACTCCTGTTTTTGACCATTTCCGATAGGGCTCCTCGTCGTGCCAATGCCCGGCTGGTAGCTTTAAATCCGGAACCACCACCACCACCTGCACTCTTTGTCCAGCCGGAAAGTACAGCACCACCGCAGACTCTACATCGTGCACTTCGTGCCCCGCGAACACATTCTCGACGGCTACCGGCGCCACGAGCGCGGGTTCTTGCACCAATTGCCCAGCCGGACAGACCTCCACCGCCGGGGGAGCTTGCACCAACTGTCCCGCGGGTCAGTCCTCGGTTTCGGGTGCAGGCTGCACCAACTGCCCTGCAGGTCAGTCTTCGCAGGCCGGCGGAACTTGCAGTAACTGCTTGGTCGGCCAATCGTCAACGCTCGGCGGAGCTTGCACCAACTGCCCTGCGGGACAGTCCTCCACGGCTGGCGGAGCTTGCACTAACTGCCTAGCGGGCCAGACCTCCACGTCCGGCGGATCCTGCACCAACTGCTTAGCGGGACAGTCCTCCACGGCTGGCGGAGCTTGCACTAACTGCCTAGCGGGCCAGACCTCCACGGCCGGCGGATCCTGCACCAGCTGCCCCGCGGGTCAGTCATCGCAGGTCGGCGGAACTTGCAGTAACTGTCAGGCGGGTCAGTACTCGGATGAGGGCGGAGCCTGCACCACCTGTCCAGACACTAGTACCTCAGACCCGGTGCGTCAGCTCCTCTTGAGAATTCTGTGTTTAACTAACGCGCGGAGCAGGGAGCGGCGGGAGTGTCGTCTTGCCACGAACAGTGCGCGGCTGGGAAGAAAATCGTTGGGTTCACTTGTGTGACGTGTAACGCTGGAACGCAGAGCGTCGCGGATGCTACTGAGTGTACCGCTTGCCCCACCGGACAGTTCAGCGTCGCCGGTGGATCGTGCACCAACTGTGGCATAAACCAGGAGCCGAACTCCGACTCGAGCGACTGCGTGCCCTGCGATGCCGGAAAAAGTTCTATCGCTGTACGTCGCATTATTCCGGACTCATTCGGCAAACTAATGCGCGATGTAGGGTGGAACATGCAATTCCTTCACTTGCGCCGCTGGCCAGTTCATTGACGTCAACAAGTGCACTGACTGCGCGGCCGGATCGGCAAACCCCAAGGACTCTTTGACCACTTGCACTGTGTGTGTCGACAATCAGGAGGTTTCCGCCGACAAAACGACCTGCGACGCATGCCAGTCCGGATATAAATCTACCGCTGTGAGTTTCAGCTCTCGATGAAGAATTTTTCCACATACTAATACCGAATACAGGGTGGAGTGTGCTCTCCTTTCACTTGCGACGCCGGCCAGTTCATCGACGGCAACAAGTGCACTGACTGCGCGGCCGGATCGGCAAATCCTAAGGACTCTTTGACCACCTGCACTGTGTGTGTCGACAACCAGGAGGTTTCCGCCGACAAAGCGACCTGCGACGCATGCCAGTCCGGATATAAATCTACCCCTGTGAGTTTCAACTTTCGGTGAAGACTTTTACCACATACTAATGCCGAATTTAGGGTGGAGTGTGCTCTCCTTTCACTTGCGACGCCGGCCAGTTCATCGACGTTAACAAGTGCACTGACTGTGCCGCCGGATCGGCAAACCCCAAGGACTCTTTGACCACCTGCACTGTGTGTGTCGACAACCAGGAGGTTTCCATCGACAAAGCGACCTGCGACGCATGCCAGTCTGGATATAAATCTACCGCTGTGAGTTTCAACTCTCGGCGAAGAGTTTTTCCATATACTAATGCCGAATATAGGGTGGAGTTTGCTCTCCCTTCACTTGCGACGCCGGCCAGTTCATCGATGGCAACAAGTGCACTGATTGCGCGGCCGGATCGGCAAATCCTAAGGACTCTTTGACCACCTGCACTGTGTGTGTTGACAACCAGGAGGTTTCCGCCGACAAAACGACCTGCGACACATGCCAGTCCGGATATAAATCCACTGCTGTGAGCTCCTCTTTCATCGAGAGTTTTTCCACATACTAATACCAATGCCGAATCCAGGGTGGAGTGTGCTCCCCCTTCACTTGCGACGCCGGCCAGTTCATCGACGTCAATAAGTGCACTGACTGCGCGGCCGGATCGGCGAACCCCAAGGACTCTTTGACCACCTGCACTGTGTGTGTCGACAACCAGGAGGTTTCCGCCGACAAAACGACCTGCGATGCATGCCAGTCCGGATATAAATCCACCGCTGTGAGTTTCAACTCTTCATCGAGAGTTCTTCCACATACTAATACCAATGCCGAATCCAGGGTGGAGTGTGCTCTCCCTTCACTTGCGACGCCGGCCAGTTCATCGATGGCAACAAGTGCACTGATTGCGCGGCCGGATCGGCAAATCCTAAGGACTCTTTGACCACCTGCACTGTGTGTGTTGACAACCAGGAGGTTTCCGCCGACAAAACGACCTGCGACACATGCCAGTCCGGATATAAATCCACTGCTGTGAGCTCCTCTTTCATCGAGAGTTTTTCCACATACTAATACCAATGCCGAATCCAGGGTGGAGTGTGCTCCCCCTTCACTTGCGACGCCGGCCAGTTCATCGACGGCAACAAGTGCACTGACTGCGCGGCCGGATCGGCGAACCCCAAGGACTCTTTGACCACCTGCACTGTGTGCGTCGACAATCAGGAGGTTTCCGCCGACAAAACGACCTGCGACGCATGCCAGTCCGGATATAAGTCTACCGCTGTGAGTTTAAACTCTCGGCGAAGACTTTTACCACATACTAATGCCAAATACAGGGTGGAACGTGCTCTGCTTTCACTTGCGACGCCGGCCAGTTCATCGACGGCAACAAGTGCACTGACTGCGCAGCCGGATCGGCGAACCCTAAGGACTCTTTGACCACTTGCACTGTGTGTGTCGACAATCAGGAGGTTTCCGCCGACAAAACGACCTGCGACGCATGCCAGTCCGGATATAAGTCTACCGCTGTGAGTTTCAACTCTCGGCGAAGACTTTTACCACGTACTAATGCCAAATACAGGGTGGAACGTGCTCTGCTTTCACTTGCGACGCCGGCCAGTTCATCGACGGCAACAAGTGCACTGACTGCGCAGCCGGATCGGCGAACCCTAAGGATTCTTTGACCACCTGCACTGTGTGTGTTGACGACCAGGAGGTTTCCGCCGACAAAGCGACCTGCGACGCATGTCAGTCCGGATATAAATCCAGCGCTGTGAGTTTCAACTCTCGGTGAAGAGTTTTTCCACATACTAATGTCCAATACAGGGTGGAATGTGCTCTCCCTTCACTTGCGACGCCGGCCAGTTCATCGACGTCAACAAGTGCACTGACTGCGCGGCCGGATCGGCAAACCCCAAGGACTCTTTGACCGCCTGCACTGTGTGCGTCGACAACCAGGAAGTTTCCGCCGACAAAGCGACCTGCGATGCATGCCAGTCCGGAGATAAATCTAGCGCTGTGAGTTTCAGCGCGATGAAGAGTTTTTGCACATACTAATGCCGAATACAGGGTGGAGTGTGCTCTCCTTTCACTTGCGACGCCGGCCAGTTCATCGACGTCAACAAGTGCACTGACTGTGCGGCCGGATCGGCGAACCCCAAGGACTCTTTGACCACCTGCACTGTGTGTGTCGATAACCAGGAGGTTTCCGCCGACAAAGCGACCTGCGATGCATGCCAGTCCGGAGATAAATCTAGCGCTGTGAGTTTCAACGCGATGAAGAGTTTTTGCACATACTAATGCTGAATCCAGGGTGGAGTGTGCTCTCCTTTCACTTGCGACGCCGGCCAGTTCATCGACGTCAACAAGTGCACTGACTGTGCGGCCGGATCGGCGAACCCCAAGGACTCTTTGACCACCTGCACTGTGTGTGTCGACAACCAGGAGGTTTCCATCGACAAAGCGACCTGCGACGCATGCCAGTCCGGATACACATCTACCGCTGTGAGTTTCAACTCTCGATGAAGAAGTTTCTCGACATACTAATACTGAATACAGGGTGAAACATGCTCTCCCCTTTCATGCAAGCCCGGTCACTTCGTCCAAGGGAATACGTGCGCAACTTGCGCAGTCGGAGACTACAGCACTACCACCAATGCACCTTCGTGCACCACTTGTGCTGCCAACTCATACACGACTGATGGGACCAGTTGCGATACTTGTCCCGGAAGCAGTACCTCGCCAGCAGTAAGTCGTCAAACCCACCATTTCAAGCTTAAATCTAACCCACTTCGGCAGGGTTCTACGTCCGTTTCGGCGTGCTCAGAACATTGCACGGCCGGGAACTACATCTCGGGCAACTCCTGCTTACCTTGTGGGGACGGCAAGACTAGCGGCGTGGATGCTCATACCTGCACTGCTTGTCCCGCCGGCCAGTACTCGAAATCCGGCGATGCTTCCTGCTCCACTTGCCTCGCGAACACATACTCGTATGGTGGTACTGGCAGTTGCACATCCTGTCCTGGAACCAAGACTTCCCTCGCAGTAAGCCTTTGATATCCTCACTGCGATCCTTTGATATTCACCACCATGCTAGGGTTCCCAGTCCATTTCGGCGTGTGCCCAACACTGTCCTGCTGGCCAATATATATCCGGCGGCAACTCCTGCGTCAATTGCCCGGCTGGAAAATCCAGCGCGGCGGACGCGACCTCGTGCACCAAATGCCCGGCAAACACCTTCTCGGCCGCCGGCGGTGCTTGCTCTCCTTGCACGAACGGACAAGTCTCTTCTCCCGTAAGCCCAGACTCTCTTCGCCCGGACTTCCTTCCTAATCCGGCACACAGGGCTCTTCGTCGTGCAGAGGCTGCTCCCCAGGACAGTTTATCCTGCCCATTATTGGCCGCTCGTGCAGCAATTGTCCTCGTGACACGTACGGACCAGGGGGCCTGACCCAGTGCTCCTTCTGTCCATACGGAACGTCCTCACCCGCCGGCTCCTCCAGTTCCTCCAGCTGCATCGCCAACCCAGTCCCGTCCCATCGTTCTCAGCCTCGCGAACAGAAAATCATCGCATGCCCGTTCTCTCAGGCGCTGTGCCCTGTCATGGCCGGGTCGGGTACATTCGAGTGCGTCGACATCCAGAACTCGCTTGAGTCTTGCGGTGGATGTGTAGGCGGCTCTCCTTCCACCGGCGAAGATTGCAGCGCCATCCAGGGTGCGGACGCTGTCAGCTGCTCCAGGGGACGCTGCGTCGTGACGGAGTGCAGCGGAAACCTCACTGTTTCGGTTCGCGGTAACTCCTGCGTGGAGGGTGTCATTCCCAACCCCAGGGGAGGAAAGGGATTCTTCCGTCGTCACTAAATAGCATTTATACCACTCATTAACTCTCTCTCTTTGTTATTATCACTTGGAACACACATCGTACAATACTTACATTATTAGGATTTGGAATACATTATTGCTGCAATTGCTTTCAATACATTGTTGTGGCTTTCATATTTGGTTCTTCGAAAATGCCCTTTCTTCTTTCCCCTTACGCCAGATTCTAAATCTTACTTTTGACCCAAATTCTTCCTCCTTTTCTTACCTTCCCAGCGTCCTGAGGGTGCGCGTTGAAAAGTGCGGCGCACCATTGCACGGCTTCAGCATTCAGGCTCCGACGCAAAGTGTGACCCCCACATCGCGGACCTGTGAATAGCCATTAAAATAGACCAATTGGAACACAACGTATTGTCCAGACGAGTATCTTTGGCGAACAGCATCTTACTCACCAACGACACGTTGTCGCTGGGAGAGGCGGCGAGAAAGCTGGACGCGACGCGTTTTTAAATCTGGCCGCGAATCAAATTGATGCGCCATTGTTACCTCCGTCCGAATTGACCGCTCATTTTGTGAAAAACTTACATCTCAGGCTCGCGAAGATACTGTTCAAGAGGAGCAGCTTAAGAGAAGGAGAGAGGGATCACAATTCCGACTTTACAAGAGAAAGAGAGGCTAGCGTGCAACTGCGATCGTTCGAGCGATACCCACTTGTTCCTTGTTTCGATTTACAGTCGGGTTTCTCCTTTATGCGCTGAGCGCACTCTTGAGACGCACGCAACAGTCTGTGAGGCCCAAGCCCTCCATGCTCATCACCTTGTCCCAACCGCCATAAAAAAAATTCCTTCGGTCGCCGGTAGTGCAGCTCAGAGGGCGGCCGAAGCGATACCGGCAGCGCGGTTGGCCTGGCCATGCTCAGCGTTCTAGGCAATGGGTGCGTCCGTTTGGTGGTTCTTCTCCGAGTCTGCTTGTTGTGAGATGAACGAAGGTGTTGAATCTCAGCGATGACGATTCCCAGTTCTTTTGACGATGAGACTGGAGGGGAACGGAAAACAGAAGCTCGACATTGAACGTCTGCCTCTGACACGCGGTAGAGATCGGGGAACAGTGCGAAGTTGACGGAGAGCGTCAAGAAGGACCTGAGTTTGTTCGTGTTTCCCTTGAACGCCATCAGCCTCGACACGTGCTACATTTGGTTTATGACCTCGACGTTCAACACGACATGAAGCGCGGTGCAGAGAGGCAAATTTCCAAGGGCGAAGACGACCCGGAAGTCGAGGCAATGCTCTCGATTTACCACTGAATCTTGTCTAATTTTTTCTGCAGGAAGTTTCGGGGGATGGCGCTTTCCATAAGGCGGACGATGCGGTCCTCGCCACGAGAAAGTTGGCAGAAATTTGTTCAGGGAATTAGCTGACCTGACGCGCAAATTAGGATACGAGCAATGCCCCGGAGGATGGCAGGCTCACCACTGGGTGCGTCGGTTTCTGACTCGGCAATAGGGAACGGTTCTGTCGAGGTTCGTTATCACTTTTACTTTGTATTGCAGTCGCAAGATAAATTTCTGCCCGGACAGAATCCTGCAACCCCTTCGCCCACTAAATTCAGCTCCTTCAGCGGCTTTGGCACTCCGGGCAGCGCCGGCAATGCCTTTTCGTTCGCACCTCCATCTTCATCCCCGAGCTTCCCTCCACCGAAGCCAACATCCAGTATCTTTGGGTCCACGCCTGGGACACCAACACCATCTACATTATTTAGTTCTGGCACACCTGCGGTTGCACCGACGGCTTCTAACGCGACCAAAACCTTTGCCTCATTCCTTGGGGACTCCTCTTCAAAACCTACAACCAATTCCGCACCGCCTCCACCACCCCAATCGAACACGCCAGCTGCAGCAGCTGATAGTGATGTAGGTGATGCCGAATTGAAGTATTACAGCTCTCTCCGTGGCCTCAACGTGTCTATCCTCGCTGCCATTACAAAAGCAATCGATCAAGACCCCTTCACAGACGTAGCCGCTCTTCTAGGTCGCTACAGTAGTTTGCGCGTCGACGTGCAGAAGGAATTCGACGACCGCGCCAAATCTGACGCGCCGGCGCGTTCCTCTGCGCCGTCTCCGTCCCCCTTCGGTGCACCGCCGGCCGCACCTCCCCCCTCCGCCACCCCCGCAGCCCCGGCGAAAATGCCCGCCCCTCCGGCCGTCTTCGCAGGGTTCGGTAAACCCGCAGAACCGAAAATCAACGGCGCCGTCGATCCACCACCACCAGCAGCAGCCGCCACCAACCCATTCTCCTTCTCATCCTCCTCTTCTACCACGCCCAAACCCTCCATATTTGCTCCCTCTGCCCCGTCTGCATTTCCCCCCAGCTCTTCCTCCTCTCCTTTCGGTTCCTCCGCTTCGACCTCCGTTTTTGGGTCCGGCGCGAGCGCCACCTCTTCGCCGTTCGGTGCAACCGCGTCTCCTTTCGGTACGAACGCGTCTCCGTTCGGCTCGGCCGCGTCACCGTCACCTTTCGGCGGAGCCAAATCTACACCGTCGATATTCGGCGGTGCTGGAGCCGCGAGCGGCAGCGGGTTCGGCTCCTCTACCCCCCCGCCGTTCTCGTTCAGCGGGAGCGGAAGCATCGGGAACCCCGTCGGGTTCGGCTTTGGTTCACCGAAGGGCGGGGCCGATCCGGATAAAGGCGAGGAGAAGAAGGCCGTTGACGAGAAGAAGGAAGAGGGCGAGGGGGATGGTGAGGGGACAGATCTTGGCAGCCAGGAGACGGAAGTGGCGAGCACGACCGAGGAGGCGAGCTCGGGGTCGACGTTGTTCGGTAATGACACGCCTACGGGCCTGGACGCCGAGGGCGAGGGTGAGGAGGATGAAGAGACTGTGCAGACCGCGCGTATAAAGGCGTTTCGGCTGCGGAAGAAGGAAGAGGCCGGCGATGGCGGCTGGCTCGATATTGGGATCGGGTTCCTTCGCTTAAAAAGACACAAAGAGACGTCGGCGCGACGGCTTCTCTTGCGGAATAGTAATTCGGGGAAGATACTGATCGTCCGTTTCGTTTCCCTTGCTCTTCACCCTAACCTAAGTCTAACCAACTCAATCGCAGAATTTCGCACTGTACTCCGGCCTCAAAGCGTCACAGGCGAAGAAGTCGTTGACGTTCATCGGGCACGACGTAGCGGGCGAGCCGCAGACATACAGTCTCCGGTTCCGGTCTGAGGACGCGGCGAAGGAGTTTCAGGCCGCCCTCGACAAGGAGATTGCACAGATCAAGACCAGCTGAGGTTCTTGCCAGTATTGCGTACCTTGCTTTTTTTGCTGTTATGCTAGTATGTTGTTGCTCTGCATAATCTGCATAATATTATCCACAGCAGGCGCGCACCATTTCAGGCCAAGGATCGTTCACTGTAGCATCGTCCTGAAACCATGCAGGTACTTTTTTTTTTTGCATTCAACGCGCCCTCCAAATTCGCTTTAAATTCCGCACCGTCTACCATGCGTGTTACATACAAATATCTGTTTGCTTTGCTTGCGTGCGTTGTTACACCATTGCGATAAATACGAGGACGAAGAAAGGGCAAGCAGCAGCGTCCGTCCTGCAGCCGATTTTCACCTCCCTCCAAAAAACGCCGGCCCCGGAATACATCAGCTCGAAATCCGCCGGCGCACGGGTACAAGCGAGAGTCGAGGATCGAGGAGGGGAGAAACAAAACATAGATCCTCAACTCTGAAAGTGAGATTGCGCGTTGTGCCAGATCGAATTGAGTACGAAGGCCTCGCTGAGGAGCATCTCGATCTCGTGGTCGCCCCACTCTTGCGTCGGGAGAGATTGCAGGAACATGATTATGCCCTAAGATATAGTGGTGGATGATCAATGAACGAATAAATGAACTGAGGGACGAGACGCGCACCTGAAAGTCCATCTGGCGCAGCTTGTCGCTCCACTTTACGAGGAACGCGGAGCACACATACAGATGGAACTGCGAGAACGCGTCCGGTCCCTCAGCCTGTGCGTGTCGTTTGTCAATGTTAAAAATTCGCAGCGTAAAGGAGGGAGGCACACACCAAATACGTATCCCACATCCGGATGGTATTCCGGACGCTAATCTCGCGCATGAGGAGGCAGTTCATCCAGCGGAATGCAAACTGCATAAACTCGACGCCCTGCGCGTCGAGGTGCGCGGAGAGCGGCGTGTCGATGCGGCCCACGAGCTCCGCCATGCGACGCACGCTGCGCTGGATGCCCGGCTGCGCGAAGATGTAGTTGTCCTGTATCCCATCGAGCAGGCGGCTGAGACACCAAAACGCGTCCGCCTCCACGGCGTTGAGTGCGCGAGGTGGGAGCGCGGCGGGATCGAACGTCTCGGGGTCGGCGTCGATGTACGCGGACAGAAAGACCTGGAAGAAGGGCGTCGCCAGGTCGTTGATGCCCTGCACGTAGCCGCTTGCGGGGTGACGGATGGCCCACACGTAGAGGATGCGCTCGAGGGCGCGCTGGGTGGCGGCGTGCATCCACAGACGGACGCCTGGGCGCGTGCGGGGAACATCGATCTCGATCTGGTGCCAGATTTGCTGATCGAGGCCTTCACGGTCGCGGGCAAAGGCGAGCTCAACGAGGGAGAGGTATTCGCCGCGCTTCCGGGCGAGGGTGGACGCTCGTAAGGGTGTCGGGAGTGGGAGGTAGCCCTGCGGGATTTTGTGAGACGTGTCTCGACGTGCATACTGGAAAAAAGAACCCCACCAATAATAACTGCCAGGCCATCGGTCGTAAGTCGGCGGGAATGCCCGCCCAAGCGAGCTTTCGTAGCTCGGCTAATAAATTAATTCAACAGGCGCTCACAAGTACTGGCAAAAGCGCACCAATATTAACATCCTGGCTCGAGAGACACTCGACAAACTTGTGGCGACGATTGGTGCGGATGGAGCGTTCGCGCATGAGTTTCTCAGACCGTTCCGCACTCTCTGGAGAATTTGGAGGACTGAGACGGCGCGGGGAAGTATCCGTGCGACGTGGCCGGTGCCTGACGGCAGCCAGGGGGTCGTTTACGATATCGTCGACGTCTTCGCGAACGACGGCGAGGTCGGCGGCGCGCTTGAGCGGCGGCAAGATGTCCATGGGCTCCATTGCATCGGGCTCGAGATCGCCGAGGATCATGTCCCCTTCGACATCGGCAGTCGGCGGGGGGCTCCTCGCGAGCGTCCTCTGAGGGCGTCGACGGTGTCTCCTGCTTAGTTTTGACGATGGTCCAGCCGTTTTTTTGTGGGGTTTCGCGGGGTGGGTAGGAGCTAGGGTTCGGTGCAGATACATGGGTGTAGGAGAAGGCAAGAGTGGAGGAAGACGAGTGCTGAGCGCCGGGACGAGTGGGGACAGGCACAGGGACACGCGACGAGGACGCCTTGGACGACGAGGGCTCGTCTTCGTCGCTGCCGCTGTCCCAGGCGTCGTCCTCGACCCAGTCTGTCCTGCTGCTGTACGTCGACGGATGGACCGCTACGTGAGGACGAGCTGGAGGGGCCCAAGTAGACATGGGGCTGTGTAACGTCCAATTTTGCTTCAAACACTCATGTCAAGAAATATCCTTCAGTTCAGCCCTTATCTTGGTTTGGCTTTCTGGACCGACCAGCCACGTCACTGACCCCAGTAAGCTGGGAAGGGACGCGGTACCCAAACTCGACGTCCCAGATGAAAGAATGTGCACTCCAGAGGCCCAATAAGTATCGCACGACGCAAGTACGATAACAGAGGAAGGTATAGGTCAACGGCGGCGGAATTCCCGTCCTAGGATTCTGCTCTGGCCTTGAAACTCGACGCAAGAGTTACCGTAGGCCGACTCCGCGACACTCGGCCGCGGCCGGTTCGAGTGCGTCGGCATTCAGAACTCGCTCGAGTCTTTCGGCAGATACGAGGATTGCTACTCCTCGCGAACTCTGTCTATGGGCGATACGACGGTATTGTTGCGTGCGTCTCAAGAGTGCGCTCAGCGCATAGAGGAGAAGCACCCAATTGTCAGTTAGAACAAGGAACGAGATGTTCAGTTCAAGTATTGAATCCTCTCTTTCTCTTGCGCTCTTCCTCTTAAAACTCTTCGCAGGGCTGGATTATTTTACAGCGGTCAGTTCGGACCGAGGTAACAATGGCGCATCAATTTGATTCGCGGCCAGATTTAAAAACGTGTCGCGTGTTTTGCTGCTTTCACCATGTCCGCCGCAGTGCCACTCAGCGCTCTCGCCGCCTCTCCCAACGACAACGCGCCGTTGGTGAGTAAGCTGCTATTCCCCAACGATACTCGGCTGGTGAGTATCTTCTGGCGTTCTCCTTCATATTATTACTCATGGTCCGTACCCAGCATCGGCATCTAGAATACTTGTGGGGGTTAGAGATACACACCTTCGATCCCACACACGAACGCAGTATACTTTATAGTGGTTTCGCGCGCAATAAGCATTGATAATTCGTTGTAGTCCGAAAGTCTATGGAAAAACTTCCAAGGGGCAGTTGGTCGTTGGTTCCGACAGAGGAAACATTAGCTCTCATTGCAGATATATAATGACACCGTGCCGCTTTCACAACGAAAGTCGTTTCTCACCGTGAGTATCATATCCTTCGATTTATTTGATTCACTAATCTTGTCACAGGAAATTTCGGGGGAATACGAATACATCTTCGTTCCGCTCGATACGGACGTCGATCTCTTTCTCTTGCAGCCTGGCCAAGATTCTCGGCGACTCGCCTCCCCTTACGACGACTTTCCTCGCGTAACATCGTCCACTAACCCGTTTTTCGTTTTGTTTTACTGCCGATCATGCCGATCCTCTGCTCCCACTTCCAAGGCTTGGAAACGACTTTGTGGTAGCGTGACCTCGCAGTGGCGAGCCTTCCCCATTCCCGCGAAATTCCTCATGAGCTGCTATCCCGAGTCCCTAGTCTCGGAATCCGACGACGAATCCGAGCCCCACGCCCAGTCGAAATCCGGGAGCGAAGAGACGGTGGTGACTCCTATGCACGAAGGCCCGTCGACCGTGCCCGGGAAGGAGGCATTTGTGTCCGCCTGGGTGCGGAACGACGCAGGACAACCCCGCGAAAGCCTCGTCCTCGACGTTCCGTCGTGTTGGCCGTATGCACCCGACCACGAGCCGGTGAGGTCGCTGCGGGAGGCGGTGAAGCTTTATTCCTGTTGGCACAGAGAAATGGAGTGAGGCAGGCAATGGAGTGAGGCAGGCAATGCACGCAGCGATTTTTCAGGGATCCGCCACCAAGACATATGGTATCTTGATTCATTACTTATACCTCGCCATGGACCTACACGCTTGCTACACGCTATATTTTATATCGAAGTATCGGACGGCGTTGTTCTGCCCCGTTGGAACGCGTAGTGGCTAAAAATACACTTTTGATTTCTATGTATCTTTTATTTCAACTATGGCAAACCGAGGGTCTCTCTTCAAAATACATCGTCAGCACTGCCCGATTTATGCGCGCGTCATTACTACTGCGAGCCACCATCTCGCGCCTTCGCCCGGTCGACATAGTCTCCAATTTTCGCCACCAGATAGCGCATAAGCAGACTCTCCGTCGGTGCGTCCCCCCCTTGGCTTGTCGGCGGCGTGTCGGCTCCATCTAACCCGCTGTTGCTGCTTGTCGATTCGGACGACTCCGGGGAACCCACCACACCGCTCATATCGTCGTCTTTCCACGCCGGCGGCGGCGAACCAACTTTGACGCTCGATAAAACCTCGATTTCCGCTTTGCGCCGCGCGTGCAACATGTGCGAGAGCTCCTTTCTGTGTCGCAAGTCAGCCTGAGGTTGTCGAATCCCTACCTTGAAGGAACGCACTTCCACTTCGCCGGTATTGGGCGGCTCAACATTGCCCTCGCCTGCATAAAAGTCGAACCGTTGGTGGAGTGGAAACGGACGGAAACGCTCCCGCACGTACCTTCTTCTCGTCGTGCTCCGTAATCGGCAACAGCGCGTCGCGGTCGACGCCGTAGCTAATTCAATACTGATTAAGAAGAACGACGACGAAGAAGGAAAGCCGCCACCTAGCCAACTCGCTGACAAACACACCGAGGTACTTGACGCGCGGCGCCGCGAGTTTGTCCGCCTCGTGCGCCATGGCACGGCTTCCGTACTTGTACACGCTGAGGATGTCGAGTCCGTAAGGATCGCCGTCGACCATTCCGAGCAGCGGGATGCGCCGGGGCAGGCACTCGGACAGTGTTGCGACGAGCTGCCGTGTGGCGACGTCGGGGTAGCCTTTCCCCTGCGCCTCCGTCAGCGCTGGAGGGGCGGACGGCGCGGGAAGCGACATACCGTGATGATTATTCCGCGCCCGGGGAGTGAAGGATGCGTGGCGAGGCGCAGGCGGCAGAGCGTTTGGAAGACGGCCTGCGCCAGCGGTTAGTGGGAGGGAGGTCGTCTCTCCATCAGACCTACGTCTTTCTCGACGATCAAGACCCATTCAACATCCTCAGCAACTATGAACGCTTGTATGTCCTCGCCGACCGGGATCAGTGCGCCCTGCGAACCGCATGAGTATAGGTTGAACTCCAAATCTTTGGGAACCGTACCTCGGTATCGTTTACGTGTAATATTTCACCTGAATTGAGGTGTATGACCAGCCCAGAGCCGCAGACGAGACCTTTGGACGTCGCGCGCTATTATTTGACTCACGATAAATCAAACCAAGTGAGCAAAAATTGAGCGACTTACTACGTTCAAGTCCGCACGCTCCAACTCGAACGTCGCCGCAAGATCATCGACGAGCTACCACGATGCAAACTCAATCCTAGATCAGCCTGATATCCATTGGAAGCCGCTCACATTGTCCACGACATTTTGCTTTTTGAAAAGTGGCACATCCCTGTAATACATATCCCTTGGCCCTTCAGCCAGGGTGCTGAGATCACAGACAAAAAATACCTTTTCGTCGCCGGTACATTATCCACAACGGCCTCGTGCATAAAGTCAAGCACCCTGAAGAGCTGCGCTGTCGACCGGAGCGTTGTGTGAATCAGCTGTCGCGCAGACATTCATCGACAAGCGCACCAAACGGGCGCGCACTACCCGTGGCGCGTTTGGCAGGAAAGCGCATTGTGCGGAGTGCGCTATATCCCGCATAAATCATTACGGCGAAGCAAGCTCCGTGTCTTCAATCCCACCCTTCTCCTTTGCGGTCAGCGATCCGCAGCTCGACTGGGGTGCGCTTAGCCGTTGTGTTGGCTTCTTCGGGTTCAGTATCGGTATCGGAGCCCCCACGCGGCTTTTCACCAGGCGGACGGCTGAGCTGGAAGAGGAAAGACGCGACGAGCTCCTCGATGGAGTCTGTTGCACAGGGTGAACTGCGTGGACCGAATGAGCCAGACAATGGATATATTGTTGCACCGACCTATCCTGCTCGTCTCCCGAGGATTCCTCTTCATCCGAAAAGAGCTCGATATCCATGTCGTTGGCCATTGAGGTACTTAAGCGAGACGCGATTGTGACAGACGCCACGTAGAGTCACGATATGGGTCACGATTGCCTTTTCCGTCTCGCCGAATGCGCAAATCGCGGTTTTTGTGGGCGCTATGTCTTCCCGCTGCTTGTCTATCGCAATCCTTCTCGGGCGAAACATTCAACGAGGAGCTGGCCATCCGCGCACTCCCGGACGGCAAAGTAGCCTCTCGTTTTGAATTCAGCACTCTTCTTCACGGCGCAAGCCCCCGGAATCCTCGAAATCTTTCCTCAGAAGACGACTGTGTGTGTTCTTGAGTTCTGTACTCATTCAATAATCCGTGACTCCTGTTAGCCCAGCATTATACCCTCTTTCCGCTGGCCCTCGGTCAGATTTTGCGTCAATATGCTGTTACGGAGCTGCACTTGACGCTGAATGCGGGAAAGTGGAACTACGATCGCTGGGGGTACCCAGACGAACCAGACGTTGCTACCGGTGCTTCTATGTGGACGTGGATGGCCGAGGGAAGCCCCGTACCAAGACACAGTGTTGATGCCCGTTGGCGAGATCTACGCAACGCACTCGCGGGCCTCTTCTGCGCGTCTCTTGCCTCCCTAGATGAGCAACGAACTACTTCACCCGTCCTCGCCTTCGTTCCACAGGGCGCACTCCCTGCATGGCCCCAGACTGAACCGCACGCCCTCCGTCATGCATCTCTCCCATCCGAACACGTATGCACAGAGAATCTTACACCGTTTCTCAAGCTCCTGCCCTGCAAGTCGCGCGCAGGTCTTGCCCGCTTATTGAACCCGCATCGCCTGCTCGACGCCGACTGGCACGGTATGGGTCTGCATGTATCTTGGCTCCCAGAAGAGGGTGTACGAGTGCGCCTCACCTTTCAGTCGGTCACCGACCCCTTGCGAGCGGGCAACACTCGAGGTGACTCTCATCTTGTTTCTTTGGTCGGATAACTGATTGGGAAACAAAACATTGTAGATTGGTCCCTGAGTTCCCTTTTCGACCGCAAGATCGAAGCAGCGTGCCCCGTCGCTGCTTCCAGTCGTGTCGTTGTTGCACTGCCCACCGACGAGTCCTACAGCATCCGCCCGGAACCGTCGTTTGTCGGTCAGGGCCGGGGAATCTTTGACCTCGCGGCTCGTGCGTCTCATACCTTCCTGTTATAAGCACGCTAACGACCAGAAGAGCCCCTCCCGCTTGATGTTGGCTTGCACTGGCCAACCGCCTTTCAGTATGGTTCGCAAGTTTCATTATGCTCTATGTACAAGTTAACATAATGTATTCCTACAGCGACGCTCCCCACCGCGCAGTCACCGCTTTCAGTCCGTCGCACGTTACACGGCTCCTCTCAGGACCATAGCACCCTCGCCGTCTCAATAAAAAACGCCGGACCCGCCGCCGTGCGCGTGGCATATTTAGAAACGCTACCGTGGATCGTACATCTGTACCTCCACACCCTTGAACTAAGTGTCGACGGTGTGCCGCGCGGTATGACATTGTTCTCCTCGCGCATTTGACGCACAGCTGACACGAGTTGCGCTCAGCGGACCTATTGCGCGACCTCTCGTACACCGCGCCGGTACCGCACGGACGGGCAGCGGCGCTTGAGGCAGTCCTCGAGCTCCCACCCAACAGCACAGTGTCCCTGCGCCTCGGCGTAGGACGCGCATTCCTCCAGTACGGCGAGCATCCTCCGGACGCGCAACGCGGGTGGGAGCTCCCTGCTGCAGTTGTGGTTGTCCTGCCGGAACACCCCGGAAACGACTCGCAGCGACGCGTCTACACATCCGCGTTACTCGTCGACCCCGCTACCCCCGATTTCAGCATGCCGTACAACGTCATTATCTTCAGCTGCTCGCTCGTCGCATTTATTTTCGGGAGCGTCTTTAATGGGCTCACGCGGCGGTTTATCGTCGTCGCCGCGCGGGAACCGGGATTGCAGGCGGAGTAATATGCGCGTTGGTAGCGAGTGCAGAAAAACAATCGAAGAGGGCTCAAAGAGGGCTAGCGAAAAATCTGTAGAACAATTTGCAAAGGGTGAATTCTACGAATTCTTTCCCAACCCGAGAAGGAACACCGCTTTGAAGTTGAACGGAACACCGCCTGAGTTCGCTTGAAACCTGTCGCGGTAGTCTCCCTTGACAGACAATGACACTCGTAACCTCGTTCTATACTGTCGCGGCGCTAATGCGCAGACTCCGCTAGACTCTCCACGGTCATGGAGCTTGGGTTTTCCGTCAAAAGAGGCCCTTTGACGCAGATTAGTCTCCCGATCCTCGGACTTGACACTGCCGTTCACCTCGCAGTTGGGGCGTATGGCTGGTGGAAGGCGCGCGAGCGCCACATGTCGCTGGCCCACCAACTGGAGACGAATGGCGCATATCTCACCACAGTTACGTCTTTCAATCGCACAACCTATCTCAGTGCACACGAAGGTACCGCCATCCGCGGAGCGGCCATGGTTCAGCAGGGTGCGCTCTCGAGCGTGCAGCTCCCAAATGCATCCACTGCCAAGGACGACATCGCGATGTGCATTCGGGCGCTCGTGACCGCCCTCTTCTGCTTCTTCACAGAGGAAGGCGTTACGGAGATCGTGTCCAATGTCATGCCCGACTTCCTCCTCCGCTACGATCTCGACGACGTGAAGATTCCGATCGACGGTCCACTGCGCGCAGCGTTGCGCCAGTACATCGTCACAGTACAAACCGAAGAGGATAGCGACAGTCTTCGACAGTGTTTGCTGGAACGAGTCCAAGTAATGTGCGGCGCAGTTACCCAAGTCTTGAGCCCGGACCACATGGCTGCCGACAACATCCTCGACGGCGACGGACACCTGATGATTGGCCTCATCAGGTGGGTTTTAACATCTGCCCACAAGCGAAAGGAGGAATGGTATCCTACACGCAGCATGCGCGTCTGGTCGCTTGCCATTGTCCTCGAGTCCATCGGCTTCGACATTCACGCGTATCCGACGCCAGCCGCGACAGAAGAAGTGTACCTGCAGCATTCATCGCCGACCGCGCATTACGGCGGGCACTCCCAGGTAGTCCTAGTTACCGCTCCCGTCGGAGACACAGATCCTGGTGAATCGGATATTCCAGAATTTGGCGCTAGGACAAAGGCGCAATACTGCCCTATCCAAGCGATTCCCCTCATTCTATTTCGCCATCTTTCCAGTCTTGGGCATCACTACAAGGACGACTACATCACAGTGGACCATCTCTATGAGGTCTGGCAGTTCGCGTTCGACAGTGCCGCGGAAGGTGTCGATGAACCCTATCTGGACGACAGCGAGACTAGCCTGGTCTGCGTTTCCCTCCGGGAGGATATCGCACAAGAATGTACCGGGGTGCATAAATCGATCGTCGGTCTTTGGTCAAGCTACATGAGCTGCATAATGGGCAAGGCATTTCAGAAATACATCCCGACGCCGATTGACATGGAAGCCGTGCTCACCTTCCGCCGCGGCGTCCATCGTTTTCAAGGTCCCGTTCGAAACGAGATGCTCTATCACGGCGGCGAAGGATTCAATGTCTGGCACATTGCGGTTACGGCCATCCTCGCCACCGTGTATGCAATCGCTAGCAAGGCACTCCTCGTGGACGGACAGCCCAGCACGCGTATGACTTCCATCGCATTTTCGCCGGAGATACTGTACGAGCGCAAGATCAAGTCTTGGGCACGAGTCGTCGGGTCAGCCCTGGTGAACGGTGCTGCGCAGGAAGATTGGTCGGCGCTTTTGATGGAGCTCGCCACGGGCGGCGCACATCCCCACAATCTGCCCAGCGCCGGTCCAGCGGGAAATGAGGACCGCGTTTCAGCCGTCCTCGGCATGCAAGCGAACGGCGTTGCCGCGCTCCTCGATCTTGTCGTCGCACCGTCAGTCTCTTCACGGGCGGCAGTAATGTGTCATGTGCAACTGGGCCAGATGTGCACCATCGCGCTCGACGAAGGTGGCTACGTTCGGGCCTCGACTGCGACGCGCCCCGCAAAAAATGTACTTCTGCCGGTTGTACCGAACAAGACGTCGATCTCAGCGGCTGCAAGCGATGCAGTGCTACGAGTGGACGTCGAGCCAGACTGGGCAGGCGACCCACGTACGACGGTATTTCAGACTCGCGTCGATGGCATCAATCTCGCGACGTTCAGCCCCCTCATCGTCCTTCGCTGGCTCATGCGGCCGTACTGGAGAATCGCATGCTCGTGCGGCGCGCCCGTTTCGACGACGGATGTGAATGTAAATGAGGCGTGGCGGGACATACACGTCAGTCAACTAGCGCAGTACGCACGGTTGTCCCGCGTCGAGTTCAAGCTGGGCACAAGAGTGCACGTACCCGTTACAAGCAGCGAGGAGGCCAAGCTGCTTTGCATCGGATGCATCGAAAGTGAGACGATTCTCATGGCGGACGAGTGTTTGAAGTGCGCGCTCGACGTGGTGCCGCCCGTGGACCACAAGAGATCCTTGACCGTTATCCTCCTCTCCGCAATAGAGCCGCAAGTGCCTGACGCGGATCGCGTCTCCAATGCCTCTGGCAGTGGGACCGTGGCGGATAGCCAGATACCGACACAACTTCCGCTGCCATTCCCTTCTCGTGTCCAGACTCGGAGCTCAGGCGCTGAAGCCATGGAATATTAAGTCTGAAAACTTGGGATCCCTAACTCATTCAAGTCCAAGAGAGCGCGGCTGGAATGTGGTGTGCGCATGGGGAGTGTATAACCGTGTCGTGTCCCAGATACATGGTCAGTACCATAGTAGAAATCCCTACTATTGGGCCGATTGGTCGGGATTTCGCGTTTTTCTTCGTTTCTTACTCCTTTCCCCCGGGGTTTTCCGGGATAGATACATGTACCTCTGGGATACCTTTGTATGAAATATCTAGGGGATGAGTCAAGGGGAAGGTATTGAGAAAGTGCGCGTAGCATATTTAGAAATGCTACCGTGGATCGTACATCTGTACCTCCACACCCTTCAACTAAGTGTCGACGGTGTGCCGCGCAGTATGACCTTGTTCTCCTTGCGCATTTGACGTACAGCTGATAAGAGTTGCGCTCAGCGGACCTATTGCGCGACCTCTCGTACACCGCGCCGATACCGCACGGACGGGCAGCGGCGCTTGAGGCAGTCCTCGAGCTCCCACCCAACAGCACAGTGTCCCTGCGCCTCGGCGTAGGACGCGCATTCCTCCAGTACGGTGAGCATCCTCCGGACGCGCAACGCGGGTGGGAGCTCCCTGCTGCAGTTGTGGTTGTCCTGCCGGAGCACCCCGGAAGCGATTCGCAGCGACGCGTCTACACATCCGCGTTACCTTGAAGCTGAACGGAACACCGCCTGAGTTCGCTTGAAACTTTCGATCAAACCTAGTTCAAACTTGCTCTCTGCATTCCTTGTAATCTTTTCTGGCCGTATATATCCGGTCCACAATCACACCGGCTCGTTAACCATACCACTCAAGTCGGGGACCGCCTGATTCGTGAAAGGTGATGCAGCCATCGAGTCTGCCCGAATTGTGCAAAATCCGTGAGTTCGTGGCGCCCTGAGCCGCCCTCGTTTACTCCAAGTCGGAATCCAAGACCGGTAAAAAGCGCGTGGTTTTAACGTACTGAACCCAGTACTTCGTATGTATCAACTTGTGTGCACATTTATTCGTGTTGGCTAGTATCAAGAATTCAAAGCTCAATCTTCTGGCTCTAGCTCTACTTCCCAGCGTGGTCGTAGGGACGACACTTTCGCGTGAAATTTGATGTTATGCGCCGGCTATTCCCCACGTTCAGCGAGGTTGAATATTCAACGGAACGAAAAACACACCGCGTCTCTCCAGCCAGTTGGTTGATTTTTAAGAACGCAACGCATACACCAAAGTTTGCCCGGCGCCGCATCCATTTCTTCGCAAGTTGCAGTTTGCGGGTCCTTTCCAAAGCGTCTGATAACATCTTCCAGGATCGCGCGTGCAGGTTCCAAGGAAAACATAATGTTGGGAATGCATGGTGTACAATCAAAAGTCCTCAGCACCTGTTCCGCGTAAGGGTCTGGCTCAGGTTCGTCTGAGGTGTACCGCCCCCGCGAACACAGCTCCCAATGACCCGTGAAGTGGCCGTAGCAGCATCTGTTATTGCAGACGAAATATGCAAGTGCCTGTTTGAAGGGGTCTGCAGTGCTATCAGAAGGCATATTAAGAGATGTGCGCGTATAATCCCGAAGCTGGATCTCAAAGGTGCGAGACCATGCCTCGAGCAGCTTGGGTAGTTTGGGCTCGATCGCAACCTTAAGGTCGGTCTCCTTCATTTCTGATATGACGTCCCCTTCCAGAACCGCGCGTACTTCGGGGAAAAGAGCGATCTCCATGATCCTGGGTGCGAATGCGAGATGCTTGATGAGGTTTGTAAAGTCGGACTTGCTGAAGGCCCATCGGAGATTCCGAAAGCGGTCAGCAACTACAGAGTCTCTGACACTGTTTTCCAGTTTTTTGACGAGTCCGGGTCCAATTTCCTCCCATTCTCAAGTGATGTCAGAATATTGAACCGCTGTATAGGAACACGAATACCTGCGTCGCTGAGTGGTCGTGGAATATTTACTAAATCGTTGTTCCTCCAGTCGGCCCTACGGATGAGCATATCAGGCCAACCGGCCTGGCGCAACTTGGCTGTGATGCTGGTACATAACGTAAATTAGGGCGTTGGACAACAAAAAATCATAACTCACGCCTCCCAGCGAGAGCCTTTCAATTCTTCTACCTCATCCGTTCGAGCCTTTACCAGGCGGTTCATCCAAGGTTTGGATATTCGCACATGCTAAATAGACCCGATAAATATACGCAGTGGACGTAACACGAGGGACGCACATCTAGTATGACTTTGGTCTGATCCCGACGCTCTAGAATAAGTCGCATTTTGTCCTCTTCTGTTTCGACAGCGGAATATTTAGCGATGAATGTGTCGATGTCTTTTTTAAGATAGAACCCTTGGCAGAGGGAATGAAAAAATGAGAGAATGCGAGAAGAAGGAGAAAAAACCATGTGCACGAGGGAAAATATCAAGCCATATGCGGCCGGCACGGTCCTTCGTAAGGATCTTTGGGAGTCTCTCTACGACCCTAATAGAAAGGATGAATTGGAAAACCCGAAAAAAAATATGAAAATTCCGCACTGGTCTGCGCAGCATTCATCGCAATATCGGGCACCAAACTCCCACCAGATAGGATCGAACAGAAAGTCGTGCTCTAGAGGCGAAAGACAGACCTTCCGACGCGTCCAAACTTGGTGGGCAGGAGAAATACTTTAGGACACGTACATGGCATACCGATTCATAAATTAAGCGTGTCCATTCTACCTCGCACAAAAAGGAAGGACAAGGCGGCGGGGAATCTTCCGCAAGCTGCAAGCAGAGGCGCCATACGGAAATGTTGCCGCGATCGACGAGGAAGCCACGTAGAGCCTTATTGGTTCTGCATAAATATAAAAGATCGAGTGGCTGCAGGAGTTTGAGGATCTAGTCGGCAACATTCAATACCGTAGCCAAGACGCGAGGATCGTCGATTCGTGGAATTAGACTTGCCTCAAGCAGTATGTCGAGAGGAAGATCCACAAATGGTCCCACATGTCCATTGAGACGAAGGGAGTTGCGGCCGCCACCCAAGTTTACTTTCTTGCGCGGAGCCATGGCGGTTTGCGGAAAGGGGCGCGAGTCACGTTGATCAATTATCGCGGTCACATGATTTGATCTTGAGTACGAGTCGGGAGCCTCTGAAGCCTAACTGAAGGCAACTCCCCTGTATCATACGACTTGAAATGTGATCCATCGCGAAGCTCGGCGGTTCGGATCCCGCCGCATCTTTTGCTCGTGGAGAAATGAACGCCCACTCATGGTTTTACCGTCTGTTACGATTTGACCAGCGTCCAGTAGACTCGTAACCAGTCTGCACTACGGCAAAAGAAAGGGTGAGGTTATTTGCCGTAGGCAGACTGGTACAACTGGGACTTGATCAAAGGGCTGTGCCCGGAGTTTGAAAAGATTTCCCCGAAGCTGGATTTTACTCAAATCTGGGGGTCTATCAGAAGTTTTTTGAAAATCGGTAATTTAGAAGCTTTGAACTTGAGTTCTGTCTCTTCAGAATAATATTTTATGCCCCAAAGGCTGAGCTGTAAAAAAGTTGATCTTGGCGGAGAATTGATGGCTGAGCACAGCCACCCGATCGGCAGCCTCGGCTCCCGCCAAAAATTCAAACTCCGGGCGCAGTCCTTTGGCGTGGCCCGAGTTGTACCAGTCTGCCTACGGCAAATAACCTCATCACTTTCCTTTGCCGTAGCGCAGACTGGTAACGAGTCTAAGCGTCCAGTACGCGTGCATCGAGCTAATCTCGTGGCGAACGTCTGTTACTATAGTGGCATACTTATGGCAAGCACAAAATTTTTGCAGACAAGGTATGGAATGTTCTGTAAGCGCAGATCGGCACTGATTCGGCAGTGATTCGACAGCGTGATGGCATCGTTTTTGAAGGAAGCGAACACTCTCAAACATCACTCTCAGATAACTCTCCAATTTACATCCTGCAAAGGCCGTCGTCAACATTACTAAAGCGCTAAGTGGTGTATCATCATTACTTAGGCCTTTCCCCCGTAGCTACCGCTTTTTTCTGGACGAACATGGCCGCGGCGGTGGAGAAAATGGTATACCAGCGTTTCGGCTGCGAACTCCCGCTCGTGAAGGTCGTGTGCACCCTCCAACTTCCTGGAGACATGGTCATCGCCAAAGTGTTGGGCGACAAAGACGTCGCTCGGCTGAGCGAGGTCAAATGGCACAATCTTGCAGTGTTCCTCGCACAGTGTAAAAACCTCGAAAATGACCTCAGTTCCATTACTCCTACCCTTCTTGACTTTCACCGCTCTTCCAGTCGCATTCACCATAGTTGGGCGATGAATGTTGGAGCATTCAAGGTTGACACTGTTCCCGCGGATGGAAATCCTGTTTATCTGGTACAAGAAACGATAAACCCCGGTCCTCTGTTCATTGTCCTCAAGAGCGCTAGGACGGCGCTCGAGATAATTCGACAAAACTGGGGACCTCGCGTGGCAGATGTAGCCAAGCAGTTGGTTGCCCGACGGATGCCCTTCCATCTTTGCATCCGACGCCCGCGCTCGCTTTTCTTCCCCCCAGCACCCTCGGCGGGCCCAGCGCCGTCGATGGCACAGACCTACACAGGCCTAGGGTATCGATCAGCAAACTTCAAGGCCGGCCGGTGGCACTATGATTCTTACAGGACTCTTCGCAACCGTTTGTTATTGACCCCCCGTGGCCAAGTTGCACTGAGAAGTGGTGGTCTCATTGCTAGGATTGCCTCAGAAGTTGTTTCATTCGACGATACCTTCCCCGATGTTGTTCCAGATCAAGGGATCTGTTTCTGCCCTCGGCATGGGTCCGTAGCGTTTTGGGCCAACGAATTAACTGAAGATGAAGTGGATATAATATGCGGGGTCTATTTTGTTGCAACGAGTGAGTGACCTTAGCCGCTCTGCGACTGTCTGATTTTTGTTTCTTTAGCGCCGGGGCAACGAGATGTGAACAAGGCTAACGACACCCCAATAACCATTCGGTCTTGGTGGCCGCGTCCGTCCGCGTTTATTGGTTCTTCGCTAAACGTTGGCTGGTGGTCTCCGGCGTGCGAAAGCTTCTATCAAGGCCGGATGCAAAGATTTGCGGACGGCACCGCAGATCTCATAAGCAGTGTAGAGTGGAAGAAAAACCTGAAATTGGAACGCAAATGTATCCCGTACATCGAAGGCGTCGAGAAATGCTCCGCGCTCATCTTGGCTTCAACGGCTTCTCAGCTTTATTGCTGAAATCATGTATTATAATGTTGAACTTGTCAGCCCTTATTTTTGCTACATTTTGCCTGAGCGTGACAGGAAAAATACGGCGGTTTATTGATCGCCGAAATAATTAGCGCCGCGAAGGTGTCCCGAAAATCTGTTGATTAAACATCCAGGGGTCCCGAATGAAGGTAGTATGGTATGTGGGTATGAACGGCTTGCTGTTAATGACGACGACGATGTCCCCTCAGACTCACTACGCAGGAGTCTCCTGCGGCCGAGACTGCGAAGTTTTCGTGGCACTTCGTCACAACACAGCGCCCGTTGGTGCAGCTCACAGCATCCGCGTTATTGATGGCGCTGCAGTCTTGACCAGTAGACGGAGTGCCACCTACACACCCGCCGCAAGATTCGAGAGAGTTCCGGGTGTCGATACACTCGAAACTTGCCGAGCCGGCCATAACGGGGCACAAGACATGATGCAGCGGACACGACAAGATTTTCTGCTCGGCGCGAGAGTTTGAGCGATGCGACGGGACGGGATTGGGCGTGCATGTCGAGGAACCGGGCGACGAGCGCATCCCTCGCCCACAGGGTACGCACTTGGCGAAACCCCCAGCACCAGATGTGTCGCGCGGGCAATCGTAACACGTGTGGCCGTATAGGGATTGGCCGGCGGGACAACCTTGAGGAGGTTTAGGCTTGCATTGGCCGGGCGGAGAACGGCGCTCGCATCCAGATCCAGCGTTACAGCTCGTGCAAACTGCTGCGCCAGCAGCGGAGTACGTATCTTCGGGACAATCTTGGCAAGAAGTCGAGCCGGCGGGCGCATACGTCCCAGCGGGGCAGCTGACACACGAGTTCCCGGACATGTAATTCCCAGCCGCGCAGTGTTGAGTGCACGATGAAGAACCCTGTACTCTGCGTTAGTTTGTGCTGTATTTTCAACAATCTCGCCTTACGGGGTCGGAGGTACTCGTGCCCGCACAGGCGGTGCAGCTGCTAGCCCCAGCAGCCGAGAATGTGTTCGCGGGGCATGGGCTGCATGAAGTGGCATCTGCGCCGCTGTACGTCCCGGCAGGGCAAGTAGAACAGGAATTTCCGTCGACGAAGTGACCCGCCGCGCAGTTCTGCGTGCACGACGCAGACCCCTGTATCCCGCATTAGTGGAAGATTCAAGTTTAACCGAGAGACTTACGGCGTCGGAGGTACTACTTCCCGCACAGGCGGTGCAGCTGCTAGCCCCAGCACTCGAAAATGTGTTCGCGGGACATGGGCTGCACGAAGTGGCATCTGCGCCGCTGTACGTCCCGGCCTGGCAAGTCCCACACGAATTCCCTTGGTTGAATTGACCCGCCGGACAGTGCTGCGTGCACGACGCAGATCCCTGTATCCCGCATTAATGGAAGATCTAAGTTTAACCGAGAGACTTACGGGGTCGGAGGTGCTACTTCCCGCACAGGCGGTGCAGCTGCTAGCTCCAGCACTCGAAAACTTGTTCGCGGGACATGAACTGCAGGAAGTAGCATCTGCACCGCTGTACGTTCCGGGTGCACAAGTTGTACAGGAATTCCCGTCGACGAACTGACCCGCCGCGCAGTTTTGCGTGCACGATGAAGAACCCTGTATTCCGCATTAGTTTGTGCTGCATTTTCGATAGGTTTGACGTACGGGGTTAGAGGTACTCGTGCCCGCACAGGCGGTGCAGCTGCTAGCCCCAGCACCCGAGAATGTGTTGGCGGGACATGAGCTGCACGAAGCCGCATCCGCACCGCTGTACGTTCCGGGTACGCAAGTTGCACAGGAATTCCCTTGGATGAACTGACCCGCCGCACAGTGCTGCGCGCACGATGAAGAGCCCTGTATCCCGCATTAGTTTGTGCTGCATTTTCGATAGGCCCGACGTACGGGGTTAGAAGTGCTCGTGCCCGCACAGGCGGTGCAGCTGCGAGCCCCAGCAGCCGAGAATGTGTTCGCGGGGCATGAGCTGCAGGAAGTAGCACCTGCGCCGCTGTACGTTCCGGGTGCACAAGTTGCACAGGAATTCCCTTGGATGAACTGACCCGCCGCGCAGTGCTGTGCGCACGATGAAGAGCCCTTTCCGAGTCCTTCAGATAACCGGTGACAGTCAGAGATTAAGAACTCACTGGGGTCGAAGTACTGGTTCCTGAACACGGTGTGCACTGCGTTGCACCCGCGGCAGAAAATGTATTAGCGGGGCACGTTGCACATCCCCCGTTCAGCCTGAGCAACTACAAGTTGAGCGCTGGTTTTGACTTTAAGAGAGACGTATCTCTACGTACGAGTATTGACCAGCTTGGCAGGACGGAACACATCCAATAGCGCCCTGAATTGAAAAGAAAAAGGTTACTCCTTTCGTTTTCGAGAAAAGGATTCAACTGACGGGCCCAAAAGTGTAACCAACTGCGCAGCAATAAGCTGGGCAATTTGAAGTGCTGTCGTACGGGTCGAGTGCCCCATCGGCGGGAAACTGAAGGATTCGTTATGATTTGAGTGCCGCCACGAAACCCAGGGAGCCAGAACACGCACATAAACTGGAGAGAGAAAGATATGAGTTTAAGAGGACTGATAATGTAAAGAATTTACTGACTGCATTGACTGTAGTCGTCCGAGTAACTGTCAAGCACGTTTAGCAACCTGCTGTTTTTCTCAAGTTAGGTTATTACGGACAGACAGGTGATATAACCAGAGGGTTCGTCGTCTTCAGTGAGAGTGGTACCCGGCAACGCAGGGCAGTGGGACTGTGACGCGAATTTTTGAATACCACCTAGACAAAGAAAAAGATGAAGAACTCACGCAGACCGTAGGTCCACGAGGAATCAAATCGAAGGCGACGACGCGAAACGAAAACGATAGGAAAGACGCGAGAAGAATTACTACCCGAGTGGCCATTGCAAGTTGCGCCCACTCGTTTGAGGACTAGGGAGAAAAAAGGAGCCTACCATTGTGCTCTATATAATCTGTCGGGCGGCCCAAGCCTCAGTTCAAATAATTTCGAGACAAATGCGACAGTTCCTGGCATCAGGGGAGCTCCTTGGACTTGTGGCGTGGAATAAGGCTTTAGATTACAACACGCGAGGTACGAGCAAGAATTGTTGTTGCAGCGTCTGTCTACGATCATCTCTGCCGACGTTGATCGGCACAGCCTTTGTTGATGCCTACCATGATCGGCATAGGGTCGTCAGACGTCGGCAAGAATACGGTGCGATGGTTGGAGTTCACCGTGAGTCTTGAAAATCGCAAAATCGGGAGATACCCCTGGATACCCTCAGTTCTCGCAAACCGACTTGCTTTTTCATCAAGGGACGCAGCAGCAATATCGCGTAGATGACACCTGCCCGAGAATCGACATGTCTGGTAAGGAGAATAAGCCCCTAAGCGCGGAATGGACAATGAATCCGCGAACGATGTCCCCTCGAGGAAGCGGCGAAGGGTAATGCGTCACCCACAATAGCAGATGCGCTGCCGCGATCGAAGACATGTCGACAACCTTCTAGTGACTACGAAACACCGTCCGACCCTCCCATCAGCAGTCTCCATCTCCTGACTCCCATCATGAAATCTCGAAAGCCCGGTGAAGGTCCGCGAACCTGCGTACGACCACACTGAGAGGCCGAGATATACTATACGATGGAAGAGCTCACCAATAGAAATCCTCGCGCTTGTCATCGAGTCCAAAACCGCCGCTCAGGGGCCCAAATACTTAACAGTCCTCGCGCGCGAGAGCAGTGGGTGTACTCCGGCGCACAACACACCTGAAAGGTGCTTCCTCTATGCTCCGAGCGGACACGGCTCCAATCACAACGTCCTGCGACGTCTTCGCAATGCACGTGGGGAGCTGCGGGTCGAATCGGACAGTGACTGGAGGAGTGGAGCGAGTTAGGGGTGTCTTGGACTTACGGTCCGCAAATTTGACCCGCCGGTTCTCCAAGCCCTCAGTCGTTCTGAGTCACAATTCTTGCATAGTCGCGAATAGCAGCTTGCTTCTCAAAACAACAGATCCTCACGCTTCACGAGCCATTCTTCAATTATCATCCAAGGAGATTCAAGTTCAAGTTGACGCAACAACCACAACCGGTCGGACTTGGAGTCTTGTACTTCCGCACACTCAATCCAAAACCCTCCTTTGCTCTCCGAGTTGTTTGCTGCGAAGTCCACTCATGTATGAAACCGCTCAATACGCAAAAGGCCTACTCATACTTCGTGCGGTGAATCACTGCAGACAACATTCGAAACTCAGTGGACATGTCCACTTGGGCGCGAGTATTCTGTTGACGAAAATTCAAGTTCCTTCAAATAGAATATAAGACATCCGTCTTTCATACACAATGTTAATGACTCACCCGCAATAACGTGTCGAAGGCCAGGGATTAAAATGGCTCCAGTTTCCAAGACAATTAAAGCTTGAGGCCCAGGAGGGCGTCGGCCAGATTTGATGTACAGTCTGCCCTTCCTTTCAAGGTCACCTTGCTTTAGCTAGGTCCCCCTCCGTCACAATTATTCATGCCGATTTCTGCATCAAACAAATAAACCCCTGCCGAGGACCAAATACTAGCACTTCTGTGCTCGTCGAAACTAGCCGAAATCTGCATCAAACAAAGTGCCGAAAGTCCGACATCGAAAGCCCGAAGCGAACACAAGACCAAACACTAGCGTATCTCTGCTCGTCGAAACTAGCCGAAATCTGCATCAAACAAATACAGCCCGAGAACGACGGAGGTATAGGTATGATGGCATAGTATGCCATAGTATGCCATAGGATTGATGGCGTAGAGTGCACGTGGGCGGTTTCTCTTGAGCGAATATCCTCGGTGGGTCTCTGTACATATCTATCGAACTGAAGCACCTCAATGAATACCTCCAATCAACGATGACTTATCCCAAGCTTTCACTTCAGCAAGACACCACAACAGATTCCCGAGGCGCTTGGCGCAATTCCCTTTGTGTTTCCCTTCACACAATCCATCATTGAATCCTGTTCAGCTCTTGCTTCAAGGTGTTCAATGATCTGCTTGCTTACGCTGTATCCTCTCAGGCCTCGCTTTACCTCCCTTACTGCACGGATACTCTAAGCGAATTCATTGGGCCTTTTGTTCTTGCCTATCATCTAAGTGGTGTCTTTACATCTATTGGCCGGACATACAATCTGCCCTCATTCTCCCAACTGCTCAGCGCAAACCTTGGAAGTAATCCGTAAGTTGACAGGACCAACATAGTCAAATCTCGTCAAACTCTCTCAAACGGCGGTGATTTTTTCCTCCATCATCTATGTCCGCGTCGGAGGACCTGTCCGACGAAATTTGTCCAGGATGCAACACTTACAGACTCACCCGCCCTATTAAATGTACCGGATACTATAATTCCAGAAACAAGGACCGGTGGTATCAGAAGGTACTCGCTTTTTATCGCTTTTCTGTTAACTGTGATACTCAACTGTACCAAATTTAGTGCTCCAGCAATGACTTTACTGTCAACGCTGAGTGCAAGAAGTTCATATTTAACGACGAAGTGCAGCGTGCATACGAGACTGGGGCTTTTGACAATGGGAGATCTTCACCGGCCACCGCTCCTCCCCTAGTGCGCGTGCCTTCTTCATCTCCCCCCTTTTCCCCGAGCTCGCGTCGGCCTACAACACCTTGCGCCAACTCTTGTACGCGTCCCAGGCACGCGTCATGTGTCCAGGCTTTTTGCAAAGCTTGTTGCCGAGCTTCTCCGACGCGTTGCACAGCCCCAGATCACAACGTTGCTGACGTCGTACCTATCAACTCCTTTACCTTGGGCACTCCGGGCTCTAGGGCAGTACTTCCCTTGCCAGCCTTTGGCGGTGTTGCCTCCAGCAGCGCTGCTCTGGCCGGTCTTCTTTCCCACCGGCAAACTGAGGTCTCTGGCCATGTCACACCCACCCAGGCACCTATCCGGCCCGTTAAAGCCTACGCTCATCCCATTGACCCTGCCTACGGGTTCAAACTAGCTACCGGGGAATTCCAGATACACAATCCCACCAATCAGCTTGCCGCATACAAAAAGGCCAACTCCCACATGCTCGACGTGCATTGGTGGGCGACGGTACGTACATTGTTGGCTCTTGGTTCCGTTCTCTTATACAACGCACTTAACAGAACGAAGATCCCGCCGAAGTCTTCCGGGTCTCTGCTGTCAACTTTCCTTTCTTTCATCCCAAGGATTCGACCGCCATTGTTTCCTTCGTTTCCGATGACGCCAAAATTAATAACTTCTCTTACTGGGATGGTGGCCGATGGCTTCGGACAGATGTCCCTGTACCTGTTAAGCCCAATACCGCTCTTTATCTCAGGGCCTCTAATGTCACTGTTTGCGTGGATGGACCAACCCTCAAACGCAAGATATCCTTACCTATTCTCGACGATAGTCCTTCCCCCCAGCGTACTAGAATTGAACGGTGTGTTCATCCCGTTCACCTGACAACAAACTAAAATCATCCTTCGTTTCCAGGCCGCCAGACATTGATCCCATTTTCTACGCCGAAGCTACACCCAAAAATCCAAACGTCATGTCTGTGTTTATACCCATTATCACCCTTTTTATTTTCTCATTTTTACATTCAGTGACCTTACGGGTGACAACGAAGCAGACACATCGACATCAAAGGTCAATATCAAGACCGAGGACGACATCTTTGCAATGTCGTCGGCATCTTCAGCGTCTTCGGCAACATCACCTAAAAAGTTCGTTTCAACTTGACTCAATGTTATGATAACTAATTGATCTCAGAAACACAAAAGCTGAATGGCCCCTGCAATATTTTTGTGACATGCATACAGGGTTTCTTGCGATACTTAAAAGTAAAGCATCTACCGCGCCGCTCAAATTTAAAGACGGTTTCGGTGAAATTACTTTTGTCAACGCAACGTATTATCAAAATTTGGCCAAATGGAACTCGCTCAGTGCAGATGAGCGAGAGGCGGCTTTTGCAAAGGGTAGGACAGCAGATGGGGAGTGGCGACATGTTGTTAAAAACAAAGGGAAGAGTAAGACGGGTTTAAATAGAGCGTAAAATATTTCCCATTTATCCACAATAATCTCTTGCAATAATTCCTCACGGTGAATCGTCTTGCCTTTTTTGCCCCTGTACAGTTCCACTACGGCAGTTTCCGGCTTGATCAACTGTCTTCCGCTTCACAAAATTCGACTTAGCTCTTGCCAACATGACGACGCTTTTAACTGCAGAGTATCTGTGAGTCAAATCAACTTCAATACCCCTGGCTTCATTCACTATTGTTACTGACTCTTTTTCCATCCAGCAAGGAGGAAATGGGTGATGTCGCCGATGCTGGCTTGGAGTTCAAGCATCTCAAAGTACGTATTATTTATGTCTGTTGCGCAGAGCAACTCATAGAGTAAATTCATATAGCAAATCCTCCGGAGCCACAAAAATCTGAAGCAGAACGCAAAGTTGAAGTCCGAGCCGAAGTCCATTAATGCCGCCCTTCAGCAGATCCAGGATGCCAATATCAGTGTCTCCTGGGCGTTCATAATGAGTACGGAACAGGATAAATCTCGTCGAGTCGAAAACCTTCTTCGTGATTTTATCGAAAAAGACTTGATCTTCCCGCCCGTAAGTTTTCCAAGTACTATTGGCGCCAATATTTATTTACTCGGTTGAAGCGTATATCTCCGCCCAAGAACCAGGGTGCTGCTCCTTCGGACCCCAATGATCCCGGCAATAATGGCCAGCAAAAGGACGTCGACATGACAGATCCTGTCAGTGAAGAGGATAAAGATAAACGTACGCAAGCGCTGTGACCCTTTTACGTAGCGCTAAACATTTGTGCCGCAGAAAAAGCCCCTCAACGTAATAAAGCCCACGTTTGGACCGGCATCATTTCCACCTTCAATAACTTGCAAGACCCAAACACTCTTTTTTGGAAGGCGGTTGCATACGGTGCGACTCCTTGACCCTCCTTGTAATGCATATCTAATTCTCTGAAGACCCGGCCGTAGATATTTGTACCTTCGAGCCCAAAGTCATAGTCCTTAACCTCCTGGGGAAGCGCGGAGTGGGTACCCTGGAGATGATCCGTCTTGTCACTCCCATCCCATGCCAAGTTTCTCGTCCCGCTCAGAAGGATGGTCAAATGGTGGTCTCCGTCAGTCAGAAGACTACCAGAGAGCTCCCGGACCACGCCTGGACTGCTACTACGGAGACGCACCCACTTATCACCTCCCTGCTCAAAGAATATAAACCATTCGGTGCGTATCATTCCTCTATGCTTTGCAAACATCGTAGTTATAATTTCTCTAGACCCCAAACATACTCCCTCCATGTCCTTTGCGATATACTGGAGGCTACCTGGCTTCACCGTAGCTACGGAGTTTGGTCCAATTGTCATCGGTTTTTATGATCAAGAAAAAAACGAGACTCGATGGGAGGTACAAGTCGAGGACTCCCATCGTTTACCCGTAGTGGGACCGGCCGAGGCTCTGAGGGTTCTCCTGGTGTTCCGGGAGTACGAAGATGAAGACGTACGTTACGTGCACAAATATCTTATTGAATTAAGTTAACTCATGAATACTGCAGCCCGATTATTCTCCGTCTTCACCATCATCTTCATCGTCGTCCTTTTCTGCAGATGCCCTCGCTGCCGAAGAGGGAGCTCTCGCTGCCAACAAAGACAGAGACTCCGACGACGACGAAGATGAAGATGAGACGGATAATACACCTCCTCCTCCTCCTCCTCCTCCAGCCCCACCTGCCGTTGGAGCAGGCGGAAATCGGGTTCAGCGTATCAATGAGCTCACTGTTCAGTGGCTTGTGCGCGAATATGGCGACCGTCGGCTCGTTGCAGAGATTCGTGATACTGCTTTGCCTGACAGCAAGAGAGTCCCACAGGGAATTCAAACCCTGGTGGCATGGAGCGCAGAGGTGTACTATGTCAAGGCAACCCGAGAACGTGTTCCTGTCAACGCTCTGACGGGCATTGCTGGTGGTCGCGTTATCACGAATGCCAACATTGCAGAACTGTTTCAACGTGGTTCTGCGTGGATCAAATCGGCCTTGGTAATTCACGGCGTGGTTGAGGGCCATCGTAACAAGCGGGTCGTCGCTGAGTTCCTTAAAACTGACACTATTTGGGGCATCAACAGCTTGGAATCACATTTGGTCAAACTCGTGTCTTAAATCCTACGTATTTACCCTGTTGTGTTTTTCTATTTCTTCCTCCCAGCGGGACAAATATAATTTTGAGCAGGGAACAAGTCAAGCCAAAACTGAGCGCTATCGCTCGCGACGGCGGCGCCGATGAACGTGCCATTTGTTTGGCGTCTGTGCATGACAGACATCGAGAGGACGTCCTAATTGTGCCCTGCGTATTTTGGTTAACGTCAATAGAGGCAAGATTGGGTGAGAAACTCGTCTTGAAGAAGTGGGGCACATTGCCCCACTTGCATAGCCACGTCATATCCCGATTCGGACTGGCGAAGCTGTGCAGTAAACGATCACGTGCAGACTAGCGGGACGCGCTTGTACAAATAGGATCACACCTTGTTTGTTGATTGTTTCGCGGGTTTGCTCTTGACCACCACCTGCCACCCTCCACCTGCCACCCTTCACATGCAGTTTTGTCTAGGGTGGTTCCTCTCCCGTTAAACTATGATGGTTTAAACGTTGAAGAGTGGAGGGTTCAAGGTCGTTTTCTTTTTTCTTTTTCTTTGGTTGCCACCACGAGGGTTCTGGCCCTCCACCTGCAAATGGATGTCCTGCTGTGTATTGCTCGTAGCGCGGGGGCACGGACCTGCACCGCACACCTGCAGTACCAGTATAGTCCTTGAGCTTTGTGGCGGCATCAACGGCGGACGCGTCAAACACGCGTCTGAGCCGGTTCTTTTTTATTTTTTTTACCCGCGGTTGCCACCACACAACAGCAGCAGTAGACGCGCGGGCGCAACAACGAGCCCCGCGAGTCGCTACTGTTTGTTCTGTGGATGGGAACGCGTCGAAAAAACACACGTCCACCGACGCGTCCAAGACGTTCGGTTGTCGGCCCGGCGCACAGCCACGGTCACGTAACTCTCTCACCAACCACCTGGACCTTTCAAAGCAACGACGTGACGACGACGCAGCGACGAGGCGAGGAGAGGGTGGTGGCATGAGTGAGCAGGGTGTAGGGATGGGTAGGGTTGGAATCTTGGTGCGGAGCAGGTGTGTTTCTTTTGGCGATTTTCTTCTATTTTTCCCTACCCCAATTGCATTCCCTCCCTCCTCTTCTGACTCTCCCTTTTGCAGGACCACCGAAGCCCGTCCCGCGCACATCTCCTCCGTGCATGCACCTTCCGCCCCATCGCACTCACTGTGAAGTGCACACGGCGGTATTTGCTTACACCCGCGACCTGTGTGCGCGCCCGCGGGTGTGCACACCCGCGGTCCCTACCCTCGCACGTTCCACGCTGTGCCGCCCGCTGACTTGGTAAGTGTTTTCTTTCCTCTTCTCTTGTTCTTCCTACGCTGACCTGACTGCAGTAACATGGTTGTGCAACTAACACTGCTGTTGCGCAGCGGACACCCCACGTCCGCGATGCATGCCGCCGCCGCCCTCGCTCGACTGCATCCGCGCCGCTGCGCTCCACCCTGCACGCCCCCGCGCTACGTGAGTATTTTTTCCTTTTTTCTCTTCTTGCGCATGTGCTGACCCATTTGCAGCGTGGAGAGTTCGCATGCAAACTCTCTACTCCGCCCCCGCCGCGAGTCCCCACGTCCCCACGCACGACTTCTGCCATGGCCTGGATTCGCGCGTCCCCGCCTACCGCCGCCTCTGCGCTCAACTCCCGTCCCCGATTCACACGCCCCCCCGCCCCGCATCCACACCCCTGCGCTCGCGCTCGTCTCGTTGGCGCAATGCCGTCGTGTGCGCTCGACTCGCCTGCCCCACAAATTGAACGCTGGCCGCGCCGGCCGTGTCGAGTCAGCACCACCACGCCGCGGTCTGGGTGAGTTTTTTTTTTTCTGTTTCGTTTTTCCTCTGTTGCTGACGCATCTGCAGCGCGGAGAGTTTGCAGTGCGAACTCCTCCACCCCGCCGCGTCCGTACGCCCACCACAGCCGCATCCGCATCCACGTCCGCGCCGCACCCCCCGCGTGCCTAGGCGCACGCACACGCTGCCGATCCTTCGGCCGCAGGAGGCGCCCCCCATGGAATCGCCTGCAGGCGTTTGTGTACGTCGATGTACGCGAGCGCGTACGGCCAACGGGGTTTCCCTTGGAGGGTTTCTGCGTGAGCGGATTGGTGCTGAAACGTGTGCGGTCTTCCATCTCCCCGGCGTCGCTCTTGGTCCCCTGCGCACGCACTCGCAGCTTTGGGACAGCAACACGCAGATTCGTCCTGGCGCGTAAAGCCCTCCCAGCTTCGCGCAGCGTCGGACAACTTTGTATCCCTCCACCGCCCGTGCATACACGGTCGTCCCCCTGTCCCCGCCCTGGTCCCCATCTCCCTGGTCTGGTACACACCGCCGTCGTCAAATTGCGTGCCGTCTGTGCGCTCGATGTGCTGATGTATCTGCACGCGTGCGCCTGCGGATTCAACCACCGCACACACTTGCTGCAGGTATTCACCCAACGCAATCGCTACACGCTCCCACCCTACTGCACACAATCCGCTCGGGCATTCGGCCGAAGTATTTCCACCTACATGTTCGCTGCCAACATTCATTCCCTGCACGCACCGACGCCGCGTACACGGACAGCCCCAAACACCGATGTGTCCCTCTGCGTGCGTCGACTCGACCCGTTTGCTGGGTAAGTTTCTTTCCCCCCCACTTTGCTTGTTCTCACGAATACACCACACAGACGTTGTATACACCCTCCGCCGTGCGCATCCACCCATCCACCGCGCACTTTTGCTGTGCACATTCACCACACACTTTTACCGCACATTTGTTGCGCGAACTTCTGCCCTGTGCATCCTCCATACGCTTTCACTGCACCAAACACCGACACATCCTTCTGCGTGCACCGACTCGACCATGTGCTGCTGCCCTGGTAAGTTTCTTTCTTTTCCCCCCTTTTCCCTTTTCTCACGGATACACCGCACACAGGCGCCCACACGCATGCACCCGTCCAGCGCACCCGTTCGCCGTGCCGTTCAACTTGACTCATACGTCGCGCTCATACGCCACGCCCATCCGCTGTACCCTTCGACTTCGCTCATATGCTGCACCCGTACGCCGCACCCATTCACCGCACCCATTCACCGCGCCCTTCGACCTCGCTCGTACGCTGTGCCCTTCAACCTCACTCTTACACCGCGCTCATATGCCACACCCATCCACCGTACCCTTCGACCTCGCTCGTACGCTGTGCCTGTTTGCTGTGCCCTTCAACCTCACTCTTACACCGTGCTCATACGCCACACCCATCCACCGTACCCTTCGACCTCGCTCGTATGCTGTGCCTGTTCGCTGTGCCCTTCAACCTCATTCTTACACCGCGCTCATACGCCACACCCATCCACCGTACCCTTCGACCCTGCTTGTACGCCGTGCCCGTTCGCTGTGCCCTTCAACCTCACTCATACACCGCGCTCATACGCCATGCCCATCCACCGTACCCTTTGACCCCGCTTGTACGCCGTGCCCGTTCGCTGTGCCCTTCAACCTCACTCATACACCGCGCCTATCCACCGTACCCTTCAACCTCGCTCGTACGCTGTGCTCATACGCCGCGGCCTTTGACCTCGCTCGTACGTTCGCCATGCCCTTCGATTTCACTTATACGATGCCCCACGTGCATCCTTACCCTTCCCCCTCGCACCTATATTGTACCCATTCACCATACTTGTTTGCTACACGTAGTCCTCATAGCCTCATAGCATCTTAGTATCACCTCGTCTTGTAATTTAAACAGAAATAATATCAGACGTGGTTGTAATTGAAGCAAAGCAATCGACATGCAAGGCGGCTCTGGTAGATTGTCTTTTTGGCATACCTTATGGTGCACCGCCACATCACTCCCGCGTCTCAAGCTTCGACGTCGCTGAACCCGCTCCTTGGACTAGGGTTGCGGAAGAAACCGGGTGGTAACTGGTAGATGTAAGTTACCGCGGTCACGTGCAGCGTAAATTACCTATTTGTGGTCGGTGGGTCAAAAGAGCCTGGTATATTACCCCCCCACACACGGTCACATGTCTAATCCTCAGATGATATTGAAACCATTTACAGCCAACGACAGTACCGAAGGCGCGGATCAAAATTTTCTAAATTTGGAGGTTTGACATTTCTGAAAGAATTAGCCCTATCTTGCTCAGTTCTGCACCGTTTGGGCTGTAAGTATGCTAGACAATTCAGGCTAATTCATATGAAATTACTCATAGAGCCAAAACAACGAAATAAACCTATTGTCAATGAGCTGGGAAATTGAGCTTGCTGTGCAGTAAATTCACGCCAGCACTCTCAGGTTACCTCCAAGTGCCGCAGTTTTTGATGCAGGGAGACTGACATGTCTTTTGATGAACATCATAGATGCAGATGACTGCATATTGCCCCCAGAAATTTTGAAACCGCACTATGGGGCATTTTTCAGCGAGCATGTTGAAATCAACCGGACTCTTCAATCTGAACCGCGGAAACCACCCAGTAGATAATGTGAGGCATCTATCGAGCTTGATTACGTCCTTAAGGCTATGCACTACATGCCACCAATTAGATGTGTCGTGTCGCATACCATCATCATGCAGTCACCCAAGTCACAACATGCAACCTCTGAGTCTGCACTTTATCGGCATCATTAGACATGTGTTCTGACTCATTCACCCATCCACCAAGTACTAAACTCCCGCACCTTACACCTCAGTAGAAAGGGAAGGCTGGGTTGTACCCGAGGTGTGTTGTACAACTTGCATCGAGAGGTTGAATCTCCAAATCTTCTGCTCACTCACACCCGTAGATCATGTTTCCTATCATTTTAAAGCACGCCTTAGAGGTCAATGCAACAGTACATGGCCCTCCCTGCTCATCTTCCCCCTCTCCACAGATAAGCTATTATTATTATTTCCTATTCAAACAGAACACGTGGGACTTACTGCTTCCAAGTTCGTCTTGCGGCTTTGTTCCTCTTAGCACAGCATCAATCATAATACCAAGATATCCACAGCCAATGCAAGCCATAGAGCTCAGCATAATCCACCAGTTGCTTTCGAACGAGGTGTCCGGCGTAGTGTGATTTTAAAATTTCTGGGGGTGATATGCAGTCATCTGCATCTATGATGTTCATCAAAAGACATGTCAGTCTCCCTGCATCAAAAACTGCGGCACTTGGAGGTAACCTGAGAGTGCTGGCGTGAATTTACTGCACAGCAAGCCAGATTTCCCAGCTCATTGAAAATAAGTTTATTTTGTTGTTTTGGCTCTATGAGTAATTGCATATGAATTAGCCCGAATTATCTAGCATACTTACAGCCCAAACAGTGCAGAACTGAGAGAGATAGGGCTAATTCTGTCAGAAATGTCAAAAACCTCCAAATTTAGAAATTTTTGATCTGCGCCTTCGGTACTGTTGTTGGCTGTAAATACACATACAGGCTCAGGAAGCACCAGGAGGCCCAATTTCTATGATTTAGAAAATCGCGACTTCCGAGAGTTGTGTTCCGAGAGATCAAAGTTGTCCAAACAGCTCACGTCAAACAGCTCACGTCTAAACACGCGCACCACAATAACATTCTTTCACGTCTCGGACACACACTAGTACCATTTAATACAGGTAAGCTGCATTCGAGTTCCTTTAAGTGCTGAATAAATACAATGTATTAGGCATGCAACCCGACGTCGCCAGCATTAATATTCTACTGACTTTAGAAAATATTTTCTAAAGTCAGTAGAATATTAACCATACCAACTCCTGTCTCATGTCCTTCTAACTTGGTTTGCCTGGGATCTCGTGTTCTCTAACGTGGCTTTGCGCGTGCATAGCACCAGCGGCGATTTTTTTTTGAGAAATACGCGTGATTTGACCACGTGATGCGTCCGAAAATGTAACTTTCCGCGTAAATTACAATTGTTGTACCCCGGAAAAATTTTGGGTGGTAAATTACCGACTTTGTTGTACCCCCTGGAGTTTCTTCCGCAACCCTACCTTGGACTTAACCCAGTCGAAATGTGCGCCTCGATACAACTGCATTGTCTCCACCCAAACCTCCCACTCCTCCTCTCGTTGATGCCCGTTTCCTTCTCAATTTCTTCCTCCAAATGCACTGTCACCAGCCCCACCTCGTTTAATGCGCCGTCCAGTATCTGAGTACATATAATCCCGACCTTATAATCGCCTCCGGCACCCTCTAAATCCCAACTCAATCTCAATCATTCGCTCATAGTCCTCCCCGGCAACCTACTCGCCCTACAATGCTCTCGCTTCAGCTTCAACCTCAGCCTCCACCTCTTCTCATTCCCGTCCCGTTTGTTATCTCAGCACCGCGGCCACATCTCCACTTACATCTTAGGGACGCTTCTGCGCCCCGAACCCGGCAATTCCTCGCTCGCATCGACCGCCCCGCATCGACCGCCCCGCATCCACTCTCGCTCTCTCCACCAACACCACCACCCTGTTCCCACGTCCGCGCCTCCTCCCTCTTCGACATCGACGGCAATGGCGGCAGATGACGAAGACCCCGAGACGGACCGCGACGTAGGGTCTGCCCGGGCGCGGGGCGAGCAAGGCGGGCGCGGGGCGTAGTGCAGTTGTTCGAAGCTGGTATATCCTTTGGGCACAGAAGGCGCATGCCACTCTGACCAAAATTCAGGTCCCTCATTCATCATCTCCACAGGCATTTGAAGACGCATACCACGAGCTCAACACCGCGCTCCCGCTACCGATGCACCCCGATCGCAATCAACGCCACCCTCTAGGTCCTCGCGCGCCTCCGGCTTCTTCTCCTGCCTCAAATAGTCTCCAGAGCACGACCACGACCGCGAAAACCGCGCGCTGCACTGAAACCACACTTCCTCAACTGCCCTCCATCTCCCAATCCCCTTCGCGTCCCCGGCCTCCCACCGCCTCACGCGCTCGCATTCCCTCTGCCCATCCTCGAGCCCGCCCTCCTTGCCTGCGGGCTTCATGTGCCCGCTGGGAGCGTGTACACGCTGTGCGTGCACCTCACCAAGTTGCCCTTTGGGGACCCGTACGCCGGCATCGTGCTCGGAGGAGCGGTGGGTGGGGACTCAGATGCAGGTGTATCTGCCGCAAACCCCTCGAGCTCTCTCAAATTCCGTTTGAGAGGGCTTGAAGAGTGCAAAACCCAATCCGGTCTCTCTAAATCAAGCCGTCAAATCACCATGCGAGGTATGGCGTCCCCAAGACATCCCAAATGTATTTTTGACGTCCTCCAGTGCCACAGTGCCTCCGAACTCCCGCACGCGCAATAACCAGGTGCCCTCTCCCGACCTCGCCCGCCCCCTCCCCCCCCCCCCCTCACCGCACAGCTCAAGCTCCCTGATCGCAAGTGGATCCAATAACCCTCCAGCGCAAACCGGATCTCGCAGCCAACTTCGGTAATCGAACGAACCTCGTTTCAATCATCCACGATGGTGCCGCCCGTTCTCCTGGTACCACTAGACTCACGCAATTGCGTGGATTACGCAGATCCTCTACCTTGCCCGCTGCTGCTTTCGAATGATTTCTCCCATATAGATGGCTAGCAAGTGCAGGACATAGCACCAAAGCCGCATGTAATGAACCTTAGACTGTAGAACTATACATAAATATTCTACTTATGCCGACCCGCAAAGGAAATCTTCAGAAAGGAGATGAGGCATGTGGCCCTGTGATTCAAGCTCAGCAGCCTTCTCCTGGTTATGAAGCGCAATCATCTCGTCGAGGAAAAAATTGTAACTGTTACTTGTTAGACATGAAATAATAAGGAAAGCCAAGAGTCGAAAGGGTTTCTTACCGAATAACAGGCATCTCCTGCACAACATTCTGAAATTTCCCGAACCAAACATTCACTTGTTCAGCGGCTGAAGAGTTGAAAACCCATTCTCCGTCAGTGCCAATCAGCTCTTTGAATAGCGCAGGGTTGCAGTGTATCTGACAAAACAGATCGCGCTCGGTGTGCTTGGAGTTGAAGTGAAAGACGTCAACTGGAAGCCCGACATTATCAAAATAATGATCGCCACGGGCCCGAAGATACTTGAGAAAGGTACAGTTGTTGTCGTAGAATATATAGGAAGGCATAGAACGTGGATACTGCGAGGGAAAGGTGGCTTTTAGGAAAGTCTGTAAAACACGTTAGAAAAGTAGAAAAGGAAAGAGCATGGAAGTCACATCAACGCCAGATACCCCCTCCGATCCAAAGAACGTTGCTCGCGAGATGATTATGCCACAGCACCGCACAAATAATTGCTCGTTGTTAGTCCATCCGCGATGGAGTTGGCCCTTGAGGTTGGGGTGAACAGCTGGTTCAGTACCGGGAAACGGTGCTGACTGAGTCGTCGTATCCTCAGGTTCTTCAAGATCTGGATCTGGATCCAATGGGTCTCTAGAGTAGCCTGCGCGCGCTGTTTGAGAAACCCCTGTTCGGCGCAATCGTGAATGAAGCTGGAACATAGCGGTATTTCTTTGCTCTGCCGCTACCTGGAATGCACGGTGACTCGATTCTGTACAGGTTCTGAATCCAGGCTCTGCTGCTGAGCTGCATCCCCGAACACAGCACACCTTCATGAGGTTGCTATGTGAGTGGCAATACAAATCTCTTTGGCTTAAGAGGGCTTCGGTACAACCGTGCACGCAACATGCATGATGGCGAACGCTCACACCATCGTGAACCCCACCCGTCATGCGATCTGAGATCGGAAAGTAAAGTCAGTGCGGATATGCAAAAGGCACAAAATGAAGCATACACCAGTTTCCGTCTTCTCCTTTATAAATTTTGGTACATCGACTGCACGTATGTGCCCACATTTCTTGGCCGGTACCGACCATAATGTAGTTACGCTCAGCCAAGACACAATCCAATCTATGGTTCTGAGGACCATGGTGAGGAAGTTTCAGACTTTGCCGACGGTGCGCTTTGTCTTTGAGAATGGCGTGAAGGAAAAAGGCTTCCAAAACAAGATCACCAGCCAGCGCATCTTTTAGTCGAGAAGCACTAGGATCATCGGAAGTGTGGGCTAAGGAAAGGTTGTACACCTTCGCAATTCCCTGGCACGTGGCGCTGCAAACAGGAATCAGCTCGCTTTCAGATATTAATGAGCTTAGAAACTGACTGGCACATGGATAATTGGGAGTTGAAATACACGCAGAGGTCCTGTTCCACATAACAGGATTCAAAGACATGGATGTACTGAGGCACTTCTGTGCCATAATATTCGCGCTGCGAGTCAGGTTTGTCTGCCTGGCAGACAGAGTAGTTGTTATAATAGCGGGTGTGGCAACCTGGGTGGGGGATTGAATAAAGTAGAAATCGGTGCGGAAATTCGACGCACTACGGCAATACAGTGATTTAGAGAAGATTGGCAGAATGCCACGGCGCAATGTGTAAAGACGGGCTTCAACTATACTCTTTTCACTAAGATTGGCAGAATTACATTCTGGACGGGTGCAAGTTGTTACTGGCGGTACAATTGTCTGAGCCCCTGTAACCGTGAAATGTCGATAAATAATTAATGAGGATGGAAGCTACATGGTTTATACCCAGTTTGTGGTCGTGGCCATGATGCTTGAAGTTATCATCCACAGAAAATGAACGTGGGTCAAGATATGCTGCCTCGGCCAGATCGCTGAAGGCAACCCAGGTGAGCTGAATTATTGAGGCACTGAGGTCGAGAACTGAGGCCAAGAATGTTGCAATATTTTGGGGCAGAACATGAGGGCGGGCTTTATTGGGCGGAACGATCTCAAGCCAAAGTCTGGTTGTCAGCTCAAAGAACCTTTGGACGTGAAAGAATTGGAGGTTTTCCTGTAAAGAGGGGTGTTGGAGCAACCGCTGCAGAACGGAGACTGCAGTTGTCTTGGACATGATGGAGAAAGATAAGAGATCGCAAGACTGGAGCAATACAAATGCAAATGCAAAAGCTTTCGTAGGGAATTCGTGAACAGAATTACATTGGGCTAACGTTGAAGGCTGTTGTTTGAGCAAAGGTGTGAACGGATTGTCCGCAGAAGTAAAGATCAAGAGGAGCTGCCAAGCATCTACTTAAACGGTCTCCCCAAGAGATTTCTTGAAGCGTGAGACCGAATGCAAGGTGTGCGTGCTTGTGTCAGGCGGTAAATCCAAAGGTAACAACCTCCAGGCTAGTTCTCAGAGCATTTTATTGCGAAATTTAGCTGGTGTGGTAGGTAAGAGTCAAAGGTTGCATCGAAACGGCGAACGGAATGGCTGGAGCGGTTTGTCAGCATGTGTATGGCATAGTGTATGCCATACGGCCGTCTGCCATCATACCCATACATTCATCATTTTGTACAGCCCACCAGATGACGTTGAAGTTCGCGAGTCTTGAGGTGCTTGTTGATCCGCCGCTGATGGTATCGCAAATCCAGTGATGCGCCGATGCTCCCTCTCACTTGCCTTACGCCGCTCCCTCTCACTGAACCCTTTCCACAACTTCCTTCAGACTTCAATCCCACTCCGTGCCGACACTCCTGACATGGACGTGTTCAATCATCTTTGCCGATTCGACTTCAAGCGGCCGCGCCCGCCTTTCCGACTTCCCCCGGCGACGGTGTGCCCTTGGTTAGATTAGGATGTGCTGATTGGTTCAGTTTGGCACATTTTCTCTCGCCTAACACACGTACTTTGGGCCTCCACGCCGTTGTGATCCCGACGCACCAGTGTTTTCCCGACATCGACGTGTTTTCCCGGCATCGACACCTAACAGAATTTTCCATCCCATTTTCTCGACCACACTACCGAGTTTTGAAGTTGAATAGACCTTTCTGCAGTAAGTCTTGGTTCAACTTCACGGCTTGCAGTCTCATTTTTTATAAGCTCTTCTCAGTCAAACTAGAAGAATAACATTTCAACTTCAGGCTTTGAGATTTTCAGGGATGTATGTGCGCTCGGTTGTTCAAATACACATTAAAGCTTAAGTGCTTAATTTTTCCTAATTTCATTCAAAAGGTCTTCGCAGTTAGGCCGTCATTGTGTTCCACGAGAACTCTGGTATGGTGCCGACACTGGGGGAATGGTTCGAACTGGAGACTCAACCTTCGACTAACCCCCTGCGCGCGCGCGGTCGCTCATCCAAATTAATTTTATTAAGACGCGAAGCCGCCGCAAGCAGTCAAACGACTACATGTCTCAGCCTGTACACATACCTCGTCGTTCGCTCTCGAAGCCTACTTTCTGACCGTTAGAACATGCCCTCACCTGCACAAGGCCCATCTCACCTTACTGTAATTTGGGTCGCTGGTCTGCAAACATTCAATGGGCCGAAACTCTGGACGAGGTACGTTTCTCTTCATTTGATTGATTTGAGACTCGAGGATGCTCTCTAGTTCATAAAAGGATGGAACAATGTTCCTCTTGAATTGAATCCTTGCCTAAGTAACGGTTCTTCAAGTCGTTAAATCTTCGAACCCTTGATATCTTGCTTTGTGCCTAGTCGTTCTTCTTCACCAACAAAGCAAGAACGGAACTGGGTTCAGACTACGGAGGTGCAGGGCGGCCATACCGCGGCTATGGAAAGGGTACGAGGTGCGCCGTACATAACCGGAGTGTTTGACCCCAGTCCGGCACACAAAGAACCGTGGCACTTACCCGCGCGCCCGCAGAATGTGAGGCACGGCAGCGCCCCGCGTGCGTACATGGAGTCGCCGGGCACGCTAATGTAAATGCGCGCTGGCCCCGTATTATCTGTCTGACACGGCGGGTGCGGCGGTGCGTACGACGGCGGGGAACAGGACGAAAGCGGGAGCGGGAGACAAGGGCAAGCATCGCGGACGCATCGCCGCATCCCCCATGCGGTCGTGCGGGCTATGTATACAGAGATACAGATGGCGCATGTGCAGGGCGTTGACACACAATATCCTGGCGACGTTCGCAACGACGAGCATGATTCAGGCACCAAAATCTTGAAAGAATTAAGAATTGTAGAGCAACTGGTATCATACACGGGATTGCACGCACATCTATAAAGGGTCTCGTTTGAAGTTGCTGTGACATAGAGATGGTGAGGACCTCAGGCTCAAGACATAGATAGCGTAGTTACTATACGTACACCGTCAAACGCTGCTGAGCCTGACTGCGAATTGATCGAACAGATTGGCAAATCACGCCCTAAAGCAAGGTTGAGGACGGCAGCAGCCGGACCTTTCATTTACAATGGCTCGCCCAATTCCACTTGTCATCCCCCGGAAGTCCTTTCCTTGCTTACCTTCTCCCCCATGAAGGCAACAACCATTTCTCTCGCGTTAACGTGGCGCATCGATTGCCTGGGCAAATATCGACGCTGCAGATAAAGAAATTGAGGTGGTATTTCCTTCTTCGTACCGAATTTTGGCGATCAGGCGGCCCTGCGGTTCTCCTTGCACTTTGTACGAGGGGTCTGCGCAGGTGATTAAATGTTCAAAGATTGACGGTATCCGTAGCATACACTTGACACATGTATGTAGTACGGGCCCCGGCTGTTTCTTAACGGGACCGCGCCGGTAATTCCTTCCTTCCTTCCTTCCTTCCTGTGAATGCAAGCGCTCCCGCGCTCGTTCCAGACAACTCATCGAAGAAGGTCGAGGACTGTTGCGCTCGTTCCAGAGGCCGCCTCCTGCTCCGCCTGTTGGCCGATCCATTTCCTCGAAGTAGCTCCTTTGATGTTCTCGCGAACCCGCGCGGCCCGGCAGGCTAACCTATAGTTGTGCCTCCTCATGTACAAGTCACTAAAAGTCTCATAGTATAACAAAACAAAGTCTATCCGATAGTAGAGTACATGTACGCAAAAACTACTTAATTCCGAAGTCCGGTCTTGAGTGGTATGGCCGCCCTCAACGTCTGGAACGCCATACGAATTCCACTGTGCGTCGCCCACATTAAAGAAACTGCCAAATTGAGATTAGCTTTATCATTCGGCTACGAGGTGAAAGCGAACGCACTCAGCAAGATTGGGAGCCAGAAAAACAGGAGCATTCGATCGTCTGCGAGTAAGGTTCAGTAAAGGAAGACGTCTACGGAAAACAAGAGATATACGTTTTTTCGGCGCCTGCGCTGGGAGATAACCGTACGCATTCACCTCCTGCTCGGTTACGGGTGGAGGTTCGTAGTTGACGTGCCGGCTGCCGGAGGCGGCGGCCTCGTGCGGTGCCTGTGCGGGGACGTCGTCCACCTCAGCCGCGTCCGGAGGAGGCTCAGTCGTCGTCGCAGCCGGCTCGGGCTCTGCTTCCCGCGGGGTGTACATCGGCGGCGGCGTCTCCTCCGGCTGCCGCGCCGCCCCAGGCATCGCAAGTGCGAGCCACTTTTCCCACGCTTCCCAAGTGCCGCGCAGCTCCTGCGCCGCACGGAGACCGAGACCTTTCGTTTCGTCGTCGCCTTCACGCGGTACGTCGCCCGGTGCGTCGCCTCCCAGGAAGGCGGGCCAAGGGACAAAGACAGGGAACACCATCGGCAATTGCGGTAACGCGCCCCAAGGCACTGCCGGGATCTCGGGCAGCTGGGGAAAGCCGGGCAAGTTGCGAAGCTGAGGGGCAGGCAGTTGGGCAAGTGTCCGCTGGATCATCGCAATCAGGGTTGCAGCCTGCTTGTCATCGTCCATTGGCGGCGGGGGAATTTCGGGAGGGTCCGTTAACGAGGACGCCGACGACCGGGGAGTGATACCGCGCCGGGGCGTGCGTTTCCCCGACGGAGGCGTCCGCCGAGGTATCCGGCGGTTGACGAGCCGCCGCGGATTTCTTTGCAAACTGTCGTCAGAGTCCTCCTCCGCGTCGCCCCAGTCAGCCTCCTCGTCCTCACCACCTGCAGAAACGTCGGGGGAAGTGAGCTCGATGAACGCGGGATCGGCATCGAACAACGATTCGGAAACCGCCACTTCTTGAGGCGTCTTTCCCCGTCCGTTAACGATTTCGGGGTCGGCGTTGGCGCGGAGTAGAGCCGTGACGCAGGCCTTGGAGCCGGAAAGGGCCGCAAAGTGAAGAGCGGTATATCCGCTCCGGTCGCGAGCATCGACGTCCGCTCCGCGAGTAACCAAAAAATCGACGAGCGTCGCGAAACCGAGGAAGGATGCCAAATGTAATAGCGTCTGTCCACTCGGAGCAGGGTGAGAAAGGGCGGTGCTCAAAAGAGCAGAGCGGGAGCTGGGGAGGTCGACCGGAGCCTCGAGAATGGAGAGGAACTTGATTATCCGAGTCTCGAAATTCTCGTTCTCTGCAGTCTGACCAAGGAGAAGAGGGCGAAGATTGCGAGCGGTCGACGTCACTTGCATCATGTCGGAGCTGTTGGTGGTCGTGGTGTCGGTTTGCATGTTAGAACCTTCGCCGACGTTCCCGACAATCCGCATCGCTACATTCTTTGCATCCTCGATCTTGCCCGTCATCTTCAATCCTACGACTTGCAAAGCAAGCTCCATCCTGAAAACAGAGGTTGAACGTACATTGATTGATAAGAGAAAGGCACTCACAAAGCCCTATCGGAGTCGTCGGAGTAAGTAAAGAGTGAGGTGGAAGAATCATTGATCTTGGCGAAGTTGGTGAACGATACTTCGACGACGCCGGGTATCGCTCGTGGGGGAAGAATACAAACGAGGGTATTATCACTCCACCGGTGTGTCGATCCAGCGACAACATCACCGAACACGCAATCGAGCTGAAGGGATGGGTGGAAATTCGCGCCAAGGATAGTAACCTCCGTCCCGCCGTGAGTAGGACCGGAATTGGGAATGAGACGATGTATGGTAGGAACAGGGAGGGTGAGCGATTGAGAGGGTTGGAGAGTATCGAAAAAAAGGAACGGCATCGCACGCTGCATGATTTCAGCAGCGGTTGCGGCGGAAACGGGTAGACATGAAGGATCCTGCGGTGTTTCCACCGCGGGCATAGTGATGTCGGGGAAGTCGGGAGGAGTGGCGGGAGCCTCCGCAGATGAGTCGGATTCCAGTGATGAAGGTTGTAGCGAAGGCACTGGCGGCGCTACAAGATTGGGAGTCGGCGATCTTGTATCCGCGTACGAGCTCGAGGGGGAAGGGTGACTGTCGCCAACGCTGGTTTCCCGTGAACGTCGACCTGGTTTCGATGCAACATCGTAGGGCTTTGCTCGCTTTTTACCACCAACTGCTGCTACAGACGCATCTTTCTTCCGTTTAGACGGTGCCCGAGCCTCGGGGTCAGCTTTAATTTTGACGCCGTTGCCCGACCATTCCATATCCATACCGGGGGCGGTTCCCATATCCGAGCCTTTCGCCGTTGGAGTTTTGTGGTCGTCTGTTATCATTATTGGCTTGGTGGTCCCAGTTCCAACGATTCGTCCTCCGTTGTCCATCAGAACGAAGTGAACATGAAAGCCGACTTTCTCCCGATGATGCCGGCAGTAACAGGTTATTCTGAGAGGAAGGACGACAGAGCCACTGGAGAAGTCCTGCACCTCTGCGCAATTGAACTGAATGATGCTCGTCGTGTCTTCGTGCTGTTTTCCCTTGGTCGTTTTGGAATCCGGGTCGTCGCCAGATTCCGAGTCGGACCGTGCAGGTCTCACACGAGCGGCCAACTTCTTTGCCACTCGTTTGGCCTAAATTTAGTCACATAAGTTGACGATCCACTTTAGGAGCAGAAGAGAATTCGAACCTCGCGCGTTTGGCAGCTGGTACAGCTATAAACACGATTATGAGGTGGAGATGCACATGTCACAGTGGCGGAAAGATGAAGAATATCTTCTGCATCTGGGACTAAACTCTCACGTTTAAAATATGCAAAGGTGTTGGCGGAGATGGGAACAGACCGATTTTCCCTTGTTTCCGCGTTCTGCGCTTGGTGGCCGTGCCGCGGGGCAGCTGTAGCCATTTCCAAGAGCCCACCCGGTCGTATCGAGCAGGGTCGGAGGACGAGCTGGAATCGGCCAAGTCGACGGTGACGCGGACCTGCGTTTCAACGCGGGACTTTGCACCGCCTTCAGGCAAACTGGGGAACATAATGGAAAGACTGAGATGGTGTGAGCTTAATCAAGTATTCGGTGAGGGGTGGTGGGCCGCACTTGTAACACGACTCTTTCGGGGGATAGACGACCTTGACATTGGTCGAGGGCTGTACTCTGCGTGTGAGGGATGCAGGCGGCGGGGCGGGTCTAGTGGCGGATATGCGATCATTCGGGTTTGTGGTAAACAGACTGGTCGAGGAATTCGGTGGCGCAAAGGGTGTTCGAGCGACAGGAATGTCAGAACGCGAAGGGGGCTCCGGTGAGTTGAAGAGTGAGGAGGGTGAGCTTTACAAAGGGTAAGACGCCAGTCGCGAAGAGATAAGAAGGTTGCGCACTCGTCGTACGCGTTTTGCTGAATCAAGTCATCGAGATGAAGGATTTGCTCGCTCTCCTCGCATTTAGTAGCGCTCATTTGAAGAGCAGGATCCAGCTGCCACGAGGACTGTGGTGACAATAGGTTTTCCGTGTCGGACTGGTACCAGGCGCCGAAGTCAAAGTCGCTTTGGACGACTACGGGGTCCAATGAGTCCGAGGGTTCGGGGGTGTGCGGCGAGGACGAGCGGGAGCCAGTGCCCGTCGCGGCCGACGAGGACGACATGATAGCACACGTAGAGCCTAAACCGTAAACGAGCGGGCAGACGAGCGGGGTATCCTTTGTTTGGTTCGACTTGGATCGACCTCTCAACCAAACACTGCGCATTGCGCTGTCCTTGATATTCTACGTTCCACGTCCCCTGTTTCCTCGCTGGGTCGCGGATAATTACGCCCTAACTACTAGTTCATTTGGCTCTCCATGGATTTTTTTTGCAACCCACTTTTGCTACCCATCTTTTGGGGTGCCCTTTGTCGTGATGCTGAAGTTTGACATGAGTAGGTCTCCGGCTATACGCACCTGTCTGCACGTATTATGGAGCGCACGTCTTTCCAAAGTCCGGTCGCCTCCCGCGCACCGAGTCCCGCGCGACCCTGGCCCAAACCGCGTTTTGCTTACCGGGATAGCTTGCGAGAACTTGACCCCGTCTCGCGGTCCCACTCGCGCGCAAGACCTGGACGGACGGTGGACATCGGAGGCCACGGCGCATCCAACCGTCACGGGTCGACTCGTGTGAGCGCTCAACGTTCAACTTCCAAGTTGGCTCAACAGCATCTCAATTCACCGTCCAGGTGCCGACGTCCGACAACACCAAAGTTCCCGGACCCCCACAGTCAAAGGACGCAATAAAGGATGAAGGAGGGTGCGGAGACGTGCACCAGTATACGATAATGGTGGCTAACTTTTGACGGCAGCGAGGAGACCTCTGAAAATGCCCGAGTGTGGCATGTTTACAACGACGAAGCACAGAAGGCTGATGTGATTACCACGGATGGGTGGTCTCGGAGTATCGATGTCCTACTTGGTAAGATCGAATCGCTCAATAAATCAATCACTGAGTTATCTAAATTCACAAGTCTTCGTAAGTTCTGCAACCCCTCAGGAAAACGCGTTTTAACGCGTTTCTAGACTGGACTTTTTTCCGCAGTTTTGACGACGTTTATCATTCAATCGTACCAGCTCATGCTCCCGGAGGCCGCAGACACGACCAATGCCCTTCTTGTCGAACTTATCGGGTTGCAATTCAATGACACGACTCGTCCCTCAATCTCGCAAAGCCCACAGTCGAGTCTCCAGCAGATCCATTGGGTCAACGGGCTGTGGTTTTCTGCCTTGGCCTGCAGCCTCAGCACGGCACTCGTGTCGATGCTTTCGAAACAGTGGCTCCAAGCTTACCTCCCGAATGTCTCTGGCTCCCCTCGGCATCGCGCGCGCCAACGCCAGGCTCGGTTTATGCAATTAGAGGCATGGCACGTCCCGGGAATAATCAATGCACTTCCGCTCTTGCTCCATGCTGCACTCCTCCTGTTCTTTGCCGGACTGGTTCTTTTACTCTGGTCAGTTGACCTTGCAATCACTCTGGCTACCTGGATCATTGTGGCCTTGGCATATATATTCTATTTTGCCTCCATCGCCCTCCCGCTTTTTTATCCGGAATGTCCTTACAAGCACCCCATCACTGATCAATTGCGGATATGGCTCTCTCCGGATCCTGCAACTCCTTCCCCGCCAATTTTCGCGTATTCGAGTCGCAAAACGACTCCAGAGCAACCTCCTAAAATCATATACGACGCAAGGTTTGTCATTGAATCTCTGAGCCCATCTCACAACTGACGACATGCTCCAAGAGAATCCATTGCGACGTACGAGGATGCTGTGGATGCGACTGCCCTGGCATGGTTATTTAACAAATCCACCGATCGCGACGTGGTTTCCGTCGCGTTGCAGGCCATTGCAGGATTGCCGCGCGACTTTTCTGCACTCCGTATACTCCGGGATGCGGGTGCACTCCCGCTCATTGAGCATGGATTCCAGAGCTGCTTCCACAAAGACACTACGGTGGATCTGCAATGGCACCTGGTCGACCCGGACAGTGCTGAGCTGTATTGTCGGGCGTGGATGAAGCTGACACGAGGCACCGCCGAGCAGTGGCCGTTCGATATCGTGGAGCCCCTATGGATGCTGCAAGATTTAAATACGCATCCGGACGTTGCGGCGATTGCATCTTGCGCGGTCGCTTTGTCGTCATTCGACTCGCACATGTCCCAGTGGGAGTTGTTGGCGTACCTCGCGCGCTGTAGCGCGGGCGAAACGCAGCTCTCGCAGAACACCCAATGCTGTCTTCTCGACAGTATCAGTGAATGTTTCGTCCGGTGGGAAATGCCTCTTGTGGTCATCGAAGATACAGTCCTCCGCGCCGTCCCCGTCTTGTTACGCATACTCCACCTCACTGAGGATCTCCCAAACTCCCAAGTCCGCAGCGCGGCGGCATTGGCGTTGTTTATAGTCACCTGTGGCGCAACAGTCGACCTTGGCATGTACATGAGCGAAGAAAAACGTCGGGGGGAATACTGTGAGTTGATGATCCAGGCTCTTTCTGCCATCGTCGAGACTCCGGCGCGTTTTGGAGTGCAAGACGCGCTGCTAGATATAGTGGGCGGAGAACTGGCCCGATTGGCGTCTCCCATCGTGGCTCAGTCCGAACGATTCCCTCAGCGATTGAGAATTGTCGCGAGATCAAGCCTTTCCAAGCTTTATATCGACGGGCGCATTGCCCAAGGAATCGGTTAGCACTGGCTTGATATCTTTTCTTTGCCTCACAACTATTCAGTGCCAGACAGCATCCTCGCCGACGTCCTCCACATACTATTCCCTCCTGCATACCTTTCACCCACTCAACAATCCATCTTCGTAACAACCCTCGTAGAAACACTCGACACGTCGTCCCACCCTGGCATAACGAACTGGGCAGTTCGGCTTCTGGAAGTGCTGCTTTCTCGATGCTCTTTGACCGTCTCGCAAGCATTTGTCGAGAGCAATGGAATCAATGCCGTCGTCCGCGCAGCCAGAGCGGGAGCCGTCGACAGCCGGCGGCTACAGATAGACAGCTTGCGCGCGATGTGCGCCTTCATCGCCAGTACGACGAGCGAGTACAAAACGTCAAATACCTCGCATCCCGCCCTCGAACCCCAATTTGACGTTCTTTTCCACTCGGATTTCTTCGAGACTCTGTGCAGCGTTGTTGCGTCCCGTCGTTGGTGGTTATTCGAGGTCAGCGGACATTGGCTCCCCGCCATTGTGGAATTGTGCCACATCCGACCAGAGGCGAAGGTGTGGCAAAATGTGCTCAAGACGTTCAAGGAGTTTGCAGAAAGGAATGTTGGGGAGGAGGGGTATTCGGAGACGCTTGCTCATTTGGACGTTATTCGGAGGGTATCAAAGGAAGTCGTATCACATGAAACGAGTACATGAAACTTGAATGGATGTATTTTTACCACCAAGGAATCGGCGATTCAAAGACCGCTTTCGTCCAACTTCAATAAACTGCGTACTCGCATGATTCCTCCGAGATCGGTTATGATCGGTTCAAGCTCTACGGATATCTTATCTTTGGCACTCCGCTTGATAATTCCACCGTGATGCCTGGAACCACCGGATCCCCTTCTTGTTTCCTTCTCCCATGTCCACAATCTCTTTCCAGTCTACACCGGTCGATCTCCTCTTGGAAATTGCCAGCTTTCTCGACCACCGTGCCGATCTACTGAGCCTATGCCTAATTGTCAGTGTTCAACACCTCGCACGCCGCGCTCATTAACATTCAATGAACCCAAGTCAAAATCCTTCTTCACCAACATCGCGGGGCCTACGCTTTACCAATGTGTGGTCCTCAACTCGAGCAAACAATGTCTTTCCACGCTTGGGATGCTCAAGCGACGTCCTCTCATTGCCCGCCATGTGCGCGAGCTTGTCATCCGCCCGTCTCACTCGAATGATGAGAGCATTCGTAACACGAGAGCTGCCTCGGTCGCAGTTGCAGAAATAGCAGCGTCGAGATGCCTCGATGCACTCAGCAAATTCGCGTGGTACGACGACGAGATTGCTTACCATGAGGAAATGTGGCTCGCTCTTCGCATGTGGTTCGTCAATTTTATCCGTTGTGTATATATCTAACAACACTTCAGCTGTCCCCGATTGCGGTACCTCAGTACTAGTATCGGCGCATATTTTCCATCAAGCAGCCATGTACGTTGTCCAACCATTGCAATTCCCGGTCTCCGACCTGATTCTCATCTAGCTATTCAACTTCACCGATCTTCTCGGCTTCTCCGTATTTTTAACGCCCGAATTTTATGAGAATAACACCGAGTCCTTGTTGGACGGTATGTTCTTTGACGGGCAATACGGCCACGGCGGCTTATACTTATCTAGCCGAGGAGCGGCCCCCAAGCAAGAAGCTTTGGGACATGCTATTCAAGCGCTGTCCAAATCTGGAGGAACTGGTCATCGAGGGCTATTCTTCCTTCCCCGCCGATGCCCGCTGTCTGGTCGAGGGTAGATGGCCAAATCTTCACAAGTTGTCCCTGGGCGATATATCCATCGATTGGGATCCTACCTCACCTACCACAAAATGCCCCTTCATCACCTTCCTCGAAGCGCACACCGAAATTCAAAGCCTTAGCCTTTCGCGGCACAACTTCGACCCTGTCCAGCTTAACTCACTCGGCCACGACGGACTCAGGCAAATGACGTGCTTCTCTGGAACTCTCTCGCAGCTCCAGGCACTCTCGCATTCCTACTCGACCCTGAAATCACTGACCTTTCGCGAGCCAGTGTGGTCGCGAGACGTTACGACGTTGGCCCTTGCGAGCGTGCTGCAGCAGTTAACGGCTCTCACGGAGCTTAACATCTCCTTCATGCTCCATTCGCCGTACGATAGCACTAGCATCCTGCGCGCCCTCATTTCCTCGTGCTCTAATCTGCAGCACCTCCACCTCAGCTACATCCGGAACACCTCCTTCCAACTAGACGCGCTTGCAAAGGCGCTCCCCTCTTTCCGGCGTCTGCGCACTTTTGACCTTACACTTGTGAGCGGCGGGAACAACCTCGCTTTCCGCTCCGCCGGGCCCCGTATCGCGCTAGCGAACCCGCGTCTCAGCGCGTTCACGCTCTCGCTCGTTCCTTGCTCATATCCCGAATCGCATCCGCGCCGTCGCGGTTGGTCCTGGTATAATCCGTTCCCGTGGACGGAGAAAGCTAGTGCAAGGTTTGCGCTCATGTGCGACCAACATGGGTTACCAGTGACGCTGCGGGTGCACGAGAATGCTACGACGGTGTGGCCGTGGGGCCTCGGGAGCACGCGCCATGTGCAGCGTTACAACCTCGATTTACGACCGCCGGGCGCGCCGGGAAGGCGTAGCAAAGGTGCAAACAGCGTTCTGCGAATCCTCATGGAGCCGTCGCCCGCAGGGGAGGAGATGCGTATGTTCATGTTGTGTTCACTTCTAGTCTGTTTTGCAGGGGCGTTTGTGGTCAAGGGTGGTTGAGGACGGGGAATCAAGACATCATGGAACCTGATAATGTAACCTAAATGTACTTTACTCAGACTATTAGTGTTCTGTAAATATCTAGACTTGCTAAATAATCAGTGCGTGTTCTTACGATCTTGCACAAGTCGCGTCGCGTGATGTCATCAATTCAAGTAAGTCGCGCAAGTCCCCAGCACTCGAAACGGCGCGGATGCGTGCCAATATTTCTCACTCATTTCTTCCCCGCATGTCTTCTAGCGCAAACTCGGGTGGACTGGCCTGTTGCGGGAGTGTTTCCAGACCTCAATCCATCTATCAACCCAGGAAAAGCGACCTCAATACCGATACGCCGTCGATATGCTGCCCTGTCCGCTTCGTAGTTAGGTAGAAATGTAGATACCTTCGCAATACGACGCCTCAACGGAGCATCCGGGCCGGGCCGAGTGAGACCGAAATCAAAGCAAGAATCAAAAGTGTCAATAATTCATCTTTCTCTCGTCTTTTTTCTGTGTCTATCGGGGCCGCAGCTGCTGACTCGACCATAATTTCTCAATGCTTGGCTCCACACCAAGCATGAAAACAGTCGTTGAGCTCCTATACACGACTTCGTTTCCTCCCGCCTTGCGTTCACGCCTCGAGAATATCTTATCGGCAACCTCCGCGCAGATCGAGTTCCAATCTAGCTATGACACTGCATACGACGGCCTTTCCCCCGCCGATCTCTTCAAATGCCGCAATTTTTCCTTTGCGCATAACTACGCTCTCGTCGCGGACGATCGCACTTTGACAGAGCTACGCGCAAATGTGGTGCCGACCATGGCCGTTGTCTCCGTGCATGGGCCATGGACGCCCATGGACGAGTGGAATGCCTACACAGGGCCTGGTGATATTTCCTTGTTAACGCCACTGGTTCGCCTGGCCCTCCTGCGCGCGTTAATGGAAGAACGTGTCACCCTTGACCCACACACGGCGGCCTGGTTCTGGGAGGTCGAACACATCCGCGCGTACACCCGCGCGTACACAGACCAGCTCTGGCAGCTCAAGACGCTAAGAGCAGATCCGACGGGGGCATCTTGCGCATGCCTGGCCTACGCAGTGAAGGATAAAAGTACGCTACATTCGCTGGTGAGTTCGCTGTCGACTCTCAAATAACGTTGTTGGGCCATTAACCATGTTCTCAGTATGCGAACGAAGCCGAGAAGACGGGCGGGATATTTCGTGGTGTATAATCACGATGAGGGAACACCCCCTAAAATCGAACTTTGTCGACAACACGCTCGAGGGTGAATGTAATAGGGATGGTTCAGGCACGCTTCGCAGAAACGCTGTACTTAACCTACGACACGTCCGACTGGCAGCCCCAGTTCACAATTGCGGATTATTCGCTACCAGACCGTTAGGCACATCTAGGTACAAGAAGTGGACAATGGTTTCTATCCTTCGGGAGGACAAACGAGGACGATGGAACTGCGGAAGCCAATCTGCTGTAAGTCTGCCCCGGGCCTCTACAACCGCAGGAAGTCGCTCGGAATCATGAGGTGATTGACTTCGGTTGAAGCTGGTGTCCAAGACGCGAGCGGACTCGCAGACCAAGAGTCTGCTTACTATGCGCTATCTGGCGGCGAAAATTGGAGAGCAGGGCGAGAGATATAATGTGCAGTGACTCAGACAGAGGCAGACCATTCAGAGTATACAGTCGACTTCCAGATAACCCATAGCCGTGATAACCCATACTGGGCTATATCCCATAGCTCTAGGGTTGTCCCAAACCACCATTTCCCCGCCAAAGGCCGTCGTGATAACCCATAGCGCGAAGGCCGAACGGAGGGCTATGGGTTATTGAGAAGTCGACTGTAGTTGCGAAAGATAAAAGTAGATACCGAGTGATTCAATCCTTTGATATAAAATATAGTTTGTAGGTTCATAGCGAGTACAAGTATTCCGAATCATACGAGATGAGTCAAGATATCATATGTCTTGGTGGCGGATCCCTGAAAAATCGCTGCGTGCATTGCCTCCCTCGCTCCGTCTCTCTGTGCCAACAGGAATGAAGCTTCACCGCCTCCCTCAGCGACCTCACCGGCTCGTGCTCGGGTGCATACGGCCAAGACGATGGAACGTCGAGGACGAGGCTTTCGCGGGGTTGTCCTGCGTCGTTCCGCACCCAGGCGGACACAAATGCCTCCTTCCCGGGCACGGGCGACGGGCCTTCGTCCATAGGAGTCACCACCGTCTCTTCGCTGCCGGATTTCGATTGGCCGTCGGGCTCGGATTCGTCGTCGGATTCCGAGACAAGGGACTCGGGATAGCAGCTCATGAGGAATTCCTCGGGAAGAGGAAAGGCCCGCCACTGCGACGTCACGCTACCACAAAGTAGTTGCCAAGCTTCGGAAGTAGGTGCGGAATATCGGTGTAATCTGGAGTAGAACAAAACGAAAAACGGGTTGGCGGACGATGTTACGCGAGGAAAGTCGTCGTAAGGGGAGGCGAGTCGCTGAGGATCTTGTCCAGGCTGCAGGACGAAGAAATCGACGTCCGTATCGAGAGGAACGAAGATGTATTCGTATTCTGCGGAAAATTCCTACAGTATCGTTGGTAAGGCGAGGACGGGAACAGTGCAAGACTCACGGTGAGGAATGACTTTCTCTGCGAAAGCGGGAGGGTGTAATTGTGCTTCTGCAACAAATGCATGGCAGCCAATGTTTCTTGTGTCGGAACCAACGACCAACTACCACTTGATAGGTTTTCCATGGATTTTCGAACTACAACGAGTTATCGCGTGTCGAGCCCAATTTTGACGCACTATGGAGTATACTGCGTTCATGTGTGGGATCGAAAGTGTGTATCTCCAACCCCCACAAGTATTCTAGATGGCGGAGCTAGTTATGATCTCTTAGCGATTAAAGAACATTACTTCTTTAATCACTCACGAGACGAGTATCTTTGGTGAATAGCAATTTACTCACCAACGGCGCGTTGTCGTTGGGAGAGGCGGCAAGAGAGCTGAGTGGCACTGTGGAGGTCATGGTAAGAGCAAAGATCCGTGGGAACATGGAACGATCACGAGCCTACGCGCGTGTGACAAGTCGTGGCTGTGACGCCCCTGTCCTTTCCTTTGCCCCTTGTTTTCTTTCTTGTCATCGCGGGGACATCCCGCCGATCCTCCAACCTCTGGACCCTTCAAATCAGCTGCAGCGACTCGACGTAGTACTAGTGCTCGTACCGCTCAAAACAAGAAACCAAAGCCTCTGATTAGCCTCAGCAGCCCGACCCGGCCGTAACCGGGGCTCATTTCGAAAGCCCACAGAAGTCACAGAGCAAGGCTTACACACCGAGCTCAAAGGACTAGACACCACAATGCGCCGGTGGAAATTCATCTCTCAATAACGCACAGAGAGTGGCGCTCGATCAACAGCTGAAAGACTGTGGGCTCCCAGTTGACCGTTGTATCACAGTCCACAGTCCACAGCCTATGCCAGACTTGCAAGATCTCAGTTGGGACGACTTATAGCGGCCGGCGGAGGCGCACGATGCTGAGGGAACCGGATCGCGGGACGAATGGCCAGGAGCCCGAAGAAGATCCCAGTACGACTTTGCGACCGCCCAGTAGTACTGCGAGGTCGCGCTCATCCCAGGATAATTCTAATATTGAGAGTGGAGGCAGCAACGGTCCTCGGGTAGCTGGGTTGGGAAATCTAAGCCAGCAAAATCAAGCTTCGAGTTCACGCCTTCCCATTCGTTCCAACGCGCCTCCTCCTCCTACCTCGATAATGCCACCGCCGACCGCCAGTGGCTCGAACCAAGATCGGCGTCGAGAACAAGTGGCTCGAGTATGAGTGGCTCACACCGGACTCGACAGGGCGGCTCGAACCGTGGAGGCCAAAGCGCGCATGGAAAGCCGTCTACACAGGATCGTGGGTCTTGGCGCTAGGGGTCCACTCTGCAAGATATTGCGAGAAGAACGGGACCCGTGCAAAAGAACGGGACCGCTGTAAACCGGAACGTTGTAGTATGTGTTGAATATGTTGTACAGAATGGAATAAATCTTTATGGATTTGTGTTGGAGAGCCGAGGTGCTGAAAATATCGTCAGAGTTCCAGTAGCAACGTCTGGTTCATGGCCCAACTCCACCATTTGTAGGTACCCCAGCGATCGTAGTTCTGTACAGGCGGGGGTAATGTTGAGCCTCCAAACCGGCAAAATGAAAGTACGTTCCTTCAAGGTGGAGCGCGCAAAGCAGAATCGAGGTTTTGGCATGGGCGATGTGGTGGGATCCTTGACGAGCAGTAGTAACAGCTGCTCCTTACAACCGCAGGCTCCAATCTCGAAACGATTCGACTTCGGTCTTCATTTCCACAGTCACCTCGATGATTCCATTTCGCGCATCGCCGTACGTCCCCAGGCAATTATTGCGTATTATGTTTTTGCCCCTTTCTCTTGTCCGCACGAAGCTGCTGGCATCTTTGGTCGCGGGATGATTTGTGCCTGCTGGACTCTTGCTACAGTCTCCTGGAAACCCAGGATGTCCTCCGAGACCTAAATCGTACGGCTCTGAGGTTCTGGGCGAGTTCCGTTGATCGGCCCGCCGTTAGCGGCTTCGTTCCTCCGTTTGCGGCTTCGTTCCTCCGTTTGCGGCTTCGTTCCTCCGTCCTCCATTGAAGGGTTCGAACTGGCTTTGGGCGTCTCGACTTCAAGTCCAACAGCGCCATAGCCGCAAAATCCACATGTGGCTGTCGTCGGCGTTCCCAGGAACCCAACATCGCTTCCTTGCGCCTCATGACGTAGCATTAGCACATGTATAAAACTTGGTTCAAGCGTGTTTTTTGCCCTCAAGATCATGTCGGTCACCGCGACACAAGCCCAAGATACCAGCCGCAGTACACAGACGTTCCTCACGTCTCTCGTTGCCAATGGGGGACTCCTCGCCGTCGAGGTTGCAGCGTTTGTGATCCTTAAGAACCGCCTGGGTCGAATATACAGCCCCAGGACGTTTCTGCCTCCTCCAGCGTCAGTGGCCGTTTCCCACAGTCATTGTATCTGTATTGAACCGCGATTCACCACAGGAAACGCGCTCAAGAGTTGCCAAAGGGTTTCTGGAGATGGTTTCCAGCTCTTATGGTGGAGGACGCGAAAGACATCATTCCAAAGAATGGATTGGACGCATACATGTTCCTTCGATTTTTGAAGATGCTCATATGGATATTCTTCGTCTTCACCGTCTCCACCTTCCTCGTTATTATTCCTGTCGACATTGTCGGCGTCACAGGGAGCTCAGCCGTCGGCCTCGACAGGGTAACATGGTCGAAGTAATTTTGGCTCAACATCTCTCGTTGAAATCCGCACTCAAGTTGTTTCTGTAGCATCGTGAACAAGGGGGACCAGACACGGTTCTCTGCACATATCATCATAGTTTATTTTCTAACATGTCTGTCGGTTCCACGTTTCGTTGGGTATACTGACTGATCCACCTTTAGTCTTCGTGCTCTTCATGATACGCCGCGAAATGTATCACTTTCTCGATATGCGGCACAAGTTCCTCATCAGCAAATCGCATTCCCGACTCGCCCAAGCACGAACTGTGCTCATCACCAACGTCCCCGATGAATTGGCCAACGAACACGACCTCCGCCTCTTTGCGTCTTTCGTTCCCGGCGGTATCGATCGCGTATGGATGTATCGCGACACAAAGCTCCTCAACAAACTATTCGAGCGCCGCCAATCGGCGTGCAGTAAGCTCGAGGCAGCGGAGGCCAGGGTTCTGAAGCATGCAACCGATGCCTGGCGTGTAAAAGAGCTGGCGCACCGCAAGATGCACAAGAACCGCGATAAGGAAAGCGGTGATGCGCCCTTGGAACCCCCTATCCCATCGCGGGAACTCCTCGACGAACTGGTCCCCGTGGATGTCCGACCCACACACCGGATCGGTTTCCTCGGCTTGTTTGGGCGCAAGGTCGAGACTATTCCGTGGTGCACTGTCCGTCCCTTTACCCCCTTCGTTTTTTTCGGTTTAACTAATTCGGTTGTACGTAGGAGGAAGTCGCCAAACTCAATCACGAGATTAGCGAGGCGAGGCAGCATATCGTCAAAGGAAAATTCCTCGGGAGCGTCTTCATACGATGCAATCTCCAACTTGGTATTTTCAATTTTATTGTTCGTGTATATGCCCCGGCCGACTTTTTTGCAGGCGCCCATGTTCTTGCACAGTGCGTAAGCTATCATCGGCCCTTGGCGATGAAGGACAAGTGGATGGAGACCAGTCCCAAGGATATCGTCTGGGAAAAGTACAAGCCCCTCATTAAATCCTCATCGCAGGCACTGACCTTAAAACAAGCCTCGACGACGGTGCACTTGAGATGACCGGGCGATACGTTACATCCTGGCTCGCCACCTTCGGACTTATCATCGCTTGGGGTTTTCCCGTAGCATTTATCGGAACGTTGTCCAAAATCGACTCACTCTGCTCGACTGTACACTGGCTCAATTGGGTGTGCACGGCCCCAAGCCCCATTCCCGGTATCATTCAGGGAATTCTCCCGCCCGTCTTGCTGGGTATCTTGTTCGCGCTTTTACCGCTTGTGCTGCGTGGTACGTCCTTTTCTCGCCAAATCATAGCACTCCATAACTTAGATGCAGGACTGGCGTGGTACGAGTGCATCCCGCGTTACTCCCTTATCTCTCTCAGCGTGTATCGTCGTTACTTCCTTTTTCTCTTGGTGTAGGGTGATTCGTTACGTGCACCTTTTTGTCTATCTCACGCATCTCCTACAGCCACGGTTTCCTCATTGTCACTCTGTCCTCGAGCATCACAACATGTATGTCCCATTCCTTCTGTTATCCAGGCCCTCATCGTCAGTCTACCTCCAGTGGTCAAAGACGTTATCGATAACCCCACCAAGACGGTCCAGACTCTCGCAGCAGAACTCCCTTCTGCCTCTATTTTCTTCCTAACGTACATGGGTCAGCTTCTACTCCTCCCCGTCTCCAAGTCCTTGTATTAACTTCATGCAGTAACGCAGGGGCTGGCTGGTGCAGGAGCGGGTTCGTCCTCTTGCTTTCCAGATTCGAGGCGAGGACTGACTTGCAACATCCTAGCTTTGGCCCAACTCTTCCCTATCGTGATTCACTACATTCGGAAGTGGTTTTTGGGCCGCACACCGCGACAAGCGTTCGGGGTCGGTCGTGCGATCTTATTTACTTTTATGGCGACTGACCCCTATCTTTTTAGGTAACGTTCAAGATGCCTTCCGTGAGTTTCTTGTCTTTCATTCGCTGCTTCGCCTCTGTAATGCATGCATTTTAGGAGGACTTTGGTCTAGGTTTTACCCCGATTGTCCCTTTTGGCGGTCATTGGCTTCGCGTATAGCGTACTCAATCCGGTCATCAACCTTTTCGCTCTTCTCAGTTCGTCCTTTTCCTTTGTGTGAGTCGTTCGAAATGCTGATCACTCAAAATACTAGGCTATTTCATGTTTTACCTGGCCTTCAAGTTTTGTATGTCCCACGACTCCGCGCGATGCGTTCAAGTTGCTTAATTTGTGTACAGTGTTGACGCAGGTGCTTGATCAGCCTGACGAGCAGGAGACCGGAGGGATGTATTTCCCGATGGCGGTTGGGAATCTTTGTTCGTCCGACTCTCGCCTCGATATCTCCCCGCTCACAGGTGATTACAGTCGTAGGACTGTACATCGAGCAAATTTGTCTCGCATGTCTGTTCTTCCTCAAAGCTTCCGAGGCTCCCGCTTCTTCTGTCGCCGAGGGCGTTCTCATGCTCCTCCTCATTGTTATCACCGCTTCGGCCCAGATCATGCTGGGAAGGAGCTTTGGGCGTGCGTCTCGTTCATTCTTCACGTTGAAATTTTCTGACCGACTTCCGCAGCCATTACGGACTTCCTGCCGATGTCGTTGGCGACCAAGAAGATGGCCAAACGATATGAGAAGCACCAGCGGAAGCAGGGGATTCCAGTCACACCGGAAACCGAGAACCCTGATTTGTTTGCACGAGGCGGTGCGTCCTTTAGTGTAATCTTCTGTCCTATTTTACTGACATGCAATAGCTCTGCGGAGTGTTCGGCGGCGAATGCAAGCGCCTACCGCGGCAACTCGATAATACCGTTCTTACTTTGAAGACGAAGGTTATCGAGGAGGGGCAACATCTTGCGGTTCCACGGGCGGTCAGGGAGAAACGGGCGGAGGAGGCGGAGCAAGAGGAGCAGCGGCGACAGGTGCAGGCGGAGCAAGACGCTGCGGCCACGTTTAATGAAGCAGACTGAAGAGGTGGAGATGAAGGAGAAGACCCCGGACCAGATAGCCGCCGAAAAAGCGGTTATGGATGATCTGAAGGATGGGGACGCCCCCGAATTATACCGCAAGTCGTCCACAGCGTCCAAGGCGTCAAGGAGGTCCAAACGTTCGGTGAGGGCGTCGTCGTCGTCTGCGCCACCACCTTTCGACCCCCCCGCGCCTGCTGGGGTCGATCTGTCGGACGAGGATGTTTCGAGTGACGAAGAAGAGGAGCAAGATGACCACGCTTTCGACCACCCGTCGACGTATGTTGGCGCCCAATGGGTGTGGTTGCCTCGCGATCGGTTGGGCCTGAGTAAGCTGCTAGTGGATGACCTGCATGCGGTCGGGGTCGATGCGAGCGACATCGGAGCGGTTATGGACGAGAAGGGTGTCGTTGAAGTAACCAGGAATCCACCAGAGGATGAGTGGGATGGAGGATTTGACACATAGTGCAATATCCCTTACGATTGTAGGACATTTACGAACTTTCATAGATTATCGTCGAATTATATCTGCTGTCGGCTTGAACGGCATACACGAAAGCTCGGCGTGACTGCCGCAAAAACGCGGCCGGAGCGCAGCCGAGTGTGCGGAGATTAAATTCGGCATCTCGTCGGCTCGTGTTTCGCATCAAGACTAGATGACCAAGTCGGGTACTTTCAGCCCTTCATGGCGCCTTTCGACCTCGACGCCTGCATTGCACAGGTAATGAAGCAACTCAATTGCGATATTCCTGTTGAATGCGAACGAATCAACAGCTACTACGAAAACAACTCCTTCATGAGACTGTCCTCCGCGAAATATGCACCAAAACCAAAGAGGTTGGCGGCGCCATTAACTCGGACGATTTCGCAGTAACCGGTTATGCTCAGGTGCTTATGCGGGAGAGTAATGTTGTCCACGTTAGTGCACCAGTAACGGTAGTGGGGGATATCCATGGGTGAGTTCCAATCAAGTGCTTGTTGTCTGCCCTGAACGCTACGAAGCCAGTTCTACGACCTCATAGAAATATTCCGGATCGGTGGTTATGCACCCAATACTAACTATCTAGTTTCTCGGTCGGTCGAATCTCCATGGGCCTCAACGTTCTCTTTCTCAATGGATGATATTTACAGGCGATTATGTCGACCGCGGCTTGTTTTCAGTCGAGACGATCTCTCTTCTGACGTGCCTCAAGCTCAGATACCCTGACAGAGTGCAACTCATCCGCGGCAACCACGAATCGCGAGCGGTGACTCAAGTCCGTAAGCCCATCTTCCTGGGCAGCTGGTCATTAATACAGGGATCGTAGAACTACGGGTTTTACACGGAAACCATCCGAAAGTATGGCTCAAGCCATGCATGGACGTATTTTACAGACATGTTCGACTTCCTCACCCTTTCTGTCGTGATCGACGATCGAGTATTTTGCGTACACGGCGGTGCGTTTCGCCAAGAATACCTGAGTGCTTGACCTAACTTGCAGCTCCTTTAGGCCTCTCGTACGTCTTCGCCAAGCATTCTGAGTGCTCGAACCTAACTTGTGGACGGCAGCCCATCCATACATTCAATTGACCAAATCAAGGTCCTGGACCGCTTCCGAGAAATTCCCCCAGATGGCCCCATAGCGGACCTCGTTTGGTCGGACCCCGATCCAGAGAAGGAAGATTTTGCAATATCACCTCGGTGCGTGCTTGCTGTCGTCTCGGAATTTTTATCCTCGCCTGACTGACAGAATGCAGGGGTGCGGGGTAAGAAATATTTAAAGAAAAAAATGAATTGGAGGGTAATAATGAATTAAAGGTATACGTTTGGCTCAGGCGTCGTCCACAAATTCCTCGAAATCAACAGCATGTCGCACATCCTTGCGGGCACATCAGTTATGCATGGAAGGCTACACATCTTTATTCGACAGGCATCTCTCAACTGTTTGGAGCGCACCGAACTATTGTCCGTCCCTTTTCCTTTCCACACGCGTTTCTTAATGTCCACTGTAGGTTATCGATGCGGCAACTCTGCGAGCATCCTGGAGGTCGGTCCCGGCGGGAGCATGTTCTTTAATGTCTTTGAGGCGGCACCAGAAAACGACCGCGACGGTCCTAGTCAACAGGCCGCTCAAAACGCAAACGGCAAGGTACGATGTTCTGGACAGTTTAACCATCTGGCGTCGAGAACTCACCCACCTTCAAGCTACCGGAATATTTCTTATAATCCCGCGCTGTGGCGCGTTAATTTATCACGGAGCGAAATTCGTTTCCGAATCCGTGACACTCACGACGCCGAGGACGACATCTAACGACCGCAAACGAATTTCACGACGAAACTGCCGGATTTAGGTGGGCAAAGCCGACTACGTTGCGGCCTCCGCGCCAGAGCATAATGATATACCTACTTTATTGCGCTGTGTCTGTACAAGCCAACCGGATGCATACGGAATTACAGTTCGATTGCAGCTTTTGTACATAAATACATAGTACATATAAACATTTTTTCTGCGTAAACCAACGGTATCCTCCTCCAAGCACTGGCTGCCTATAGAGTGTGCGGAATCCGGCTAGCTTTTAAGATGTGTGCTGCACCGGTAGAATAAAAAATAATAAAGGAAGGCATAGAGGATTGAAAAAATGCAAGTGTTGATTGTACATGGCATTTTATGCCCAAAGCGACGGATACTGGGTTGGAGACGGGATGGCGGTGCGTTCGTTCTAATCTTCCATCGCGTCGTCGAACCCAGCGGTGACCTTGTCCTTCTTGGCCTTGTTGTCTCGCGCGGTCGTATCCCGCTTGAGCCGTCCGTTCTCCTTTACCCAGATCGCATTCACCTCCTCCACCGCGATGTCCTCAGCAGCAGCGTCGACCATCCCGATGCCCAGCCCGCGCAGCACCTCCTCAGTGCGCACCGCGGCCGCAAGCTGCACGTCGCCCGCCCCGCCCCCGCCGCGGTTCGCACCGAACCCGAACGACGCGGAACGCCCAAAAGCGCGCTTGCTCTTCCCGGCAACCGACCCGGACGTGGCGGCAGGCGACGATGCAGGCGAGGGACACGACACGAGGCCGACCCCCTCCAGCATGCTGACGAGGTCGCCAAACTCGCTTCGCGAAACGGGTGAGAAGACACCGTCGCAGGAGCGCGATAGGATGGCGATGTAGAACCCATGCAGTTGCGCAGGGTCGACGCCGCCGAACACGCACGCGGAGGACGAAGCAGCGGCAGCCGCGCTTGACGGGCGACGATGAGTTCGAGGTGGAGGATAGGGGGAGTGCGGCTTCAATGCGTTTTGACGCGAGGAGAAGCGCGAGGAGGACGAGGCGGGCGTGGAGACCCAAAGAGCGAATTTTGGTCACTATTTCGCTGTTTGATGCGATGCGGTCGGAGACGGACCCTCACCAGCTGCACGAGGAGCGGGTGCGGAGGAAGGGGTATATGCTTTCAACGCGGCGAGGATGTGAGAGGGCGCGAGCACGCTCTTCACCGACGGATTGAGTGGATTCTCCTCAACACGAGCGGGAGTCGGCGAGGGAGTGGACGATGGGGAAGCAACCGCGAGGTCAATCGCTCCACGCAGCACTTCGAATAGGCTCCGGACGTCTCCAGTGAGAGCAGCGATCTTTTTCGTGAGGAGGTTGAGAGCAGGAGGAGAGAGGAATTTCTGGGCCGCCTGGGCTGCGACTTGCGCGGTTTCCTCGTCATCCGACGGTTCACCAATGTACAGAGGTGCTAGTCTAGACTGTAGGATGTGCAAGAGCTGTGCAGGCGTATAGGGTGCAAAGTGTAGAGTTCGGACGTCACTGGAAGAGGGCACAAAGCCCGCAGAGGAGGATGCAGTCAAGGTGTGCGTGTTGGCTATTCCGACGACGCGCAAAGTAGATGGGCGGGAGGCCGAGAGGGAGAAGAGGGATGCGAGGGACTGAGCAGTAGGTGCAATGTGGTCCAGCTCATCCAGAATAATAATGCTAGAAGAAACATCAATATCTGGCGAGTTCGAATAAACGACGAACATACCACTTGGTGGGAAGCACGGTGAGGAGTGCATTGACCGCATCCCTTCCCTGTGACTTTCTGGCACGCCCGGCGGTTTTCCGCTTCTTGTCTGCGGTGGCGCTGAGCTCCTCGATGAGTCGCTCCCACAGAGTATCGACCGAGTTCAATGCCATGCAATTGATGGCGATGATCTTTACCTGGTCAACGTCGAGGGTGCGGAGGACGGCGTTGACGAGGGCGGTCTTTCCGGTGCCGGGAGATCCAGAGATGTACAGACTGGTGTGCTCAACGACATCTGCCTCATCGATGAGCGACGCGAAAAAGTCGGCGATTGCGACGCGTTCGGCGTCGCGTCCAGCCATCTCGGTGGCAGGGCTATTGCAGGTTGCACGCAGAAGCGCGCGGGCGCGTACATGGATGGGTAGGATCGAATTTGGAGGGGTAGGAGGAGGAGTCGCGAGCGTGAGCTGGGCGATCTCGGCCGTCGGAGTCGCTGGCACGATGGCGGAGGTTGAGGCGCGTCGCGATATCGCTGGTGGCCAGAGGCGCCGGTGAGCGGTGGCAGACACGAGGAGACTGAGGACGTACAGTGTCTGACGCGAGAAGGGGATCCATCCGAGGTTATTGTGCGCCTGAGAGAGCGCGTTAATCTGGGGGACGGCGGCGACGCGACCGAGTCGGTGTTGAACGGGGGAACGTTTTCCTTGTTCCCATCGCCGTCGAGGGCAGTACTCGACGTACGAGGACGTTTCGGGAGAGGGGTATTGTCGGGAGTCTGGAGCTGACGCTTCGAGTCTGCTTGTTGGGGTGTCGATGGGTCCGAGTTGTGGGGACGCTTGCCGAGGACGGAGCTGCGGGTGACGGGGGAGGCCATTGTCGGTGTCGAGGGTGTCGAGGGCGTCGAGGGCCGTGGCGGGGACGGTAGCGAGGATGGTGGTGGTCGAGAGCAAGAGGTGGACGAGCCAACAAAAACAAAACAAAACAAGACTTATACGTAATCGTCGGCGCGTCGCGTTTTCACGCGTTTTCACAGAACATGTGATCGGATATACATTGCGTAAATACATTGAAAATACAGTATTAGCCCAACCAAGTAGTTTTATAGCTCACCACCCCTCTCGCATCGGTGTCGACGGACCCCCTGAACGCAGCATCTCGACGTGCACTCCCGACCGCTCCAGCTCATCGTATTCCTCCACATTGACGCTTCTATCGTCGGGGAACGCCGAGTTCGGGGAGTCTATAAGATGATCGGCGGCTACTTGACGCAGGGTGATAACCAGTCGACATGTCGTGGTCGTGGTCCCACACAACACAGGACTGCATCCGCAAGTTAATCACGCTCAAACACAGAAAGCGGGACAGGCACGTACAACATCGCAACGAAGATGAGTCCTGGCTATTTAGAGAGTAAGATGAAGAAGCACCCGTGAAGAAACTAATATGCTCACGGGTGCAGCGGCTGCTAATACTGTGTTGATGATGCGGAGACCTGAAATAAAATCGCTCAGTCAGGTCTTTCTGCTCGAATTGGCAAGTACCAAGTACGAACTGAGAAGAAGCTGGTTTCTCGTCAGAAGGTAAACTGAAACGGTTCCAATGGCACTCACAATAAAGTATAGGAATCCATCCCGATACATTGCTGCCGCAAATGGATCATTGGACGACCGAGGTCGGTTAAGTGCATTCCACCAAGTAACGCCACACAACACAATCTCAAACGCGGTCTGCACCAGAAGATTAGCGTGGAACTCGCCCAGCGACGACCGCAATTACCCCGGGAGCCCAAAGAATAGCCACTGGCGGCGCTTGACCGACAAATGTACACATTTGGAGGTCTGAGTTCCATGCTAGTTTGGCTATCGAAAAAAGTGAACGTCAGCAGAAATAGGAGCCGAATTGTGGAATGATGTACGCTTCATTGCGTGAACCAAGACTGCTGCACATGCCAAACCACCCGTCTGAGCGAACAGGAAGCAGCCGAGCGTCCACATCATAAGTTTACGATTTCGCTCTGGGAGCTTTTGAGAATCCACAAGGACAACGGCAGATGAGTGCATACCCCAAATAACCCAAAGTCGCAGGAGAATGAGAACTGAAGGTGGATCAATTAACCGATATATATCGGAAAGGCTGTGGACACCATACAATTGCTCGTAGCCACCGTGGCCCATCCTATGAATGCCTAGGCTCCAGATTTCAGTTATCAATGCTAAAATCGGCCACGGAATTAAACGCACTGCAAAACTCATCCACCAAACGCAGCTACACAAACGTGCTGAGATCAACCGACCTCCATGGACCTAACGGCGCGCACTTACAACTAGGCAGTTTCATAAGTACAGAACGGGACGGACGGAGGGGAAGACTTACGTTGTTTGAAAGCTGTATATTCGACAGTCCGGATAATTCTGCGAGCTGCCGTTTAGTATGCAGGCTACGAGGCAAACGGGAGTCGATGGCAATACGCACGGACTGTGTATAGCGTGATGGCGCAGGGAATGGTGTAACGAATGAACAGAAACAGCCACTTGGCCGACGTGTTTTTCGCGGACCAAATGAGGTTGACCTCGCTCCCCAGGGACAATAGATGGTCATACAGGAGAATCTGACTGCTCAGTGAGTGTCCCTCCAATGGAAGCAGCGGAGAACGGGACGCACCACGTAGGCGGCGGCTAGACATGGTGGAGAGGTTCAGCACGGTCCCGACGACGAGGTAAGATGCTTGCCATTGACATAGCGGGTTATCGTGATATCGGTGAGGATGCCCAGGGAGATGACACTGGTGGCCTGCATGAAAGACCAGCCAAGAGGCGGCACCGTCGAGGGTGAACGGCAACGACGACGAGGACCAAATGGTATGAGCAAAGGAGCTGGAGCAATTTTAAGACAGCATCAGTTGCGGTGCGACCGCTTAGTTTAGAAAGTGGAAGTGAAGCCTGCCAAGCGCTCAGGTCACAGGTGGACACTGTGATGCGGATTATCACCGACAGACGAGCCCCGTTTGGCCTTTGCCGGCGTAGCGCTGCACCGCTCTCAAAATTAAATTCAGCAGAAATGGTCCCGCGTCGAGGTTTGCCTCCATGTCGATCATCTCGTCTTCCGCGGAGGCATTCTCTATTCAGAAATGGCACGCGGAAGAGGGGAGAGCCGTGCAGTCTCCAGCGATTGGGTTCAGATGTCTGATGAAAGATGTGAGCTGATGTGAGTCTATCCGAGAAGTGGAATCTGGTCGGAATCGTGAGAACTCGTCGAAGTGTAGGTGGCGTTTTGCTGCATTTCACGGGCCATGGTGGTGTATTACCTGGGTGTATTAAAACGCGTCCTATAACATCGGCGAGTTGTCTACCTTGAAACAGCTTGAAACCCAAAAGCATCCAGCGGACATATTCGGATCTAGGCGCTAATTGCGACAAGTACTTCATCAAAGATCCGACTTTCTACCCAGAGTTAAAATAGGGGCATTTCGTCCACGGACGACATCCGTATAAATTGCTCGCCCGGGCGTGCGTGGTTCTTTGTTCTTTGTTTCGGGTCGTGTCGGGGATTCGATGAATACGTTGCCAGGAGAGTCACACCGTGTCACAGATGCCAAGATGCCGACCGAGGCAAGTCGCAGGCACAGTTTTTTGTCCCTCCGCAAAGTTGCTCACCGTTAGTGTTTCGAACTCACAAAAACCGACCGAACGTCAAACGGAGATGGTTGTGCTTCAATTACTGTACTTACATAGACGTTCTAATACCGTGGTGGCTTGACAATGATACAAACTGTCCAAAAGCGTGTCAAAATTCAATTCATCCATTCCCGCCTCCTTCCAATAAAAACAAGCACCCTATGCTGAGTCACCGTTTCTTATACCGGCCGCCGTCCTTGTTGGCCTCCCGCTGCACATTCTTCTGTTTCTGTTGGTGCATTTCCCGCGCCTTCTCGTTGATTTTGGCCACCTCCTGCGTATCAGGGAAGCCAATGCTCCAGTATGAAGGCGGGGTCTTGGGCCGTTCCCAGTGGTGTCGATGCCGAGAGATTGCCTGCTTGTGCGATGTGATATCAGCAGCACTAGTACTCTGGTTCCGTGCTGGTCCGGCATGATTGTGAGGACATGGCTTCGACCCACTGGGGCTGCTTGGAGGCGTGCGCCACAAGGGAGCCTGTAGCCGGTTAGGCATGGGTCCTATGGCCTCGTAATACTGTGTTCAGGTGTAAGTCGGTCGGTATGGAGGAGAATACGAGCGAAGGGTTACATCACGGCAGCTTTCGCAATCACCCGCCTCCATTCTCCGCCGGTCTTCCCGCCCTCTCACAACTTCATCGAATTGAAAATTTCGGCCTCCATTCTGGGCGGCATCGATCTTGAATTTAGCATTGATTGTCGTACTTCCGCTGTAAGAAATCCCAGTTAGATGACTACCACATATGCAGACAGAGGCCTATACACTTACTCGGTCACGTCGTTCGCATAGCGACCTCGCCCCTTGAAGCCCGAGTAATCTGCTAGCTGCTTGCTCGAGCTCGCGCGCGCATTGGTAACACTAGGCGTCGAGGTCTCTGTCTTCACCTGCAATTCTCTCTGTTTCCCCTTCCCCTTATCCTTAGCCCCGTCCTTCGATCTCCGGCCTGTGCTCGCGCTGGGGTCCCGATCACGTCTCCGCCGCGGGGTATCGCCACTGCCAATATATAACGGCGTAGCAGCAGACGCCCCTGGCTCGCCGATGGAGATTCGGCGAGCAGGTCCCGGGCTACTCACGCGTCTCTTCTTCAGTGGCGGTTCGTCGGTAACATCTGCACGCGGCGCCGAAGGAGGAATACTTCCGTCGCTATACCTGGGTTTGCTCTTCCGGCGTTGGTCGGAAACCTTCACAGCGTTCGGGCGGGGAGTGGACGTTGAGAATTCCTTTACGAGTGCTGTAGAGAATTGAGGTTTGGTTTGTGGTGTCATAAAACTACGCACGTTTACGGACTGAGACTGGAGGGACTCTAAATGAAGGCCCCGGCAAAGGTCCTAGAGAAGGCTCAGTAAAAAAACTGCTCAATCATGGGTGAAGCCACCTTGAGAGTCGTCCTCAGTGTCAGACGATAGCGGGAGGGCCGGTCGTGCGACTGGTACGATGGGAGTAATTTCGAGGGAGGCGAAAGGGTCAGAGCCTGAGAAATCGTGAACAAAAGCAGCATATATGTCCGTGTAAACTGACTGGGATAAGGAGGCTCCTCCGCGTCAGAAGAGTTGGGAATCAGTACTCTGCCACCATCCGAAGCCAGCGATGCAGGAGGCGACCTAGGCCGAATGTCAGGGACGCAAGTCGAATAAAGGAATGACTGACTCTTCTTGATTAACAACTGCTTTACTAGGAGAGTGAGAGCGAAGAGGATTGACAACCAGTGTGCGCGACGAGGATGATGCCATGTTCGGCGGCGGCGGAGCCTTGATCTCTAAAAGTGGCTGCAGTTTCGTACTTTGAACGAGGCCTATAGGAGAGCTATTTATCGACATGACTCCAGGCGAGGAGGACACTGGGCGCTTTCGCGTCTCAGGAACGGGTGTTTTGTGGTTTTCCTTGTCACTCTCAATGATAACTGTTGAAAGATCTTCTGAACGCTCTTCAGAAACCAAACGCGGAATAAGAAGAAGAAAACGCACCCGAATTATCGCCAATATACACCTTAGTACTCTCAGACGCCTCGAGTTCCATCGCTTTGCTCTGTATCATGGCGTTAATTTCGTGTCGTCGTCGTGTTTTCTCATCTATCGTAAGGTTCGGAAGGTCGGCCGTGTACTTAAATTGCAGTTGTTGGATCTCTTCGCTACGCATAGACACCTTTAGGCTGCGGAATTTGCGATAGTCGACCTTGTATCTCTCTTCTGCACGCAATTTAACAGTTTGCAGCTCATCGTACCGACGCTGCAGAGCATGCAATTGCCTCTGAAGAGTATCGTCCGACTGAGAGGATGGCCGATGAGTGGCTTTGACAGGGGAGAGTACTGCACTGCGACGTCGTTGGGGTTTGAATGAATCACGAGGACGAAAGAATGCACCTTTCAGAAACCTTTGCTCTGAGAGCATCCCTCTCCACCTGAAGCTCCTGAACCTGAGTCAATAGCTTCCCGTTCTCGGTACGCTCCTGCAGAAGATCTTGCTGGAGGCTCTCGGCTCGCTGGACAACCGCCTTGTATGTCATCGGCTCATCCGTCATGTCGATGCACGTCTGCGCCGCAGAAATTGTGGCGAAGCCTAGAGACGTCGCCAACTTCGAGGCTGCCTTTTCAGCGGACGATAATAGGTCGTTGAGATCGTCTACGGCGCCGCTCGCAAGTTCCCAACGGCGCTGGAGACGAGCATTGTCCTTCTCGAGTTCATCGCGGGTTTTGAGGCCCGCATCGGTTTTGGGGGTATAACTCTGCATGTAAGACCCTTAGGGCTGGATTGAGAAGGCTAAGAACTGCAAGGCAATGGCATAGACTCAGAGGTTCGTGTGTGGTTCGTGCGCAAGGGATTCACGGTCACGTGTTCGAACCTTAGACTGAGGTTAGCCTTCCCCCTTTTGCCCTCTCCCACCACATCGCCGTGTTGCCTTTTCCTCCTTGGCTCCAGCCCATTGCTTCATGTCTTCTTCCGACTCGCCCGTATATAATGCTTCATTCATCCGCAAATCGCTCGCCGCCGTCTCCAAAACATCCGCGCGAAGACCCATCCTTCAGCCGCATCGAATTTTCAACCTCCACCTCGCCCGCTTAGGGACGTTTTCCTCCCCTCGCCCAGGCCCGAAATTGCGCCAAGACGCTTTCAAGCAGTCCCAGCTCCTTAGCCCCGTTGACCCCGATGGCTCGACGTCGTTGGCCGAAGACAATTCCCTGTACAATGAACAGGACAGTTTAGACGAGGAAAACATTGCTACGAAACTCCCGCCGGGACTTGGCCTCTCCCCATCCTTGGCCGCAACCCCTCCATCAAAATTCGTTCTTCCGATAAAGAACGCCAATCTCCAGCCCGCCGTGAAACCTCTGCTGCCCAAGGCTCCACCGCTCCCCCCTGTTACCTTTCAGCCTCGCCCAGGAAACAATCTCCCACTTTGGTGTAATCCCGGCAACGCCGTGACCCATATCGACAAACCCTCCATAGATGACTCCTCAGCGGTCCTCGCAAGTTCTAGGTCCAACGACTCTTGTGCGTCCTACGGAGGCGAACCAAGTCTGGATCAAGACGATTCTATCTCGACCAGCACCTCTTCCGCGAGTGGGGACGACCAGGATGCGTCGCAAACCAAAAGAGATCGCATCCTTGCCCAGCTGGACCACATCCTCGCCATGGACGACGCCCTCCTCGCCAATGCCGATCTCCCCGGTCTTTTCGAAAGTATATGGGCCACTTGCCCTACGGTTAGTCTTTTGAACTTTGTCGTTAAATTTCTCTGATTTCTCTGACAATTCTTTCACAGCCTCCGCCTTCGCCGAACTGTTCTCGTCCGCTCAGGCGTTTGAACCGCAAGGCTTCGCATGCCCTGCTGAATTATCTCCTCCTAGAGTGCGGTTACGATCTCGCATCGTTGCGTAAACTGGAGGCCCACTTCCCTGTCCCTTTAGAGGAGGGTCTTTCCGACACGCTCGCATCCGAGACTGCTAACGAAGAGATAACGATGGAGAATCGCAAAGAAGATGCAGGGCCCCACTCGGAAAGCTATGCAGTTGGACTGGATACAATGGTCTCGGTTCTCGATGATATTCTTCAAACGCTGGGATCAGAGCCTACTAGGGAAGGACTCGAAATGGCTACTCCGGAATTGGGAGCTCCGCCGGCGTCGGAAGGCTCTTGTCAAGGGTCTCCTCAGGTGTCGAAAAGGCTGGACCTTGAGATGACTGTGCCTCGGACGGAGAGGACCATTGACGGCCTCGACCTCGAGGTTTGTCTTACTTCACTTGCAGTTCACCTCTATCTGAACTTCGATGTCTTTAGCCGGCGGAATTCGTTTCTCGTACAATGGCCCGACAGGAAAGGGGTCTTCCCGCGTATTCCAAGGCAACCGCGGCACCAAGCTATGGGGCGCTCCCTCTGTACTGTCCTCCTCTTACCCGAAGCCGCTCCTTGTCCGAGTGTTGGACGATCTCCGCATTCACTGTCTGCAGACCCCTCTCTCCTCAGCCCTCTCCCACTCCTGCTCCTGCTCCGAAACCCAAGGCCAAAGTGTATATGCACACCGGAACGATAATAGAGTCATGTGAATCCGTTGCGGCGCCTCTCCAATCTGGGCATGCGTATGTGCGTGCGAACATTACGCAGAAAATGAAGACCAAAACGCGCCCTGATGCGGGGGCTGTTCGCCCGGAGACGGAGACGATGATTGGGGTTCCGCTGAAACGGACGGCGACGGGCGGGACGCTGAAGAAGCAGAGTTTGATAATGAAGATGCGGAACGGCTTTCGTCACGACGACGCTTTGGAGCAGAGTGCGAAGCCGGGGGCAAAGTGGCTTGCCAAGGTTGCGAAAATGTCAAAGTCGGCGGCCCAGGGAATGCGCGTGCTTGCGAAGAATGCGCCGAACACTCGTGGATTGGCGTGGAAGGATTTCGTCAAGGTGTGCTTCTTGTTGGGTTTGCGTCGTCAGTCGCTGACTTGGATGAGTACTAGATCATGATGGAATTGGGTTTTGAATATCAAGAGATGGATGGTCGGTCGGTCAAATTTTATATTCCCAATACAAATGAACCGGTACGACTTTGTGCACTTTCTTTCGATGTTTCGAGATTCATTCGTTCCAGCAGACCATCATTTTCCCTCGTCGTAGGTCTCCCGTCGTATCCTTTCATTGCTTCGCTGATTTTCTCCCCCCTCCATTGCAGCCGGCGAGAGGGTGTGCCATATCAAGATGCTCGCCAATATGAGGAAGAAACTCGCGGACACGTACGGCTGGATCCCCGAGGACATTATTGCTACGTTGGGGGATAATTGAACATTCCTATTGTATCATTAGCGTGTACATCCATCTCGATTTGTAGAACCCCCAGAATTATTGTATTTTATCCGAAATTGTTGCGTGCACTGTTTGGCAAGAGCAGGGCGACGCGTATGCGTGCGACGCGTCAGTTTCCTTTCTAAATTCCATCATGGTAATACTACGCTCTGTCGCTGTTCTTCGTTCTATCCCTAACACCTCACACAGGCTAGACGATATGATAGTCGCACAACCATCTTCTCGCCGGAAGGTCAGTTGAATTTCGTCTTGCGATTTCTACGCCGAGTTTTGACTTTGTATCAGGCAAGCTGTATCAGAGTGAGCTCTAACGCTGCAAGACTATCGACCATTCGCTCTAACCAGCACACACATAGTCGAGTATGCTATGGAGGCCATCTCCCACGCTGGTACCGTTCTCGGGCTGTTGGCGAAAGACGGTGTAGTGCTCGCCGCAGAGAAGAAGGTCACTGGCAAGCTGCTCGATCTGTCCGCCACCAAGGAGGGCGGCTACGGCGGTAGTGGCGAGAAGATCTTTCTCCTCAGCTCGTGCGTCTGGCTCTCCTTCGCCTGGAAACATTACCGAAACTAAGGAATATCAATGCAGGAACGTGATCGGCGGGCTGGCTGGGTGGACGGCCGACGCGAACTCGCTCGTCAACTACGCGCGGACCGCGGCGCAACAACATCTACTCGCGTACGACGAGGAGATCCCCGTCGAGCTGCTCGCGCAACGGCTGTGCGACATGAAGCAGGGGTACACGCAATTCGGAGGTGGGTTTCTCATTTCTCTAGTATCTCGCCCCTCTGACGCCCGGCGGATGCATGCAGGTCTACGGCCATTCGGCGTGTCGCTGCTATACGCTGGGTACGACCCGCACTACCAGTTCCAACTCTACCGCTCCGACCCGTCGGGGAATTACTCGGGCTGGAAGGCGACGTGCATCGGCGCGAACAACGGAACCGCGCAGAGCTTGCTGAAGCAAGAGTATAAAGATGACATTGAGGTCAAGGACGCAATTGGGCTGGCGCTGCGGACAATGAGCAAGACCATGGACAGCACGACTCTGGGGAGCGAGAAATGTGGGCCATATTCCGTTCGTGTGTTCTTCGCCTGACGTTTCCGAAGTGGAGTTCGCTGTTCTGACGCTGGACCCCATTACGAAGAAGCCGAAAGCAAAGATCTACAGACCAGCAGAGATCGATGCATTGCTGGAGAAGGAGGGGCTTGCGAAGAAGGACGAGGACACAGAGATGAAGGCTGCCTGATGTATTTTCTGCTCACTAACATCAAAAAATATCATTCCAACATGAGTGTGAAATCCGGTCTACATGAGACTATATAATGTACAAAATCAATGGCAGGCCATGCTCTTGCTTTCCTCGCTGAGAATCGCGTCTATGTTGATCGTACCGCCGAAGATAAAGTGTCCAAGGGCGGCACCGAATACAGTCGCGAAAATCAAGTACGCCTGTGGATTGGGCTTCAGTGTACTGCGAAAGTAAACGAAGAACTATACGCACGTTGTAGGTCATAAAGACCAGCATTAGGAAGAAGGAAAGGAACACAGTCGCGCCGTACAAGGTTGCACGGAGTGCACGAAGTAGGAAGGGCACCGGGGTTCTGCGAAGCGGTTTCAGTCGGTTTGAATCGCAGCATTTGACGCCGCTCACCCAGCAGTCGCGACTTTGAACATCTTCCGGCCAGTCAGGAGGCTAGCATCTTCGTCTGCTTCAAATCAGCGTGAAAGCACGCAGAAGGGAGAGAGTCGCACCTGAAGGGCTGCTGCGTCCGCTCGGGCCGCGCGCCTTACCCTTGCCGCTTGCAACCAGCGCAAGGGCAATACGAGTGTCTAAAGACTTCTGGAATGCCCGAAGATACTCGTAGAAGACGCCGAGGGCCATGATAGCAATGCAGGAGCCGATGAGAGAGGCGGTCGAGCTAACATGCCACGAGCGGAAGACGATGCATGTGTCGACAATCTGCGTGTTCCTGCAAAAGGCCACCGGGTTGGTTACGTCCTCATTATTCATCGGGGAATATGCGGCACCAGAGCATGTTCATCGCGCATTTGACCGCTGGCATTTCGTGCCCGCTGTGGTCCATCTGGTGCGCGCTGTGGTCCATGGTGAGTACAAGTGGAGAAAGGTGATGGGGTCGCTGTTTGCCTTTGCCTTCCGCTTCAAATACTAGGATTCCGGACCGCCGCAGCTTTTCAGGGCCAATTACCATGGAGTTTTCCTTCACAGGGCAGGAGATAAACTACATATCCAATCCGGTGTTTCGAATTTGGGCTTCAATTCGTGTCCCACAGTTCAAGGTGTACAAAAAGGTATCTTAATCGTGCCTCCCAAGTGCCCCAACATTTCTCGGGTCTGAATCCGACGATCGACGCGTCGCAAAGGGCTAACAAAGGACCCACTCGATACGCTGGGGCAACCGCTTCGAGCGCCGTGGGTCGGCAAGTGCTGTCCGGGAAGCCTGTGCAGGTACATCGTGCCTGGGCCTCTCCATCCAATCTCACGTTACAGGAACAAGAAGAGGAGCAAGACATCTTCGAGTCGGGTCTCGCTCGCCATTCGCAGTGCGCAACAACAACGGAAGGTCAAAATGTCTTGACCGAAACCTTCATCTACCTTGATCCGTCGCCAACCTTGAAGCGTGCAGCCTGGATCGCCCTGAAGGGCTGCGTCTTGGCTGGTTGAAGTGTCTTGAGGCATCGAAGTTCTGAACTGTCTTGAAGTCCGACGCCTTGAAGTTCTTGAACCGTGTCGAAGCCTTGTGTCTTGTCTTCGCGTCGCAGAGTCTTGAAGGGGTCCTCTTGAGCTTGACTCCTCGATGCCCTAGTTAACTGGGCCTGGGGTCGCCTACTGTGTCATGTCTCTTGTTCCGTCCACCATGCAAGAGAATGTCCCAACCCAGTATCTCCAAGATGTAACGGGTTTTCCCCTCTTTGACCGCCAGCCTGAGAGCAACACGGATATATGAATGCTCCAAGCCAATGAAATGGGGCAGAGGCTTTGTCTCCCCTGCCAAATTTTTGAGCCTCAGATGGACGTAACGTAGGACGTTGGGATCCGTTGGGACGTCGGGGCTGCAGCACTGCCACTGATGAGTCGCTCGCTGCGTTCCAATGAACTTCCAACGTTCATGTCACGAGAGCCTCGTTCCTGAGCCGGATGCGAAACCCGCCTGCTTCCCTGTCTCTTGACCTCCCTTCGCGTCGGCCACAGCGCGGCAGAACTCGAACAAAGCCGAGTCAAACGGAAGTGTTGATCAACGTCGCTGAAAACAGCAGGAGAGAATATTTCTGGTTCACTTGCCGGCTTTGTGCCGGATCCTTTGGAACACCTGGATGCATTATACAGGTATTTTTGAAAACTCCGAAACCTCCATGCTCGCAACTGTCGTCAAATGCCCAGACCTGCTCTCTTTCTTCACTGGAATAGGCTACATTACCTGAATGTCCCAGTTAATTCCACGACTTCAACCGGAGGGTATCCCAATGATAACTCCTCGTTCTATGTCAACGGCTGGAGATCAAAACGATGGAACCCTCGCCTTCATGGACTGTACCCATTTAGTTGTTTGCCGCCCTTCTTAAAGGCAAGATTTGGTTAAATAATGGCTCTAAAGCGGCACCCCAGCTCATGTCGGCTGAAGGAGCGATATTTGCGACCCGATATGTCTCTGGTATGCATATCTCTGCTGGAAAGTACTCGTAGCATTTGAATCCACAGCTAATTTAACCCGCAGCTGTGGGCGTTACCACGCTCCTCTACGACCACGTCCTAACCTCCGGGGACGAATTCTCGCTGATTTGGCTCAACCCGGCAGCAGGAGTAAAATACCGCGCGATATTCGTTTTCAACCGGTATGTTACAGAGGCTGTATCCTTGTACGCAGCATACAGTCAGTGCTACATTTTCTTTTGTGATTGACATTGCACCATATTCTCACCCAGATTTCAGTGCTCAGCGGAGGAAGTTTTAATGTTACTACGGAGGTATGCAGACTTCGGCTGGCTGTCGCGGCGGAATACTTACAAAAGTTGAATCTCTTAAAGGAGTACGCCCAGACCGACTAATACTACTCCGCACTAAATGCATTATCCCGCAGTTGTCAAAGATTTCTTTGGGTACTCGCGGTGGCTACCTCCCTTTTTACTTCTTTATCAAATTGTCAGTCACCACTCCGTTCCGGGTCTTCCTTTTCACTGATTCAGTGCTCAAAGTCATCCTCGCAATGCGCGTTTACACACTATGGGACTACCGCGATAAAATTAAATGGTTTCTCTTGGGCACCTTCGGGGCCGCTTTCACGATCTCGCTAGCCTTCTCAATCGTAACGGTTCTGCAAGTTCAAAGTTGTATCCATCTCTTACCCTCAGTCACGTTTGCCTAATCTCTATCTCAGCCTCCGCTTTCTACGACCTCGTCATCCGCATGTGCGGCATCACTCAGAAGCCCTGGGCGCTTTCCGTCGTCCTCGGTGTCTGGGTCCTTTTTGATTTCCTCGTCATTATATTGGCGGTAGCCAACGCGCTGGAGATCCCTCATCACACGGATGCGGAAGTGATGGCGTCGCTGCAGCAAGATGGCGCGAGGATGTTCTTGGTGAGTCACTTAAAAAACTTCCCGGGCACTGATGGAGGTCCTTCAGTGTCTCCTGGCATTACGACTCGGGAACTTTATCGTGCTGTTGGTCGCCGATGTACTCCCCCCCCCTCCTCTCTCTCCATCCATATTAACCCTTCTGTCAGCCTGCCTACTGCTTCGTCACATTCACGTTCGTAGACGTCCACTGATTTTTCCAATTTTCGGTGTTGTGTGCTAATTCTTCTTCGCACTTCAGAGTCCTCTGGGCCATGTGCTCCATCGTGAGCTCACGTCTGCAACTCCGCGTTGAACGTTTGCGATTCACTCGATCGCGATTTGGCGGGTTGTCGACACATTTCATCTCATTCTAATTGCCTCAAAGGGTCCTAGTGTACCATGTAAAAATTACCGCCGTCTGTATCCTAACTGTACCAACATTGTATGTAGATTTCCTGAAGTAACCTGAAACTGAACTGCTGTATCATATATCCCGGCGTTTACCGGTAGTAGCTTAGAACCGTTTGGTAAGTACCTTGCGGGTCTATCCTGAGAGCTCGAGAAGCGTCTATTCCAAAGTAAAACTCGACTGCTGTGTGTTATATGGCTTGATCTATGGCTGTAACGAGATGTGTTCCTCCTGAATGTAAATGCGTGGGTATTAATTCTTGCACACTCCCGCGGAGACACAGTCCCTCCACGCTGCATACATTAGCACGACGAAGTTGTTTCCCTCCGGGCTATAAATGCGAGTATGAGCAATCGCGCGTCACACTGAATACCATCGACAACATACCTGCCGGCCGTATACGGCGTGGTATCGAGCCATGCCAGCGGGTTCACCGCAGGCGTGGCCGTGCCATTCTGCGTGATATGCGGGTTCCCCGACTTATCCTTCCCGCCAAGCGTCGACCGAATGCTATCCGCAAAGGGCAGGTACGTCGCTGAGGGGAACGCCGTCGGTGCGAGGATAAGCATGCGGTACGTGACCGCCGCGATTAACGAGCTCCCAGAGATCTCCCCGAACCCGTGGGCAGTGGTGGTGTCGTTGAGATAGTTCCGCAGCAAGCCACCATCTAAAGGCGAGGTGCGCGCGCCGTCCACAATCTCCTTGATCCACGAGGTGAGGTCTGAGATTGCGGTCGACCGCCAGGACGTGCCAGTGGCGACGGGGGCCTTGATGATGGTGGCCAGGACACGCGCCATACCCGCGGCAGCCCAGCCATTGCCCGTGGACCACAGACCCGGTTCGGGACTCTGAGGCCCTACGATGTGATGCCAGAGGCCGTTTGTCTTCGAGGTGTTCGGAGGATCGAATGTGGACGCGCTGGATCCAAAGAGGAGGACCTCGCGGTAGAGCCCGCACTGCTGATAGGCGGTCTGGAGTAGCGACGCGTTATTCGAGTCGGTAGCGAAGTATGCGATGAATGGCGGGGCCATGTAAATGAAGTCGGCCCTGGAAATTCGAGTGCATTAGCAGCGTAAGGTGTATTCAAAGATAAATAAAATCCACCAGAGCTCGGCGACGTCAGCGCGCTGGGAAATTGCACCATTGGACCATCGTGGGGCCGAGCTAATGATATAGTTGATCTCTTGTTGGGCCGCCGCGGCGTAGTTAGATTTGGTTTTGCCTATCATTACAGCGGCAACGCCGAGACTCGCAGGATCTCCCACCGCGCCGTCGCCATTAGATAGGCCATGAGAGCCGAATGGAAAGGGAATATTGGCCAAAGCGTAGGTCAATGACGGGTTTGTGGACGGGTCGATTGAAGGAACGGGAAAGGGACTGGCTCCGAACACCGAAAGTGATGCGGATTCGACCTCAAGAAGAGCCTCAGTCGCCGTACCGAACTCCCAAGAATGAGAGGGGAGAGCTTCGGCGCGTTGGAACACCGAGGTAATGTCAAAGCCAGGATTTGTAGACAACGCAGTCCCGGAGGGGGTGGTGTTCCAGATTTGATTTAAATTTCCGCCGCTGCAGTCCCAGATTTGCGGCTACGCGAGGGGGGTTCAATCATAGATAGAAACGGATGGTAAGAGAGCGACGTACGCGATTGCCGACGGTTGTGCTCCCTCCTGTCAGATCGATGCATTTCCCGTGGTTCGTCCACGAAAAGTGGTTGTCGGTCTAGGAGGTTCAGTTATCGCTCAGTACAGTATTACATGCGAGTGAAGCAGGTGCGCACGGTATAATAAAACTGCTGATTCGGGTTATTATTCGTCGAGCACGTCCAAATTTGCAACACGTTCCCATTGGCCGTCGACCCGTTTGTCACGTCCAGACACTTGGTGTTCCCGAAGATTTTGACGCTACCGCCAGTAAAGGTCCACGTCTGTGCGGTCGAGCCAGTGCAGGTCTGAATGGTGACAATAGCGCCGTCGGTGTTGGATGCGGCTGTGAAGCATTTCCCTGTGGAGGCGAGGTCGTTAGGGGCATTCCAAAAGCGGGGTGAGCGGGAAGCCATACCGCTATCGAGGCCGGGTTCAATGGACAGCGGACCGGGGAACCTATAGCGCGTTCGTTCACTCAGTGAAAGCGAGCCTTGAGTAAAGAAAGGAGCGTACGTGGGAGTTTGCGCGTTGATGAGGACGAGAAGGAGTGAGAGGACCAAGGCGAGACGCGACTGATAACGCATTGTAACGAAAAGAGTGTGGGGTAAGGGTATCCACTGCGAGGACAACCAGACGCGGGCCAGGGCGGGGAGCTAAAAGGCGACATCGGACTTTATAGCGCCAGCGTGATTTTTGCTGTCAAATGATACTCTCCTGTTTCCGTGGTGTTTCCGACTTGCTTTCCGTTCCGGTTCTGACCAGGTCTTGAGACTAACCTTAAGCACTGAGGCTTCTCAATCTGCGCACCTCGCCCTCAATGCCCCCTCCCTGCGGAGGAGGATTGCCTGAACTTGAATATTTCCCAGTGATCCATATTGGAATTTTTTTCCCAGCGGTCTAAGGAGCGACCCGCATCATAAGAAACCCGCGAACCTGTGTGACCCTAGTCTGACCAATAAAGAAATGTTTTTTTGTCGTGAGAGAGGGTGCGTGGAAAACAATAGCGTACCACACAATTCAGAACGCGACGTTACGTACAAGTGACATAACTTAGAATTACGAGATTTTCAATCATCGGGATTTGATCGGGATCTTCGCTGCTTTGATCCGTGTGCGAAGAGACATTGATCGCCACAGTGCTTGGCAAGTTGACCTTGGTTTCAACGCGTTCACTTTGTTGAGAAAGTTACCGTCGAAAAAAAAAAAAAAAAATATCGCAGAGGTACGAGGATTCAGACATTTCGAAACAAAAACGATCAACTTGACCACCACTCGGAAAGCGATTCCAACAGATGTGCGATGGCTTGAACGCCCCCAGTCGGCGTGCGCCCATCTCGCTGCACTGGTATCCCCACTTCCGCCTCCGGTAGGATTCCTCTATCCACCAGCGCCTTCAACGCCTTGACCTGTCAACCACGCGTCAAAACACACCAACAACAAGGAAAATCAACTCACCAACGCCCTCATCTTCCCCCGAAACCGCATCGCCAAATCCTCTAACAGCGGCGCCGCCCGATACTCCTCCACCCTGCCCGTCTTCAAATCCCCCACGAGAACAGCAAACTCGAGTACGAGCTCAAGCGCCTGCCGTAGGAGGTCGCCCGCGGTCCTTTGCCCGGACCGAAGGAGACACGCGCTGAGAACGTCGTCGAGCAAAGTCGAGTGCGCCTTGGCGAGGGAAAAGACGTCAGAGAATTCCGGAGCGTGGCTAGGGTTGGATGGAGGAGGGGCCAGGCCCGCGAGGAAGGGGTCAAAGTTTCCGCCAATGGCGGTGTCAAAGACGTATTCCGAGAGGTTGGCGACGAAGGAGTGGGCGATGAAGCGGAGGTGGAGGAGCAGTTTATTGGAGGGTGTGAGGGTGGGGAAGAGCGGGCGTGCGCTGGACCGGGACATGCGGAATACGGAGCCGAGTGCATGTTCGACTAGTGATGTTAGTAGGTTGGGAAAGAGTAAGAAACGTAGACTCGCCTCGCATAATACGCAGCAAATAGGTGAACATGCGCTGGTACTTGGAGAGGATGTCTGGCGTGATTAGGATATCTAGGGGATGCGGCGCCTTGTAATCCATATACAGAAAATCCAGGGCTCTGAGAAACAAAAAAAGTCAAGTTCGCCCTCAAAAACTAGGAGGCAACATACTCGATGGCTGCAAGAGAAACATTAGGATCATCCACCCAAATTCCTCTGGAAAGAAAAACTCACAAAGCGGATTTAACCAGTGATCATGCCCCGGCCCCGTTGGCAAATCACGAATCGCAAACCCAAGCCTTCGCTCTGCTTCCACCCAAAACGTGTCCCTGGGCCGGCCGTGCCCTCCATCGTCAGTCTCGCCGTCTCCCCCCTCCACAAGCCTCTCCCATGGAATCTCAAATGAATCGACGATAACAGTCCGCAGAAAGAAGCTCAAGTCTGCACCGACAGGCGGCCACGTCTCGCGCTCGAACAGCGCAAAGGACAGTCCGACGGGCCACCGTTCCCGTTTTCGCTTCTCCGACGCTTTCCGCTTGGCTCCGCCGAGTCCAACGCCCCTCACAGACGCCGGCACGACCTCGCCCGGTGCATACCCCTCCGAGTCGTCGAACAGCGCCCCCGCGAGGCGCGCCTTGAATGCCGGCGCCGCAAGCAGCAGATACGCGTGCAATAGCTCGGCGTGCGGTTTAAACTGTAGTGGGGCGGAGGGGGAGAGGAAGCGGGCGAGGAGGGCGCTGGAGAGCGTCGACGCGTGGCGCACGAGAGGCTCAAAGACGAGGGCGGTAAGGTGCGCGAGGGTGGGGGTGATCGGAGGGAGGGACGCGGGGAAGGCACCGATGAAGGCGCCGAGCGCGGCGGTCGGCGTGGGGGTGCGCTTGTCGTCGAGGAGTGAGTGCCCAAAATGCTCGCCTGGCTCCATATCAAAAATTCGGAACTGCGCGAGAGCAGGCTCGACTTCCTCGGCGCTGGGAAGCAAGGAGGACTCGGGCGGTCTTACGTGGGTCGGATGTGGCAGCAAATTCGAGTTTTCTCCGTTCCATGCTGCCTCGATCTCATTCCACGTCCAAAACCACTCTACGACGCACCGAACGGGGGGCACGCGCAACAGCGGGTGGTCCGGCTCCGCCACCTTCAGCAGGACGAGCGACTTTTGCGCGGCAGGGAGTACATCAACGACACTGGGCAGGAAGAACGTTGGGAACGCGTCCCCGATCCCATCAAGCTCATCCCGCTCCTCGAGCTCGTTTCCGTCGTCCGACGCGTCCATCTCTAGCGCATACTGGTCGTTCTGCTCGCCCACCACGCGCGTAGGCTTTTTGCGCAGACTCGACTCCCCACCGAACCCAACGGAGCGGGAGAGCTGCTGGAAGTACTCGCGCGAGGTGCTGCTGAGGATGAAGGCAAAGACAGCGGTGACCTTGCGCGGAGACTGGCGCTCGAAATGGGTGTGGAGGTGATCGTATAAGAGCGAGAGAAGGTTTATCGGGGTGGGGTCTGGCATGATATAGTCGCGGGGTGGTTTATGTGAGCCCTGGGATTGATTAGCACGGCGCAAAATGCGAGAAAGGGGACACACTCGGCCACATAGTGCTGCTAGTGCCACCAGAATTTCTTCGTATGGCTCATATTCGTTCCACACAGCGGACAGAGTGACGGAGACTTGATCCTCGTGTGGTGGACATCGTGCTAGCGATTCGCGAAGGAAGGAAAGGATCGTCGAAAGAGCATGTGTGAACGCGTGGATGGTCGGACCCTCTTTCGCAAATCTGATTGGGATAAGATTTGCATGAAAAACGATGCAGATATAATTACCTTGACCGAAGGGCAGTCACCAGAATCTCCAGTCGACGCAGAAGCATCCCAATGGCGAGAAAGCGCGAAATGAAACTACAGCGGTGTCAAAAGCTAGACTAGCTAAGGGGCAAGAACGGACCTCGCACTGACGACCTCGTCCTTATCGTCAATGAGCAGAATCCCCTGTGCGCCCTTTTGCGCTACGATTTGAACGAACGTTTCCGAGCCGGGATCCCATGTATGTAGCGGCGACGAGATTCCCAGTACGGTCATCTTCAGGGCACTAAGCAGCTCGCGCTGACGCACGTACTTGAGCTCTACACGGGGGTCATTCACCCGCGGCTGAACGCTGCTTACGCATCAGACAATGCACGCTGACTGCAAGTAAGAGGCGCACTAATACCGCGCGGCGGCAAAAATCAAGCCGTCTTCCTGCTCCGAGATGAACGCGTTCGGGGGCGGGTGGCCGGGGTAATTCGGGCGCAGCGCGTCCCACGAAAAGATTTTCGAGCGGACGCGCCCGCCCTTGATCGCGTCCGTCCATATTGAATCGCTCAACTTTGGAACACGGGTTGGTGGGTTAAACGCCAGTGAGGCCAGTTCAGTGGGGAGCGTTGCCAGGCGAATGGGCGGCGGCACCGGGGCAATTGGCAGCAGTTTCAGCGTGTCCATGATGGGGTTTTGCGGTTTCTCGAGCATTTGGGGAACGAAGAAGCGGGGTTTAAATTCTGGGAGGATGGCTTGTGAGGCGAAGTCGTCGAATTCATCGTCCAGAGGGGGAAGATTGAATAGCGCCATGGTAAACGAGTCCCCGTCGCTGGTCTGGTCCGAGGGCTTGGAAGTCCAGGCAAGTCCAGTATCAAGCAGGTCGAGATATAAAGAGCAGTATACTGCAGAGATATCGCGGGAATACGCGCTCCTCCCGGCGTTGAGCGTGTCGAAAGGTCGAGGTAGACACAGTCACTGTCACGATCACGGTGTGACATCGCTCTTTGCTGTCAACGACCCCCTTGGCCTTTGCCAAGACCGAGTCGCCGACGACTGAGGTTCAGAACTTCAAGTTTGCGGTTCACTAAATATATATACTTTTCATCTGCGGATCCCCAGAATCGCTCTTCCTCCATTACTGTAATATTCTGTCCTCCTTCAAGACCTTATCCTCACTCGTATACTGAATCCATTTTCATCCTGAGCCGTTCCATGCTCCATCGTGCACGCGACGCGATGTTTGCAGTCAAGTATCCAGCCAAATAGAACTGCGATAAGGGTTTCCTTCTGTATCTCTTAGCCAGCTCTAAGCTACAGCTACATCTACATACAATACCCAGCCAAGTTCCAAATCCCGGTATCTAAGAATTACAATAAATTACACCCAAAAGGCCTTCAAACCCTCCACCGCTCTCTCCACCTGCTTCGGTGTTGACTCTTCCACTGAAACAACGACCACGCCCTCCTCCCCCGCTGGACTCTCAAGCGTATTCAACTGGCTGTCGAGCATCCCCGCCTTCATAAAGTGCCCACTCCGATTCAACATCCGCTGCATCAGCACCTCGCGCGAGCCGTCGATGAACACAAAGTACGTTGGCAGTCGCGCCGACTCGTTTGAAGTGCTGTCGGTGTCCTCCCCCCGCAAAACGTCTCGGTAAACGCGCTTCAGCGCCGAGCACGCAATCACCACCCCAGGCACCCCAACTCTCTTCACGGCGTTTGTGGGGTTCACCCCACTCCGGTACTTATCCGCCTGCTCCCCTGCCATCCTCACCGCCGTCCCTCGAATCGTCCTTAACCACGGCGCTCGGTCCTCGTCCGTTAACGGCTCGCCCCGCGCCATCTTCTCCACATTGGTCTTCGGATGCAGGTCGTCCCCGTCGATGTACGGCATGTGCAGAGCCTTTGCGAGCGCCGCGCCCAGTGTCGATTTGCCCGTACCCGAGACGCCCTGTGGTGTCAATCAATGGTGTAGTTTCGTGAGGAATCAAGAACCGCACCATTGCGACGATGAAGACCGGCTGCGGGTCTGTTACTGTGGTTTTAGTTATCGCCATCCTCGTGGTGGGGAAGAGTAAGGATGAAATGAATTGGTTGCCTCGTCCGCGAGAGCGGCCCAAATTGAAACTAGGTTACCCCGCGTCGGCCCGAAGTCCCGCCTGCGGCTTTTCTCAAACGCCAAATCATTCTCCGCCTTGAGTTCGGACCGTGATTGTCTCAAAAATCAATTTTCAAACTCTTTGCAAACTCTGCATATTCAGAATACGCGTCTAGTATACTTTGCTTCGGTCGGCTGTCCGGAATACGCGTCTACTCTTTATTCTTCTCCCACCCCAGTCGCTCTGCGGACCATCCAATCAGCGTGTTGTCCGGCATCAATCTAGCCAGAACGCGTTGACCGCGGTCCAACGCCGTAATGCTAGCCACGTCCTCCGCGCTCAAAGTGGGCAACTAGGGGTCATGTCAACGCAGTACGGGAAACTCAAATTCAAATCTACGCACATCGAGGTTCTGTTTCTGGCGCTCCACATTCGTGCTTCCTGGAATGGCGACGATTCCGCGCGCGAGATGCCACGCGAGGATAACCTGCGTCGTGGTGGCCTTGTACTTGGCAGCAAGGGCGACGATGACCGGGTCGTCGCGGACAACTTCGCGCCCGGTCGGGGTGTATGCCTCGACGACGATTCCTTTCTTCTGGCAATATTCGACGAGCTCGGTTTGAACGAGGTACGGGTGAATTCTGTTGGCTCCAGTCAGCCATCTGCCGTCGAATAATTCAAGGAAATACGCACTCGATTTGGTTCACTGCGGGCACAATCTTGGCGGTCGTGAAGAGCTCCTCGAGCCTGAGAGGATATCAGATTCCGATCGCATTTTTTAAACAAGGAAAATACACACGTCTTGATCGAAAAGTTGCTGACTCCGATGGCCCGAGCGCGCCCACTTGCGTGCAAACGCTCGAATTCGGCCCACGTATCGTTGAACGTCGGGGTGGCAAGAACTTGGAACTCCGTGAAGAGACCCACCAATGTGTCCGGTGCCTCATATCCACCTGTGCAATACTCTCATTCAGATATACTCCAAGGGGAAAAAAACAAGTGCTTACCAGGGTACGCGAGATTTTGGGGCCAGTGGATGAGGTACTATGAGAAAGTTAAATAAACCGCGTCTGAACCAAATTAATGAAACCCACCAAATCAACATAATCCACACCCAAGTTACTCAAACTGTCATTGAACGAACGCTCCACGTATACCTGGTGGTGGGGCCTTGACCATCCCGTTGTGAATAATCCGAAGAAAACGTTCGAGTCGAACAACCTACGGGAGTTTCGTGGTGATGAACATCTCCTCGCGCTTGACGCCCGCGGCACGCAAGGCTTTGCCAACATACGGCTCCGTGCCTGTTGGCACTTGTCAATATATTATCCGCGCATTTCAGTCCCGACACGACTTACGATAGAGGGCTGCCGTGTCGATGTGCTTGTATCCCGCCTGCACCGATGAACAAATGAGAAGAATCCAAGAACCTGGTCAGAGATATTTCACCTCAAGGCCGGTAAGCGTCCACTTCTCCGACGCCTCCAAGGTTGCAGAGTCATAAGCGGATACACCCGTTCCGAAACCTGCACAAATGCCAGGATCAGAGTACTGCAACGTCTTTGGGATCAGAGCTAACCTATCGCGGGGATGGACGCCCCGGTGTTGAGTTTGATTGAAGGAATAGGTGTCATTTCTTGTTCAGTCTTTGCTTGCTTTGCTACTGCGATTTGTGGATGGGATGGATCCATTGTCGTTCAACGACCCTTTTATACCGCTCATTACCTGAGACTGCTGATGCACATAGTCGACGAGGATGTTGATCCCGGTCCTGGTCGGGAAATACGCCAATTCCGAGATCTCGGTATTAGTGGCGGTCAGAGTAGACGATTCTGACCGATTCTGACACCGATTCTGACACGATTCTGAGAACGATTCTCGAAAATGATTGAAGTTCAAGTTGGGGACTGTCTTTCACGTCGATACTTTCGTCGTTGAGACCAGCCAGTGCGCAGTAACTTTTGAACGAAAGACGAATTCAGAGGACTTGACTATATCCCGGTCCTGTTCGGAAAATGCACCAATTCCGCGATGCCGCCATTTCTGAATATCCCGGGAGGTAAGAAAGCCATTTGGGTGATCGCTCGTCGCCATGCCGGGGCTGCGGGGCTGATGCCAGCACTGCCACGGCAATGACAGCGGCGACGAGGTAGAAAGGGAGAACGTTCATAAGGTGCCAACCCCTCTGTACTATCCTTTGGAACGAGGAATAATATCCTTGGATCCAAAAACGCGTAGCTATACAATTAATATTCCGATTTCGCAAAAGGCTACAGTTATGATATGTAGTAACATCGACCTGCCGTCCGTGTTCTCGTGCGATATAAATACTTCCTCCCTCCCTCCGCACTCCCCTCCAACATAACGTGCCGCACAACGGAACTATAATTTCTCCCTCACCAACACCGCCTCCGCCTCTACACACTCCGCCGGCTCTCGAAATACCCTGAGCGGCACATGCGCCGGGATTGCCGCACGCGCCCGCCACACGCGCAGCTGCAACTCTGCGCGCCGCCGGTCGGCCTCGAGGAGGACGCGCTGCTGCGTCTGCTGCGAGGCCGTCGAGCTCGCATTGGGGAAAGTGTTACTCGAGGCGAGGGAGCGGATGGACGCCGCAGAGGTCGGCGTGCGGAGCGACCCGATCGACGTCGTGCTAGAGAGCGACGGAGCGCGGGGGTTCGTGTCGATGCTCGGGACGCGCATTTGTCCATTCGTATTCGTGGGCCGCGGCGTCGTGGGCACGCTCATCCCACGTATAGGTTCCGGCTCAGTGGTCGTCGACGGTGCGCGGAAATACTCCTTATACGGGCCCGGCGAGGGGATGTTATACGCGGGCGGGGTTTCAGTTAGCGCGGACGTAGATGTGGACGGGGGCCACGACTCGCGGGGCCAGTCCTGGTTATCGAGCATTGTGGCGGCCGTGGTGGTGGTTTGATCGTGGACGGCATTCCACCCCGTCGGGTCCTCGAGTCGCTCGCCGGTTTCCACGTCCCGGATGAACACCGCGAGGATCTGCTCCGGGCGCTCGCGTGCCAGCCTGCAGTCATTATTTTGAATAAAGAAGGCGGAGGAAAAGGCTGAATGACGCACTCTGCATATAGCTCGAGATCTTGCTCACCTGAGTCCCCGATGAGGAGGAACCGTGATTCGGGGAAGGCTTGCAGAATCTCTTGCACTCCCGCGCGTTTACGTGCGGCCGGGGCGGAGAGGAGGCCGCTGAAGAGTGACCGACCAGCGTAAGAGCGAAGTTTGATCGAACCTGGATTAATTCAGATTCACGATCAAGTCAAGTGATAGACGAGGTGGACTGACCCGGAGGTAGCTGAGACACCTGAAAGAAATCCGCAAGTATTGGCAAGAGTTCGAACGGGCCATTGGACTATAATTGTCTGAGCTCAGGCCGCAGGCAGAAAGACAATGTACCCACCACATAATGAAACCTTACGCCCCGCCTCCACATCGACGTATACCACTCCCCCATCCCGGGAATCACGATATCCTTGTACTCCTTGACGAACACGTTATGGAATATCGCGCGGGCACCGCTGACTATATTCGCAGCCTTTACCGTGTCGTCAATATCCGACACCACACGCACAGGGCTGTGAGTGAGCGTGATACGCAGCGTGTTGGTCTCCACGGCGTGGTGCGCGGGGAGCGTTGGCGCTAAACGCGCGGGAGAGGCGGCGGGGAAGAGCATCGCGGTGGCGAGCAGCTCGTGCTCTATCATCGGGTCCCCAAACGCGACGTGCAGCGCGCCGGGGTGGTGGCAGAGCTCCTCCCACGAGATGCGTATGCGCGCCTGGAAGCTGCCGTCGATCCCGGTGATGAGTTCGCGCGCGGCGATGGGGCCGTGCTCGAGCGCGTCCTGCTCTTCGATGGTGTTGTGCCGCAGATGCGAGTCGTCCTTGCCGTCTTTGAGAGGGGAACAGAAGAGGTTTATGCGGACGGTGCGTGAGGAGAGGACGGAAGACCAAAAGGGCTGTATGCGCGCCTCAAGGTTGCGATGCAGTCGCCGTATGTCGCCAGGTAGTGAGCTAGAAGAAGAGCTGGAACTACTTGTTACGACGGGTGTCTCCAGGTCGTCATCCTCGAAAGAGGACTCGCTGCCGAAAGAGGACTCTGTGTCGCTCCGATTGATGCGTTGAAATTGGCGCTCGAGCGCTTCAACCTCGAATTCTTCGGTGATTTCTGTGGGGCGCGGCGGTAATTTAACTGCGGCCAGAAGGTCTTCCGTAGAGCGCGTAAGTGCAGGCTCAGGTTCGGTGCTGCCGTCCAGCTTTGGCAGGGCGGCGAAACCTAAGCAACCATTGGTGGGTCATCGCGGGCACAGTTGTGCGACGTACCCTTGGCAAGTCGCATGAACGCGCGCTGGGAGCGACTGGCCAATTCCGGGGCTCTATGACTCGACGCGAACCCGGAGACAAAGAGGTCGATATCAAACGCCTCTGTGTTGAAGCTAAATTATTATATTCCGAGCAATTCGTCCGTACCAACCTTGTGTCCGGCCTTCCGCGTCTTGGCGATACCGTCGCGCAGCCCAACCCGGAAACAAAGCTATTCGTTCAGAGTCTTGCGAGCCACCGTTGCCGCGAGCTGCAGAGATCTTCTGGCCCGCCCATTCTTTCCAGGATTGCTTTGCGCCATCGGCTGTTACCCCGCGTTGCAGCGCACTGGGGACATTGCGCTGAGAGATGTAGCCTTTGACTGCAGACAGTTTTGACGATGAGCCAGACAATTTTGGCCTCCACGGCATGTCTCCAGACATCTTCAAGAGTTCAAGACAAATTTATGGTGTGCGAGAAAGCCTTTGGATGCATGACGTATGAGTGATTACAAGGCGGCCCGGACATTCCGTCGGATAGGGGCTTCAGCAATTGAATCAACGCACTATACATTTTGAAGGCGTTTTTACAAGGATTCCAAAGACTAAGAGTAAGTTTCCCGTATTTTCGCGTCGAAAGTACGTATACTTATGCAGCGCGCTCTTAGGAATTTAACCGAACTACGCTCACGCACAGCGATTTGAAACCTTACATTTTGGACTTGCGTGGACTAGAACGTGTCCGGAATGCCATGCTTGCGCTTGCCCAAGTTTAAAGGGACGCTGGCGCCGGGCCAAGTAACTCAAGCAGCGGGTGGATTCAAGTTATTGTCCCAAGTCATTATCGATTATCCGTCGCAGGTGCAGTTAAACTGAGGAAGGTCCGATTGTTGGAAATTTAAATTTGTTTGAATGTCATAACACTCTCCTCGATACTCCGGAGCCCATTCGCCCTGCTTCGACACCTGTGTTCCGTATCTGGACCCTCAGAGGACCGCCGCAGAAGACGCCGACGAACCAGAAGCTATAAGGAGCAAAGTCCTGAAATCGGGAGGTCAGGGACGATGGTGTACATAAAATGCCTGTAGTACACCGGGATACTTCCTGAAACCGGTGTTCCTGAGTGGGACCGTGCCGTGTAATGCTACCTACCCCACTACGCTCCCGCGCACACGAGGGCAGGCCGGGCATGTTATAGTCTCCCAGAGGCAGAGTAGCTCGAACTCCTTTCAACCTTCGTGCCTCAGGATATACCTTGATCAGAACGGTATCTTGAGCTTGCGAAAGTTTGCGCCGGCTCTGATTCCCTTCTGCCTCAGGGAGACTAGCATGATACCGAGTAGGATTAATTCTCCCGGTATTCACGGAGGTGTTGCAGATGGAGACCATCCATTTAGTTCAAGGCTTTGTAGTGTTCCGTGAACCAACGGTGTATTTCGGCTGTAGTGCGGAATGACTAAGCGCGGCAATGGGTTCAGCCCTGCTCAGCCTGTGCAATTGCGGATGGGTTCTTGATGGTTTGGTTCTAGCAGATTTTGGGGCAAACAGTCGCGAGAGGGAGGGGGCAAGACTTGAAGGTAATAAAACGGCAGCTCGGCACCGGAGACAAGCGCGGGATTTGATAAACTGCACAGCCACAAATCAATGATTGGGTATCAATGATTGGTGGAACCCGCGTGCAACGCGAAATGTATTCCGAGATCTCACTGAATTTAAAGGCTAGCGCGTACCTATCTGACTCACTGACCCGAAGACCAGCCCCTCCGCGCAATCCCATTCCGCGGCGCGACTATGGCCAGGCAAGTCTGAATATTTCCGTTCAACGCGTCTTATCAACGCTTATGCCTCGCCAGTCTCTGGCTCGATACACTCGTTTTACCTCTCTATGTTGGTATTGCATCAATCTTCGTCTTATTCTTCCACTTTCTGTGGAATACAAAACCGGGTCTCAAACCCATTGAGCATGAGCTCGAGGACGTCGACGTGCCAGTAACGCATTCAGTCGCCGGACACATCGAGAGCCACGGGGGTGCCACCATATTTGCATACAAAACCGCAAGATTAGTGGGATGCCTTGTACTGCTGAGCCTATCTCTCGTTTCCCTCGCGTTAGCGGACGACCAGCGGGAGAAGACGACGTTCGTATCTGATGAGACAAATTCTTACAACGCCCGTCCGATTGCGATGTCTGTGACCTACGTGCGTATCTCTTGTCTCGAGACGCGTCGCATTATAACCTTGCAAATAGTTCTATGCATCGATCCTTGCTATTATATCTCTCGCGGCCAGCCCGAAGTGGGCAAGCGTTGCCGTCCAGCACCTCAACGTACTCCTGTTGTGCACCTTCGGTGTTTATTTGTACCGTGATATTTTCCCGCTGGCGACCTACCGGCTTACTCCGCTGGACTTGGCCGAAGGACGTATCCTCTGGGCGAAAATCATCGTACTATTCACGGTCTCCGGTGCCATACCTCTCCTTGTGCCGCGCCAGTATATTCCCGTTGACCCCAAGGTACCAAACTCGCGTTAATTCGGGACGAGTATCGTTAACATGCATACAGAACCCCAAGCCGCCGCCCCCGGAGCAAACAGCGCCCATTTTATCGCTCATGCTCTACTTCTTCTTAGATCCCATAATTTTTCTTGCCTACAGAATCCCCCACCTCAAGTTCGAGCAACTCCCCCCACTGGCCGACACTGATCAGGCCGAAAATCTCAAGGCGAGGGCGTTTTCGGTACGGCACGGCGACCTCCATATGATCTGGAGTGGCTAACAGGCTCTAGTATCTGGATGTTGTTGCAGGGAGAAAGCGGCACATCTTCTTTGGTATTGTGTGGATGAACCGCGGGACCATCTTGGGAATGTCTCTTGCGCTAGCCGGCAACGCCCTTGCGGCGTTTCTCTCTCCCATCGGGCTCAATAGATTGCTTGAGTAATTAATCCCTCCCCTTCTGGCGTCCAATATTGATATCCCTCAGCCACTTGGAGAATCCGAGCGAAGAATCTCTGATGAAGCCGTGGTTTTGGATCTTCTTTCTTCTCCTTGGACCTACGATAGAGTCCATTACTATGCAATGGTACATTTTCATCTCGGTGGGTACCTAGTGCAACCATGAAATGTCCACTGAGTGGTACCCAGACACGTATGGGGGTGCATAACAACGCCGTCATAACACAGCTTGTCTTCGAGCACGGCCTACGTATTCGCGTCAAATCCGAGACAGAGAGCAAGAAAAATGGCAGTGAACCCTCAAAGAAGGACGGCGCAAAGAATTTCCTCGGAAAGGTGCGAATTGTGATACGATCTGCCGGGACGCTACTTATGTCGTAGATGACCAACTTGGTCACCTCCGACCTCGGTACCATCCAGGAATCGCGCAACGTACTGCTCGTTTTAGTACTCGTTCCTGTTCAAACTATTGCCTCCGTCGTCTTCCTGTATCAAGTGCTGGGCTGGAGTTCTTTTGTCGGTATGGGCGTGATGGTGGCCCTCTTCCCTGCGCCGGGTTATCTCGCCAAGTTTGAACAAGGTGTGGAAAACTCCACTATTTCTCTGCATACACACGCAAACCGAAGATCACCTTAGCTGCCCAGAAGTCAATTCGCAAAACGACCGACGCTCGCGTGCAGACAGTCTCCGAAAGTGAGTTCTTGTCAACTCGACTACCTCGAAATTGAATTGCCTCCCCAGCGATGAACGTACTTCGCATGGTTAAGTGGGTCTCATGTCCACATTTTTGTTTCGTCCTTGTCTCACTTGTGTTTCCCAGGATGTTCGGATGGGAAAAACAGATGAACGAGAAGATCGCCGAGAAACGTGAAGAGGAGTTGAGGAAGTTGTGGATACGAAGATTATTGGACATGACGAACAACCTCCTCAAGTCGGTTTGTCTGCACCCCGCTGCGGTCCTCACTCAATTTTGACTCAATAGCTTCGTCATCCCCGTGATAACCATGCTCGCAACATACAGTGGGATTCTTGCTCGTTCTGTCTCGCCGTATTACTGATGCTTTCGCTTTATAGCCACTTAGTAAGTCCACCCCGTAGGTCCTTCGAGTCGACACTTACAGCATTATCTGTCTCCCCGTCGTGCAGTGTAAGTAAGATCGAGAATATCCTTGTGCACACTGACCCTTCGCCAGACTGTGATTGCAAAGCAGGACCTCAGCGCCTCGACAGTGAGATTCCACTTCGTCTCGATCGCACAAGATACTCAATTAATAATCGACCAGGTGTTCTCATCCATGGCGGTCTTCGATCTACTGCGCGGTCAACTTCAATTCGCAACTTACTATATTTCCACTGGAGTGAATGCGAAGGTCTCCTTCGATCGCCTCGACGCGTTTCTTCGCGAGGTACACACCGGTTTCGATCGTGCGAAGATCATTTTGCGAAACTAACTCCTTCTAGACGGAACTCTTGGACTCGTTTAGCACCAAGGATACAACGGCCACCGTGGTTGTCCGCGAACCGACATCGGAACTCGTTGGATTTCGTGATGCGACGTTTAGCTGGTCCGCCGAGGAAACCGATGGCACTCTCACTCCGTCGAGCCGCAGATTCCTTCTTAAGATTGATGGGGAACTCCTCTTCAAGCCGGGGTGCGTCAACCTTGTCGTTGGCCCTACGGGATCGGTGAGATGATCGCATTCATCTTGAGATTTCACCATCTAATTTTAACAGGGCAAAACCTCGCTCCTCATGGCCCTTTTAGGTTTTTCCAGTCCAATTCTTCTTAAATAAAATGCTTACCCTTTCGTACAGGCGAGATGCATCTCGTGCCGTCCACTCTCTCGTCGTGGTACAACCTCCCTCGGGCTAAAGGTGTTTCGTATGTGGCCCAGGAAAGCTGGGTCATGAACGATACAATTCGGGTAAGTACTCCTCGGTGCATCGCGTCGGTGTCGCGAGCGTCTGAATTTTTCGTTAGAACAACATCCTGTTTACTTCTCCGATAGACGAGGAGCGCTATAACAAGGTTCTATACCAGTGCTGTTTAGAGCGAGACCTGGAGTTGTGGGATGCCGGAGATGCTACAGAGGTTGGGGAGAAGGTACCTCGACCGTTCGCATGATTTGTTCAGCAAGCTAACACTTGGTCAGGGACTGACCCTCAGCGGCGGTCAAAAGGCGCGCATTACCCTGGCTCGAGCGTTATACTCAGACACTCAGCTCCTTCTTCTGGACGATGTGCTCGCCGCACTCGATGTTCACACCGCCAAGTGGATCGTGGAGTAAGTACATACCGTCTGTGTTGATATATTGCGACCCTGACATCGAGCACCCCAGAAAATGCTTGCAGGGAGATTTGATTAAAAACCGGACGGTCATCCTGGTCACCCACAACGTCGCGATGACGAGTAAGATAGCTGGTTTCGTTGTATCTTTGGGCTTGGATGGCCGCGTCCGGAGTCAAGGATCCCTCGCCGACGCACTTTCCAAGGATGAAGTGTTGGCGAAGGAAGTGATCAAGGACCAGGAGATCCTCGAAGCAACCGAGAAGGAGATCGATTCGCTCCCTGCCACCGCTGTCGATTCGCCCCCTGCCGCTCTCGAGGAACCAAAGAAGAAGGAGGGGAAGCTGATCGTCGCGGAGGAAATTGCCGTGGGTCGAGTTGGCTGGAACGCACTGGCCCTTTACTTGCGAGGGATGGGAGGCAACCACGCAATAGCATTCTTTGTGGTACTGGTGTTAGCCATCGTCGCCACCGAGGTCACTGAAACGGCACAAAGTGAGTTGATGCATTGGCCGGTCAAAATGACAACGCTCACCGCAATACAGCATGGTATCTCGGATACTGGGCTAGGTACGAACCGCTCACTTCGCACTGGGTTCTCTCGCTAACTGCGAATGTAGCCAATATGGGCACGGAACGACTGTGCCGGTATTCAAATACCTCGGGGGCTTCGGTGGGCATATAGATTCTCCAGATCTCGTTCATCCCTCATCTTCTTCTTTCAGCCGCTCTGCTGTTGGGAAACTTGGCCGTCTTCATTGCCAACAATGTCTACTTTACGTTTGGGTCATTTAGAGCATCCCGTACCCTCCACAAACAACTCATAACGTCTGTGATGGGGACGACTCTCAGGTATGCGATTTACAACCCTCCGAGTCCCGATCTCACGATGTGCAGGTGGCTCGATTCCACACCTACGTCGCGTATCATCGCGCGCTGCACTGAGGATATGAGTGCAGTGGATAATTCCATCGCCGATATGCTCTATGCGCTCCTAAGTGACAATTTATCTACCATTTTTCTATATCTATGAATCTCACAACTTGCTGTCGCAGACCTTAGCATTCTGCTGCTCACTAAGCTCGGTGCGGTTGTAATCGTCGTTCCTGTTTTCTTCTTTGCCGGCGCTTTTGTTGGCGTCCTTGGGGCCATAATTGGCAAAATATACATCGGTTGGTCGTCGCTTAGCCAGGCCCATGCTCAGATATTAAACATACTCCTAGCTTCCCAGCTCTCCGTCAAGCGGGAAATGAGCAATAGAAAGGCACCAATTTTAGCCCAGTATGTCGTGTGCCAAACGCAGGCACTTCTGAAGCTAATGAACATCTTAGTTTTGGTGCTACGATGGCAGGACTTGGTGATTATTTGTTTATTTATTCAATCGGCCTCCCACTGAGCCTTCCACAGTTTCGGTTCGCGCATATGGTGCTCAAGAAGCCTTGATTAAAGTCTCGATGGACCGAATCAACCAATATAACAGGTTTCGTCGTCGCTGTGGCCTTCATAATATTGCTCACACTTGTCAGGGCCCAACGCACATTTGCGAACGTAAATAGATGGGTTACAATCCGGATCGACCTCCTTGGTGGCCTATTCGTAGGTCACTTATCTCAATAAATCGACTTGGAATGCTCAGACCCTTAGGCCGCGTCGTTGGCATACTACGTCGTTTACTTCCAATCGGAACGGCCCTTCAACATAGGATTTAGTCTAACTATGGTTGGCGACGTTGTTTTTCTTTCCGATGTCACGCTCTTAAATACCCTTCATAGGCACTCGGTTTTGCAAGTAGGATTCTGTACTGGGTCCGCGTTTTGAATATGTTCGAGGTGCAAGCAAACAGGCAAGTATAGTTCAGTACCTTAGTAATCTCTGCTCATGGTTTCTTAGCTTGGAAAGAATTCAGCAATATCTTGAGATTGAAAAAGAACAAGAGCCCACAGCTTCAGGTGTCCCACCTGCGTACTGGCCTGCTAGCGGAAGTCTGAGCGTAGACAACCTATCGGCGAAGTACTCGGCCGATGGTAAGTCGAATCATCAACAAATACGTGGTTCTGTGCTCATGTTCCCACCGTAGGTTCCACAGTATTACATGATATCTCCTTCAATGTACGGTCAGGTGAAAGAGTAGGAATCGGTGAGTCCATGTATTATCGAGAAATCGACACCACTGACCACAAGCGCAGTTGGCAGAACGGGATCTGGAAAGGTGAAATCTTTGTCCTTTCGGCTCTCTGTCCTTTTCTCAAACCGTTTATTCTAGAGCTCCTTGACATTGTCGCTGCTGAGGTGTATCCTCACCGAAGGAACGGTTTACTACGATGGCCTCCCGACTTCGTCCATCAATCTGGATGCCCTGCGTGCCAATATGACCATCATCCCTCAAGTCGTACGCCTTTTTCTTATCCCGGGGCGATTTGAGCTTATTCTAAACTATACAGCCCGAGCTACTTGTTGGGACCCTGCGGTCCAATCTTGACATATTTGGCCAAAATGACGACGCGACATTGAACAACGCTCTGCGTTCGGCGGGTCTCTCATCGCTTCAGGAAGACATGGATGAGGGGAAGCTTACTCTGGATACTGAAATCTCGGCCGGTGGTACCAACCTTTCAGTCGGACAGCGTCAGATAATCGCGCTTGGTGAGAATCCTGTCGAAAAGCCCAGCCTAGCTAATTTTCCATAGCCCGAGCACTGGTTCGCGGTAGCAAGCTCCTCATACTCGACGAAGCGACGTCCGCCATAGGTACGAATCACTTCAACATCCCCGTACTTTCCTCATCGCTTCCAGATTACAAGACCGACGCGGTCATCCAGTCCTCCCTCCGCACCGAGCTCCCGGCGGACACCACCCTGCTCATCGTTGCGCATCGGTTGCAAACGATCATGGACGCAGACAAGATTGTACGCCCCCCTCTGCGACCTCTTTTGTATTCCATTGATCAACACCGCCGTAGATGGTGCTCGACGCCGGCCGCATCGTACGCCGCTCTTTCCCTTTGCTTTCGGGTATCACTAATCCCATCACAGGTCGAGTTCGACACTCCGAAGAAACTCCTCGAAGACGAGAGTGGACTTTTGAGGGCGTTGGTGGATGAGTCGGGCGATAAGGAGGCTCTGTACAAGATGGCGCAGGCTTGAGCGGGATCCTGAGTGCCTTCTGGGCCCAGTCCACGTCTCCAGCGCTGTCACTCGGATTAACCGAGGATGCTTCAACAGCGTAGATACTTGTTACACAGTTCCCTTATTCAATTGGGGATGAATTCGACGTCGAGTTCGTATTTGAGTTTGTAGCTCGAACGCCATTTTTGCCCGCCAGGGCTTTCGAGCTTGAGAGTGTGATGTATTTTGCTCGACAAAAAAAAGAAAAAATCCCGACCCGACAGAGGGTAGGACGTGGGATGGGCGCGCACCGCAGCTAGCCCTGGGTAAACCCATTGTGCGTGTAAGTTATTTGGCAGCGTAAACGGGAACGGGTCGAAGCCCTACTCGGAGTCTCCGTTCTTCGGGAGAGTGGTCGCCGCAGCATGATCATAATCAGCATTGCAAGCGAGCCTCTCAACCGCTCAGCCGCGTCGATCTTACGAGTACATGCTGACGGCACACGTCGCGTATATATAGGGGGGGGCGCGCTCACCGTCCTCCCGCGCTCACCGTCCTCCAAACTCTTCAATGGCACCTCTGAATATCCTCTCCATCGGCGCCTCGCGCAATATCGGATATTTCGCCGCTATCCGCCTTCTTGGTATGTTCCAACTTGCAAGCTGCTCGACTGGAATTTGAACTTGGTGTTGCAGAGCAAGGCGCGACAGTCACCCTCCTTCTGCGCACGCCTTCTGTATTTGACGAGGACGAAACGATACAGAAATTCGTCAAGTAACTAGAATCGACTCCGGAAAGGAAAGGACACTGACTAAATATATAGGTCTGGGACCGCGCGCCTCATCAAAGGGGACGCAAGGAAAGAGGAAGACATGCGCCGTGCATGGGAAGAAGCCGGCACTGTAGACGCCGTGGTTTTCACCGTCGGTGCGTTCATTGCATTAGCCCATATCCATCGACTCAATTGTCGCAGGCGCAGTACCGTCCTTCTCCATCACCAAAGGCTTCGTCGTCGACCCCAACCTAGTCGCGCAATGCATGCTCTGCGTCCTCCGCACGCTGCCCACATACGCCAGCGCCCCACCGCCAAGAATTATCGCACTCTCCTCGACCGGTATCGGCCCCGCGGCTCACAAAGCCCTCCCCCTCCTCATCAAGCCGCTGTATTCAGCACTCACCATTCCCCACTACGACAAGGCCGGAATGGAGCAGGCACTAGCGCATGTTGCAGGCTGGCCGCTGGATCCCAACCACGGGGAGCCAAGGGTGGAGATCCTGGGCGAGAATTGGACGGAGCGGCTCCCTGCACCAGGGACGCTGAAAGATCGCGTCTTGGTCGTGCGCGCCGCGCTGTTGACCGATAGCAAGTGCATGGCCGATCAAGTGAAAGCGAAGGGGAAGGGCAAGGCGCCGTACCGCGTCAGTCACGACGAGCTGGGTCTCTATATAATCTCCAGGAAAGACACGGCACACTTTGTGGTCGACGCGCTAGCACGATGGGATGAGTTCAAGGGCATTGTTAATGTGGGGTACTAGGGTCTTCGAAGCTGTAAATAATTTAGTAGTATTAACGAAACACCTACTTATCACAGAAACTCAACGAGAAGGAGCGGTTCAAGTTGTGTTTGATCGGGGATCAACCGAACTTGCTTCAAGCTTCAAGCAATTCAACCGTCTCTGGGCTCGTTGAACACCCTTGGGCCTGGCTTCATCAATGCACTAGCTGTCGCGTCGTGTAGAGCTCGAAAATAAAGGACGACTGTTCGCTGCGCGATGAGGCAGCGCTCGAGGTCCTCCCATCAAGTCAGATCAAGTCTAAAAGTCGCTGCAAAACGAAGATATCCACACGGATGGCCTTCGCAAATCGGTTAACAGTACTGTGTTCAATTCACCGTACGTCGCGCCCTAAACCCGCAAAACGTCTGCGCGCTTCCACGTACCCTCGGGTACAAGTCGTCCCCGTCGATGTACGGCATGTGTCGCGCCTTGGTGTTCATTTGCCCTTGCCCGACACGCCCGGTGGTGGTGGTGTCAGTCAATGTCACCAGTCGGTACGTTGCGACGATGAAGACGGGCAGGCGGTTTGACTCTGTTTCAGCTATCGCAGTTGGGGAATAAATTAGTTCAAGCCCGTCGCAAATTATATGCCAGAGCAGCTTGTTTATCCCGCGTCGGCCCACAGTCCCGCCCTCAGCCTTTCTCGCGCCGTTACTTCTCTTCACCACACGTCTCTGTCCTCGTCTCACGAATCGTACAATCCAATTTCCTCCGTTTTTGGAGCGAGAGTCTGAAGAACACGAAATAGTCGCAAAATCAATTAGAGTTTTTCATTGCCAGTCCATAGACCCTGCTACTAATGCAGCAACTAGCATGTCATAAGTAATATACAACATTGGACCCGCTCTAGTACGAATCACCGTAAGTATGCAAAAAAGACGAAGAAATCGAGATATAGGCAGAATAAAGAGTGGAGTGGTAGCGTAGATTTAACGACGAGGGAAATGCTACATATAAAACGAGAGTGAGTGAGTATGTGTGGATGTATGTACTTGAGATATGATTAAATTTTAGCAGAGCGAGCCGAGCCGAGCCAGGCGGTTGGTTGGTTATTAGTACAATGAGAGTTGTGTGCGTCCTGATGATGAGATGCGAGTGCGATGAGAGAGCGGTGGTCGAGGAGCGGGAGTAGTGAGCGGTCGTATCACTAGCGTCATGGCTGCTGATACGCCAGCTCCGAACCCCCCGCCTCCACGGGTGGGGGCGTTAGCGGAGGCGGCATGGGCGACGGCGGCACGGGCGACGCCTCCATATACGGCGGCGGCGCCTCCGCCTCATGATGCTGCCCTCCCGCGCTCCCATTCCCATTCGTCCCCCACGAATACGCATACATCCCCCACTCGTCCGTCGCCGCCTTCCGCGGCGGCGGCCGTGGTAAGGGCGGCGGCGCTTCCCGCCCCGCGGGCGAGGGCGGCATGGGCAACGACCGCTGGGAATACTGCGACCCCCTTCTCGTCGCGCGCGATCCTGAGCGTGACAGCTCGCCACTGCTGCGGATGCTAGCAGCGTCAGACGGGTCAGGCGCCCCCGGCGGCTTGGGCAGCTGCCGCAGTTTCATCGACTGCGAGCGCGAGAGCGTTCGTGGGGGCGGCGGCGGCGGCGGCGGCGACGCTGGTACCGAGGTCGACGCCGTAAGGAGACTGGATGAAGGCGTGAGGAACAAAGGTTCTGACGGCCTCCGCCCATAGGCACCCGCAGGCGCATCGCGGGGGGGTGTCGACTGCGAGCGGCCTCCTCGCGAGCTCGTCGCGGGGCTCGCGGGGCTCGCGGGGCTCGCGGGTGTGCTGGGCGTGGGCGGGCACGGCAGCTCTCGCCCGTCGCGCCGATTGGGCTGTAGCCGCCCGCTGAAACCCGCGGAATCGGGCGGGGTCGTCCCCCGTGAAACGGAGTATACACTCGATGCATACTGCGCGGGAATCTGTGGGACTGGAGGAACGTTCTTGCTGAGGTAGTACCCGGGGTCCAAGTAGTTGTGCGCGGCGGGGAAGAGTGCCATTGACTCTGAGGACTGGCCTTGCGGATGCGGGGAGGCGGGGGAGGCGAGTGGGGAGGAGGTGTACGAGCCGCGTTGCTGCGTCCGCCACACCGCCTCCTCCTCCTCGTCATCGTCGTCGTCGTCGTCGTCGCTATCCCAAACCGAGGTGCCGGGACCCGCGGTTGCCAGCGATGGGTAAATCGGATCACCGTACAAGATTTTGGCCATCTGCTTCACAGAGGTGGGCACGGGTGCTCCGGCGGCAGGGGCGGTAGCGGCGGTGAGGTCCGTTGTGGAGACGCTGTTGGGATATCGCTGCTTGTTGAAGATGGGTTCACCGTACAGGATCTTTCGCCATTGCGAGGCCGAGGCGGGGGCAGACTGGGGCGGCTGGTCAAAGACGTCGGAGCTGCCCGAGCCAGAGCCCGACCCTGTGCTCAAATGGGGGAGGAACGGAGCGGACTCGTTGGACGGGCCGGGGCCTTCGTACTTTTGCACGAGCATCCAATCCTGGACGTCGGTGACCAGGAGCATGGCGGTGATGATAAGGTGGTCGATGAGGAGGACGGAGACGCCATTGTGGACCGAAATGGGACGCGAGTCGTATTTGTCGTGGAGGGTTTCGTAAACTTTTATCCGCGGGGGGACACCCTCGACCGCCGGGTGAAAGGTGGCTATTGGGCCTTTTACGGACGAGGTTGTGCACTGAAGATTGCATTAATTAACACACGGAACTCTCGAATATTGTCCACTTACCCAGTATGCGTTGCCCATGCGCTTCCACTTTAGACCGTGTGGAAAGTTGGGGATATTGAACTTTGGCGGAGCGCTGGGCGGCGATGTAAATATACTAATCTATTATCACGGCAGACGGCGCGATCGCACCTCAGGAGCGAGCCCGGCTTGAGAATGGTGTCTGCGCTCTGCCATCGACCGTCGCCCATCTGGACGAGCACGCCGAGAGTCTCCCTAGTCTTACCCTTTGTGGGGATGACTTTTGGCCATTTGACCTCTGCGGTCTTGACAAGGCCGTCCCAAGGATCCCGACGGAGGACAGTAGTGGCTGTGCCGGTTGTGCGAATAACATAGAGAGGATCGCGGGAGGCGTCGTCCTTGACGAGGGAGTCGAGAAAGGACTGGGAGGAGAGCTTGAGGGTTACTAGCACCGTCTTGCTATGTGTTGCCAGATCGTCAACTGCAGACACGGTGTCTGCGCGACGGAGACGGCCAGACAAAATGGAGACGCGTGATGGGATGCGCGGGGTGTCTGAGCGCGTCGGGGCCTTGCGCTCGCTGCGAATGGAGGACATGGGGGTCGACTGCAAGCCAGGACAGGTCAATCAAACGCCGGGGGTAATTGATACCAGCGCCATGTGCAGCATCTCCATCAACACCGTCATCACACTCCGTTAAATTCACACTAGAGTGTACAGCTAGCATGAAATGAGTCTCGTTTATTCGTCTAATGGACACTCTAATTCCACCAGGTTTATACCGCGATGATTCATGTATTATTTTCCTGTTTTTTTTTTTCATATTAATTTTTCAATTCAATGTGAATGAATGCTTTGCTACCACGCCACAACACAACCAAACATCACGTCTCTTCAACCCAAACCACCATGTCCTCTGCTGCCACCAACCCCACCGCCTCGTGCGTCCCCGACGCGTCGTCCGCGTCTCCCACTCACCCACCCCACAGCACAACCGAAAACAACGGCGTCGCCGCGTCCGACGCGTCCCACGACAAGGGCAAGGGCAAGGTCGCCTCCAAAGACGAGAACGCGATGGACGAGGACGAGGAGGAGGAGGATGACGACGAAGAAGAGGACGACGATGACGACGAGGAGGAGGACGAGAGCGACGAAGAGGCGGTACGCGTGGCTGTCGCCGTGTTTCCTGCAGGACGCGTTCTGACGCGTCATTCCAGGATGAGTCCTTTGACCAAATCGACCCGTCCGTCATCCAGCCCCGCCGCACGCGCGGCGTCAAAGTCGACTACACCAGCGCAGCGGCACTCGAAAAGGGTGCGTTTGCCTCCTTTTATTTCTTCTTTGTTCTGGACTGACTCGGCGCGTCGTTTTCAGCCGGTCTGACCGCCGAGGAAGCCGCCGCCGACGACGACGACACCGACGTCAAGATGAAGGACGATTGATTAACGAGCTCTCCTGCAAAATGTGCCATGTCCCTCCTATACGCCTCCGCGTCCGCGGAAGCAAAAAAAAGCTGTTAGTTCTCGCGCGCGCTCCCTCGTGCTTTTTGTCTCCCATACAACTCTCGCCTTGTAATCAGAAGAATTTGTTGTTTGTATCTTGCTTTCTTCGTGGGCGGAAGTTCAACTGAGTTGAGGTGGCGTCGCACTCGTGCCAAAGTAACCTCACCGCACCGGAGAACGGCCTTTGAGTTGCCCGCGCGCCCACAGACTACGGTACCCACGACACGTCTATGGCCATGGCGACCCATATGTGTTTCTCCGTCTCTTCTTTTCTTCTTTCTCCCATCTTCCTTCCCAGCTTATTTCCACTTTCCAACGTGCCTAGAACGTGTCTTATCCTGCTGGTAGCCATCCTGATATCTCAGGTCCAACCCTCAACGTTCAACCTTTTGGTGTCGCGGTATCGACATCAATATACCCACAAAAGGTGTTGCCATTGCATTTATTCAATCAGGTGCAATGAATGAATGCATGCACGAGCGGTGGCGGTCCGTCTTCTTCGACACTTCGTCTTATTCTTGTCAGTAACAGGTGCTGGTGGTCAAGATCGGGTCGGGGGTCGACTGTATATGTTCATGTGTGCATCACGATGGCGCGCCAGTCATGCATGCGTGGTCGGGCGTCGCTTCCGCCTCCCCGCCATCTCTGCATCGAATAATATCCATCCATCACCCCGTTCCGCTCTAGCCTCTACGGAACGACGGAATCCGGATCCGCTCAACTCTATCACTCAAATTCGCCTCGACCAATCCCAACACAGCAACATTCCGCAAAACGTTATTTTCCTGTTTCGAGTCTAGCGCCAACGCGTTTATCGTGGCGCGGATTTGCCTCGTTTTGCGATAGAGAGGTGGTACGAGCGTTTCACCACCACCACTGTTTCAACTCACTCCACTCCGTCGACGCGCCCCCGCCGACACCAGCGCACTGTAGTCTGTACAGTACGGCATACTACTCCTCCGCTCAAGCCCTGACATTCCGAAACGCGGGGGACCTTGCTCGGTACAAGGTCGCCGGTATCACCGCGTTTGACAATGCTATTCAAAAAAAATTAATCCCTACCCGCGACCGCGCAGCAGCTGACGTATCGAGACAAGACACGACTTCAAAACGCTAACGTTAAACCTTACTTCCATTGTTGGAGATTCAGATCAAGATAAGTTACCGCCGCGCCCAGTCGGCGGTGGACCGGTGGTTCAGAGGCGCTGGCGGCGGGCGCTGGTGATTCCGAACTTTCAAAAGAGACCGCGTTGACTGAGCTGTCTGCTAATCAATTGCAAGTCGCAAATATAAAGCAGGGTAATTTCTCTATCATTTTTATAAGTACACATGCTCCTATCCTTCGAATACAAAATCTTTTTGGTGTCTCCATCCCTCCCAGCGCAGGCCCAAAGAAAGCCCCACTAGAACAGAAACTTGTACTGCTTTTTCGACGACCCCTCCGCGCCCGCCTGTTTTTGTTTGGAATTTCTCTGTTCTTGCTCCACCTGCGACGCGAGGCGCATCACCGGCGACATCATCGTCTTCGCCGTCGGTGTCGGTGTCGGCGCGCGCACCCCGCCCCGCTTCTTCAACGTGCTCGGCTTATCCAGCCCCTCCTTCCTCCTGAACTTCTTGTCTTCATCGAGTATCGACTGCGCCGCGAGGAGCATCGCGGGGGACATCCGCAGGCGCTGGCTGGGTCTCCGCTCCTGCTCCGTCGACGTCGACCTCGCGCTTCTGGGTTCTTCGACAACGCCCGCACTCTTCGTCGCCTCCGCCGAGGTCTCGCGGGGACGAATCTCGGGAATCGAAAACAAAGCGCGCTTCTGGAACTTGCGCGTGCTGAAGAGCTCGTGCACGGTGGAGTGCAGACGCCATTTCTTTGCCGCCGTCGGGGAGGCGGCGGGGGACGACGATGATGACGCTGCGGGCGTGGGCGACGCCTGCTTCTGAAGCGCCTGCCGCAAGGCGGAGGGAAGTCCTAATCCCAGGCCGGCGTGCTGAGCGTTCACTTTGGTTGCGGCAGGCGCGGGGGGCGGGCTGTTTTGCTGCGGTCTCTTCCTCGGGGATGGATGGAAGACGCGCGCGCCGCATGTGAGATGGGAGGCCGTGCCCGAGGCCCTCGTACTGTGTGTGCCGCGCAAGCGTCCCTGCGGGCACGGTGGATGAGTTCGAGGCGGAGGCAGTCGGGGGCTCAACGACGGGGGAGGGGGACAGCGAGGCCGGGGTAGGGCTCGGACTGGAGCTGGATTCTTCAGCCGACGCTGGGGACTGCGCGGGCGACGACGAATCCGGCGTGTCCGGGGCGACGTCGGTGATCGGGATGAGGTTGAACTCGTCGGTCGAGCGAGGGACCTCGACGAGTGGGAGGGGGCCGGTGAGACCGAGGCCCACGCCGGTTTCTCGACTGAATAAATTTATAGGACGAATCTCGGAACCAGTCTGGGATGAGTTGATCAATTGACTGAGCAAGCAGAGGGTAAAGGAAAGACATACGGAGGTCATGGGAGGAGGTAAAACTTGTAAAATCGATGCATAATTCCGCTCAGAAAGGTTGCTCTTCACTGCTAACCGCCTGCTCGGGACACTTGCGCGCATGTCGCTGCTAGAGTTGCCAACGGACGCCCGGGGGCCCGCCCCAAGCGGGGGAGTCGAAGGCCAGTCGATGGATTTGGAGGACGCAAGGAGGTCCGAGTACGTGACTCTGGTGGTAGGCAGGTTGGGTGACCTGGGGTTCTGCAGGCCGATATCTGACTCTAGTTCGGGGCTTGGGGGCGACTGGAGGGAGGAGAAAGGGGCGGAGATAGGAGAGGAGAGTCGTCCTGCGACCGAACGACGGAGACCGGGGGAGAAGAGGAGAAGAGATTCGAGGCCGGTCGAGGAAGAGGGTAACATCGAAGAAAAGAGCATCCTGCGCAGCGAATTCAAAGTTGAAATTTTGGTAGGTTGTGGTTGTGGTAAGAGGTAGAAAGATAAGAGAGTCTTGAACTGAGACGGAGTATTTAAGAGGGGCGGCAAAGTCTCACTTCCCCCGGTTTCACATTGAAATTTACTTCCGCGGAAAGAGTGTTGGCTTGTACTTTGAAGGGATGTGAGGGCCTCTTGCGAATTTCATTGCGCTTCGAGCAGAGAGGTTGTCAGTCAGAGAGAGGAACCAAAGACTCTGGAGAACAGAACATGAACGTTCGTTGAAAAGGGGTGTTTGCGTCTGTTGACCAAAGGCTTCTTCGAATTTTACCTCAGAAAATGATCTTGACACTTGCTAAACTCGATAAAATTTGGCGAGTTAGAATATAACTTCCACTAAATATGCACGACACGCCAAGCTTATAGTGGACTCGACCCATTGCTATTACTCTCGTCTCATTAAGTGCAAAGGAAAATCAGCTACACATTCAACCCCCCGAACCCCAAATCCCCGCTCTCCCCTTCCCCGCGGCCCTCAAACGGATCCCGATGGCTCCCCGTCTTCGCGCGCCACAGCTGTGTATACACCTGCTTTATTCGCGCAAGCTGCGCGTCAACGGCAGCGGTCTTGGCCGCGAGAGCGAGGAATGTTGCGTGCTGCGCTTGGAGGGTGGCGTGGATGCCTGCATTGAGATGTTAGTTTTAGTTGTGAATTAAGTATGGAGGAGAGACGCACCCTGTGGCGTGTACTGCGCCTGTCCGGCGGAGGAAGATAGCTTGCGCTCAATTTGCTGCGTCGAGTATGAATATATTGATAAGAGGACAACAGAAACACGTACCTCAATCGTCGACTTGTACCAAGCCAGGCGCTCACGCATTTGTGTCGTCACGCGCGTGAAAAACCTTGTTACTCCTCAGCGCCGAATGACCAGCAGAAGGAACATAAACACACTCGAGCGGAAACCCTGCATGGTCTTTCAAATACGCCGCGTTCGCGTGCGGGTTGCGGAACCCATCCACGAGGCGTGTTGCGACGATCGTGTCCTGCACCGCTTGGTCTGTCTTGGCCTTGAGATCGCGTGTAAAATGCAGGTCCGAGCGGATGGCCGTCGTGGTGTTGATCAGGTCCTTTGTGCGTAGCATCAACATCGATGACCAAGAAGAACGGGCAGACAAACCTTGTGCACGGCACGGATGGTTTCCTGGCCCTTGGTCGCCTCTTCGCCGAGCTTGCGCTGATGCAGCTCCTTGCTGATTTGGATGCGACCTTGAATGTGGGTGCTTGAAAAGTACAAATCAATGAGGGTAATTAAACACGTTCAATGTAGTCCTCACTCGATCTCCTCCAGCGTCTTCTTTACGGCGTCGGGCAGATCATTGAACTTTGTGGACTTGGTGAACGGCGGCGGGCCTTGTGAAGCCTGCAGTCTATGATCGTTATGATTAGTTCATGGGAAAGAGGCAGTCAGCAACTCACGATGACTGTTGCGGCTTCGGGGCAAACATCGAGTTAGCGTTACTATTAAATAACGGATTCGCATTGTTGCCGCCACCGAATAAACTGGGCTGCTGATTGTTGGTGGTACTCGCACCAAAGAGACCCTGCTGGGCGGGCTTGGGAGCGCCAAAAAGTGGGTTGGAACCAAATAGACCACCGCCAGGTGCGGCGGGTTGTTGCGATGCCCCAAAGAGCCCACCACCGGCCTGCTGATTGTTCTGCCCGAACAGACCGCCGCCCTGCTGGTTTTGCGATTGTCCGAATAGGCCTCCGGCAGCTGGTTGTTGTGTTTGTGGCTGGCCGAATAAACCGCCAGTCGGCGCTGCAGCTTGCTGGGGCTGTCCAAACAACCCTCCGGTCGGCGCTGCTGCCTGTTGCGGCTGCCCGAACAACCCTCCAGACGGGGCCGATTGTTGGTTTTGCGACTGGCCGAATAATCCACCGCCCGTTGCTGGGGTCTGCGATTGTCCGAACAATCCTCCTCCAGCAGCCGGCTGCTGCTGATTCTGGCCGAACAAACCTCCGCCGTTGGCTGGCTGCTGAGTTTGAGCCTGACCAAAGAGTCCACCGGCCGCTGGTTGCTGTTGTGGTTGCCCAAAGATACCTCCACCAGCGGCCTGCTGATTCTGTTGCGGTTGCCCCAAAGCTGGCTGGCTCTGACCAAACGCGCCACCCGCCTGAGTTTGCTGTTGACCAAACGCGCCGCCTTGCTGCGGCTGTCCGAACGCGTTATTGGACTGAGTTTGTCCAAAGGCACCACCTAGAGCATTATTTTGTGGCTGAGCGCCAAATAGACCGCCAGTGGGTGGTTTTTGGCCAAAAACAGACGTGTTTGCGGGCGCAGGTGGCTTTAAACCAAACGCATTACTACAGGACGATAAGCTGGAGTGCAGAGAGTGAACCGAAAGCCTACTTCGTCGCGAAAGCCATGAAGCACCTGTCACGCCGCGGCGAGCGTGACTGTTCCCAACATTCAGTCCACAAGCAATCCACGACAAGCAGTACTTCCACGAGCCTTACACGAGCCCATCGCAGCCCGACCACACACACAGCTCCCGGTTGGCTCGATTCACAAAATTCTAAGCTCGCACGGACACACACTCCGAGTCCCGAAAAATCTTCAAGCCTCTATCGTCCAGTGGAAGTTCAAAACGCGACCTGCTCCATGACCACTGCACCAGAAATCCACTCCGGCTTCAACAGACTTCGTATGGACGACAAAAAAAAACGTCTGCCGAGACCCAACTTCTACCTAAACGACCACAGCTTGCATCATATGCTCTGTCCCGAACTCGGTCTATGGCTCCCGTGTCCTGGTCTAGCCACCGTAAGGGAGGCCCCGTCGTCGTCGGCGCATCCTGGCAGTCAACCGCCATCGCGGACCTTGCCTCGTACCCCGGTGGCAAACAATTTTGTCGTGCTCTTGTACGCTGCATGGAAGGACTGTGCCTCCACGGAAGTGCAAAATTAATGCCTCATTTGCATTCAAGAGGCTTGAGAACACGTCTACAGCTATGAATCACCCACCATACACTAAAGGTTTAGTTTGAATTAAGTGTTGAGTCTTGTTCGTTGCTACCTTCACATCTGGAGCCCAAACATCGTCCTGCCTGTTGCCCAATCGCGAGACCGTAATGGTATGAACGCGGGTCCGGACCTGAGATCCGTCAACCCATACTGTAGCGCGAGGGCGTCTTTTCGTTGAAAATACTGCTCGGAAGCGGTTTGCCCATCCTGGAGAGTGTTCAAAAAAATAAATTCAGAGCTTCGATGGACTGGACTCATTGCGGTGTGCGTACCTAAAGACATGTCAACGGTGGAACTCGTTGAAAAAAGTCGGAAACTCACCACAGCAGTCCACCGGAAAGTGCGCAGCCAGTAGTTATACAGCTTCTGTTCGTCGCGTCCAAATTCGGTCTCAGATATCTTCTTCAACTCCTCAGAATCTTCGCCAAGCACGCCCCGCAGCCCTTGGGAGTTGGGACCCTGACATACTGCAATAGCTTCGCGATCTGTATTCGGGACATCGCGATATCTTGTCGCCATTTTTTCTACCGACAGAACCGGAAGACAGGTTTTGGGTGGGCATATTGTAGTCGACGCGTCGGTAACCGTGACGCCCCACGCGTTATGGTGAGCTGTTTGGTCTCTTTCCCACGCCGGTCTTTCGGGCCGACGTTTTAGTCAGACCAATTGGCGGGATTTACGGCTGTCTTCCGCCGTACGCGAGACGCCCGCCTAGTTGGTCGAGTAGTTCATCAAGGGTGTGTTTCCCTCGACGCGACATAATAATCCTCAAATGACCTTGAACGACATAAACGGCGTGAAGACGAAGCAACGCAGAAGCCAAAATGCCTGCGATGCACGCACAGTCTCTCTTGACAAAAGCTCTTTGGTTCTAACTGGCACATCTGCTTGATAGGTTTGCAAGAAAAGGAAGAGTAAGCATACTTCCTCCACATTAGTATTCTCCTAATACGCGCACTAGTTCGGTGTAGAGTTCATCCATTATGCACGCAACTATTTGCTCAGGACTCTCACAGGTGACGGTGCAGGCAAGGCAATCTGCAGCAATTGCACGAATTCAGGGTTGGACTGCACCTATGCGGGTCTCGTGAAGGTGCGAATATCCATATAACGCATGGCGAGTTCTGTCTTAAGTCTTCAAAGTCGGCACAGGGGTACTGCAGTGTGCACTGCATAATAATTTGTTCACTCACGGAGCATTTCAGATACGTCGGAGCCTTGGAAAATCGCGTTGAGAAGATGGAGCGACTCCTTCGCAAGGCGAGTGCTACGCGTGCCTCAGAATCAATGTACTAACTGCTTCGCAGCTCTTACCAGGGATAGATTTCACCGAACAGCTCGAGAATGAAAACGAAATCCAGCCTCTAATTCAGCAACACGTAGAAAGACTGCCCCGGAATGACGAGGAAGTGGCTACGATGTTGAGCAAGTTAAAGCTAAACCCGGAGGACCATCGATTTTTTGGGAAATCCAGGTCAACCCCTCCTTGACGCTGCTCGCACCCAGTTTATCCCTTTAGCAGCGGTATCCAACTTCTTCAAACAGCTCTGGAATTTCACAAGGATTTCTCCGGATTGCGCGAGATATCGCGGCCATTCTTACCACACAAGAGAGAAGAGTTCTGGGCGCCTCTCCCAGTCAGTTCCCCCTTTTCCACCATCATAATCCGACCTAATACTTGTACAGTGGGTGGTTCCACCTCCTCACACCGACATACCGGAGTATAAATTTCCAGACGACGACCTAATTCTGACCCTTGTGGATTTATACTTCCAGCGAATTAATTCCTGCTGGCCGGTTCTACATCGACCAACCTTTGAACGCAAGGTCGCAGACAAGCTGCATCTTCGTGATAGCCGGTGCGTTGTGTCCCTTTGCACCACCCTTTGCATCGGAAGGTCATCCCATAAAACAGATTCGCCGCAACTTTGCTTATAGTTGTTGCCCTGGGATCGCGGCTTTCCAATGACCATCGTATACGTCTTGAAGGTTGGGAGAAGCAGTCCGCCGGATGGGAATGGTACAGTCAGGTTAGCCACCCTTCTTTCGAGCGCTTGATATCGTCTTTGACATCGTGAGATAGGTTTCTGTTATGCCGAAATACCTAATTTACAAGCCCGACCTCTACGAACTGCAAGTCTTCGCTCTTTCCACGCTTTACCTCCAGTCGCTTTCACCCACCGCCCTCGGCTGGAATCACATTGGAGTGGGTTTACGGAGAGCTCAGGATGTAGGCGCCCATCGCCGCAGAGCTGATCCACCCACAGCTGAGAGTGAACAGTGGAAACGAGTGTTCTGGTACGTTTCTATCGCCCCGTGCCGAAGTTGTCCACAGTTTTTCTAGGGTTCTACTTTGTCTGGAGTGGCTATTCGGCACACATATAGGACGACCCCTCATAATGCACACGCACGAGTACGCTTTCGACACATAACTATAGTGTGAGACTCACGAGATATCCTAGCTTCGATCAAGATCTTCCCATTGAGTGCGACGACGAATACTGGGATGTCTCTTTCCAGCAGCCCAAGAATAAACCTTCAGAGATATCGTATTTCATATCTTACGCGAAGCTTCTTGAACTTCAGGCGGCTATCGCCACCACCATGGTGCACCTTGTGTAAACCACGATCACATTTCTTCTAACTACCACCAGTATTCTCCTAGAAGACCAAAGAATCTTTCCGGCCACCCATTCCCGCCGACAGAAGCGCAGTCAATTGTGGCTTTCGATTCTGCCCTCAACTCGTGGCTCAGTGACATACCAGAACACTGTTTGTCTCGCCTTTTCTTGCCTTTAATCTCCTCACTCCCACTTTCAGTGCAATGGGACCCTGAGCGCCAGAACGAAATTCACCTAATGCAATCGGTCGTACTCCATACAAGTATTCAAATAGTCATATAATTCTTGCAAAGATTAATCCGACAACATAGCGTTTTACAACGTCCAAATATTACTACATCGGCCGTATATTCCTGCTCCTTTCCAAGTCTCTCCTCCAGGTAACTCTGCGTGTGTCCTCCTACTTGAATATGCTGAATCCTTGCAGGTGCACTTCCGTCTTTGGCAATTTGCACAAATGCCGCGCGAGCTTGTGTCCGCATCTTCAATGCCTACACAGAGCGTAGTGGCGAAATCGATTTCAATATGCTGTGGAATCTATTTACAGCAGGAATAGTACTCGTTTTGAGTACGTGGAGCGGCAAAAAATCCGGCTTCACAACTACGCCTCAGCAGCTAGAACACATCCGTTCTTGCCTCAGAATAACAGCCGAGGCGGAAAAAATGTGCGAGTAGTGCCATACTTCCTTTGATACGTGGCTGACTTGAAACTACACAGAGGTCGTGCCGCGGGCCGTTATACGTACGTCGTGACTTTCAAAACAACCGACTCCCGTTCTTACTGGTTCATCCAGCGACATCATAAACCGCTTATTGCATGCTGGAGCAAACCTAGATTCGTTATTCGAAACCCGCGGGTCAGCGACGCTACCTCCTTCGGCACAGCGGGGTCATGAAGCACTTGTCGTCAAACAAACCTCGAAGGTAAGTCTTGTGGTCATTCAATTTTGACGCCCGTCGAATATTCTTTCTTGGCAGCTTGAACCGGACCCGCGATACTATCTCCAGCCATGTGTCGAACAGGGGTACGCGAGTCTGGACCCCCCGCGCGGTTCCGCTTATCAAGACTCTCTGCAACCCCTTGTCAATTGGCCATCCGAGTTCCCGACGAACGGTGATATATACACCCAGTCCGATACAATGTTCAACCTTGAACATGTCGCGGACTTTGACATCCCGCAATTCGCCGCAGACGTTCCCGTGAATCCAGATGTCATGAACATGTGGTCCACGGCACCTTCCGGCTTTCAGTGCGTCTATCTGCTTCATTATCTTCGCCAATTAATCGCGTCCACAGTGTGGATGATTGGTCATATATCATGTCGAAGGAGACGTCCTCCCCATTTGAAGACTTGCTTCCGATGCCCCCTCCGTGTGTTTTAGCGTTTATCTTCACGCATCCTTGGCTTAAAGTTCGTAGTACCCAGCAGACGGAGGAAACTCTGAAACTCCACAGTGAGTTTTGTGGAGAGGAAAGTTTGAAACTCGTTGGGGATTTGCGTGAACGTCCAGAGGAAGCTCGAAAATTTCATAAGGAATTGTGCGGATTTTGGACAACTTAAAAGTTACTACATACATTGTACAATAGGAGACACTGGAGCTTGCCGATGTGGGTCCTTTCATTTGGAAGTAGACTCAAACGCATAGAATCGGGATTCAAAAACACGGGAAAGTTTGGTGGAAGAAGGAAAGAAAACCACTAAGATACGAGATTCCGTCCCCAAACAAGACCCTCCAATTCTGTAGAAGAAGCTTTGAGTTCAAGGGCCGGAACTGCAACACTCTCGACCATGTGAGTCTCGTCTGTGGTCCCACTCAATGGGGTCACTCCACCCAGCATAGCGAACTTGAACACGGCTTGTGCCGGGGTACAACCTGAGGCATTGGCTATGTCAACGAGTTCCGGGTTCGCGAGAAGCGAAGGCGACCCCGAGAGCGTCCAGAAAGACCTGTTCAACCGCGATGGTCAAGCGTTTAGTGTGGACGACTCTAGAGCGGACAACTTACTGATACTCGATGCCATGCTGTCTGCAATATGCACATACCTCCCGGTCCCAATGGTTCTTCTCATGCCAGCGATTCTGGACAACCTGGACAGGACGCACGGCCGCCAGCGCCTCAAGCACTCTTACATCGTATGTGTTGCTTACTCCGATGGCGCGGACGTGCCCTGCATCCTGCAATGCTCCAAGCGCCGCCCAGGCCTCGAGTGTCTCTTCCAGCGTGGGGAGAGGCGAGTGAAGGATATAACTATCAAGATACGTAGTGTGAAGATTTGAGAGGGATTTGGCGAAAGACGCGCGTATTTGCTCGGTAATTGAGGCTTCAGGGTCATAGGGAAGCGGCTTCGACCTCGTCTGCCCGCCGATTGGAGTGTATCTAAGTCAAGGCCATCGCATGCGAGTCCTATACCAGATATTCGTTTTACACACTTAGTTTGGATGAAGATATCCGCGCGCTGGATGCCGTGTTGTTTTTGCAGAGTTAACAGAGCTTCACCGACTAGATCCTCGCGGTAATGTTTGGGCTGGCAGGCTGTATCGATTGCACGGAAGCCATGCAGGACGGCCTTTTCGACCGAGGCGGCAGTTTTTTGTTCTTTCCTAGCATTTTTGTCAATAGGAAGTCTGGTATTTCACAATAGACGCGCCAGGCGGTCCCGTATATTATTTTCTTGACGGCGGCCATGGTGGGAGGAAGTAAGAGTGATGTGATCAGAACTTAGAATGCACGTCCATGATGAATTGCCGCACGAAGTTATCCTTGCGATAGAGCGCGTTCTCGAGCTGAAATCGGGTCAAACGGACGCAGATCCTCTGGACGCCTTGTCCAATGACTTCGACCCCGTCGGCCTCCTCAATGACTTCTTTCCGGACGGTGCGTCACAAGTTTTTACGGCGAGAACATATGTAATTTGGCTTCCAGAGGCGTCTCTGGCACACATAGCCTCTGTGCAGGCTCGACTCGTCGAAAGCCAGAGGGAAATACAGCGAGAAATAGATGCTTTGCAACTCGAATTGAAGCAGAATCAGGATCCCACTCGAATGCACCTCATTCAAGAAATGATCTCTGTTCGTGTTCAAGTTCCCAGGAAGCGTATCAACTCGTTATAATGGCTGTTTGTAGGACCTTTTTGGCCAAATGTCCCGTATACGCGAGAAAGCAACGGAATCCGAGGCCGTTGTGCGAAACATCACGAAAGACATCCAGGTCCTTGACCTCGCGAAGAGGAATCTCATACTCAGTATGACGACCCTGAAACGGCTGCAAATGCTCGGTACGTGCGTAGAGGAGCCTGCAACAACGTTCTTATGTCTGGCTTGTGCAGTCAATGCGTTAACACAGCTGGAGGACTTTGTGAAGGAAAAGAAATACGGCGAAGTTGCGCAGAGTCTGTCTGTGCGTATTTGATGCGGAACCTGACTCCCTCCCTCGCATTTAATTCGCGAACAGGCCATTAAACAGATATCCGGTGCTTTTAAACAGTACACGTCCGTTCAGCGCATCTCACAAGTTTGGAAACGAATACAAGAACTTCAAGGAGAAATTCGGAATCATTTGGATCGCGATTTCGATGCTTTGTACGGTCGTTTTTCTTTGGCTACCCAGCCTCTTATAAGAATCCGCACAGTTACCTCCAAGATCCTGCCAAACCAGTCAAACCAGCCGTCATTGCAGACGCGTGCTCCGTGGTCGATGTACTTGGACCTGACGTCCGAGCTCAAATGATCGAACGTTACGTTGCAATAGAGCTCAAGGAATATCGACGAATATTTCGCACCACCGACGAGGCCGGCCAGCTGGACAACATCTCAAGGCGGTTTGCTTGGTTTCGGCGGCTGTTACAAACGCATGAGATTGAACAAGGCAGGGTCTTCCCCTCGGAATGGAAAGTGGGCTGGCATCTACTTGCAAAATTCTCGGAAATAACACGGTCTGAATATGCTTACGCGTCTTAATTGTCCTCTGACCTCTGACGCTACATATACAGGGATGACTTGGCCGGACTGCTCTCAAAATCCGGGGCCCCACTCACTGTGAAGGCTCTGCTCGATAACCTTCAAATCACGGCGGATTTCGAAGCGTCCATGGCGAGGAAGTGGGCCACTCCCGTGAGCTACTACCTCCCTTCTATCTATCCACACACACTAACATCACATGTTAGTTCCGAGAGATGTTAAACATCACTGCTACCTCCCATTCCGCACCTCCAAAGACCATCACCTCCGCGTTTGAGCCCCACATGGGTGTCTTCGTTGACGCTCAAGACAAGTAAGGATATTCCATTTCTGTCGCCATCGAGCCTAACTTGATTTTAGGGCCCTTGCCGATATGCTAGCACCACATCGCAAAACCCGCGGCCTCAAATCCCCGCGGCCTTCACTCGATGTTGATCACGATACTCCTGACGATGGCGACAACAAAAGTTCACCGATTGTTCTTCCATCCTCGACAGAGTTATTCTATTTCTACGGGCAAAGTCTGGAACAGTGCGCGAAGCTCTCTACCGGCAAGCCCCTATTCGATCTCGCTACGGTGCACAAGAAGTGGCTCCGAATATATGCCGGTAGGTGTATATGTGTCCGATAGTTGTTCCTAAATTAAATATTTGCAGAGGATGTCTTGGTTGCAGGTCTCAAACGGTCGGTTTCGGTGTCGACCATATTTCTTTGGAATTTAAATTCTCGCGTAGACCAATTTCACAAATGCGAAAGTCAACGGAATCTCGATTTGAAGTCAGTGAGCTGCAGCAGTCCGCTCTCGTTATCAATACAGCAGACTACTGTCAAACTACGGCCTTGGAGGTGAATCATAAATGTGTTGTTGTTTATACTCGACACTCACTGTTTTTAGCTCGAGGAGAAAATTCGCAGCAAACTTAATGATGAGTTCAAAGATAAACTATCCCTCCAGGCGGAACGGGATCAATTTGTTAGGTCAGTGTGGCGAATATGTGCCACGAAGTAGCTTCCCATGACCGCTCAGTGTAATTTCTGCCGGCATCGTTGTGCAGCTACGAGAGCTGGAAGCTGCCTGCGAGCCTGCCTTCGCAGCAATGACCCGCTCATCATGGACAACTTTGAAACAAGTCAGCGGCCAATCTGCGTATACCGCCGATTTGGTAAATGCCGTAGACCAAGTGGTAGAGTCGGTCAAGCCTCTCGTTGAGCAGAAGAAATATCTGCGAAACTTCCTTGACAAGGCCAGCAGGTCGCGATTTCCCCATCTCTCACGAATGTTGCTAATGTGGGATTCAAGCCTCATCCTAGCCAAATTTACCAACTCTCTGGTTAAGAGCCGACCACTGAAGGAAATTGGGGCTGAACAAGTTGCGGCGGATTGCTCTTCGATCGATATCTCAACTGACATTAATATTAACAGCTGCTGATAGACCTACAGACCGTCAAGGCGTGTTTGCTAAAAATGCCGGGGGAATCGTTGACGACGACAACGTAGGCTTTCAATAGATTCTAATAACGACCTGGTACTCATGATTATCCAGCTATACCCGCGGATTGACCAAAAGTACCACTCGGCTAGAGACCCTCCTCAAAGTCATAGTCACGCCGGTGGTACGTGCCCGAGCCGCTCTCGTTCATTGTTTTCCCTATTTATGACGCCACAGGACCCCCCGGAGGGTTTTATTTTAAATTATACACTTTTAATCAAGGACGCTTCGTTCTCTAATTTTCAGAAGGTATGCATTTTGCCGCTCCCACGCGTTGATAACTCATTTATCAACCTGCTCTTTTTCTAGATCCTTGACTTGAAGGGGACGCCCAAAGCCGAGCAAAACAACTTGCTCGACTCGTTCCTCACTATCACCAGCACCAACGATGACCTGGAGGGCACCTCCTTCCTCTCATCGCTCGACATGGACCCTGGAGGGCCGGCGCAGCTCAACAGTAATTTGTCGAGCCCCGGAGGCAGTCGGGTATCTTTGCCATTAGCGGGAGTCGTTGGCGCCACAGGCGAGAGCGGGATCTTTGCGAATTTAACCTCGCCGGGCACCAGCGGTCCCTCTACCGGCACCAGTGTAGCTGATGGCCGCCAAGGTCCTGGAGACAGAGGCCAAGTATTCTCGGACTTCAGGCGCTTCGTGAGCTTTGGGTTGAGAAGGGACACACAGCCCCCGACTCAGTAGTTCTATCCTTATATTTTAATATTTTAAGAACGATTGGCGTTTTGCTGTTCGCGGCGAAACAACAGTGATGGCGCATCAAACTCACTGATGGCGCATCAACGTTACGACCATATGGTAGAAATACACGGGTGTTAGGTATAATGCATCGTCTCTGAAGTAAAGAGTGTGAGGTATCCAAAGTCCACAAGGGGTCCCAATAAAAATTAATGGCAGGTGTTATAATTCGCGGCTAGAAGAGCCAGGGCTCGGACGTGAGGCGGTTCCGGGACTGGAGGTATTGGTATTAAACCGCATCGCCGTCGGCGTAGGTGTTCCCAAGAGGAAAGTTCCGACACTCGGCGACGGCGTCTGTATACCTACCACGCGCTGCACGATGTACGGCGTCTGAGGCTCCTCTACGGGTTGGCTCGGCGCGGGCGGGAGAGGTGGGTGTGCAGGGAGACCGCTGCTGCTGTACGGACGGGAGCCGCCGTTGTCCTCCGTGTCGCTATGCCTAAAGTGGATATCGGAGACGGACATAGGCAGGTCGCTGTCCGTCGGCGATGTGGGGATCGAGGCGAGATCCGCGGGGAGTGCGTTCAGACTGCTCATCGCGCTGTCGCGCTCAGGTGCTCCCAAGTTCGCGCCGATTGATGGGGGCGGCAGGAAGGTCCCCTCGGGGTGGTGTGGCGATGCGGGGAGCGACACTGGGAAGGGGAAACTATGAGACGCAGACGAGCTTCCCGACCCTTCCATTTGAATGTCGGAGCTGGGGGCCGTGGTTGCACTCCAACGGGATTTGGGTTGCGGAGGGGGGACGAGGCTAGCGATATTACTAGAGGCTCCCCCGGTGCTCCAATGTCCGCCGGGGCCAAATGAGTTGAAGGACCTTGACGACGAAGAGTAGCCATTGGAGCGATCGCGAGACATCAGCGATCCTTCTGACGAGCTTGCGAAATCGAGGAACGACGTATCGCGAGGATGTTCTGCGGTGGTCGGAGTGAGACGGAAGGGTGTCTGAGTGTGAGGTTCCTCCGTTCCTAGGGATGCAGCTTCGTCGCGAGCCTCCTGCCCAACCGGTGCTGGCTCAGCCTCGAAACGGACCCGCGATTGGCCGGAAGCTCTGCGATCGAAATCAACTTGGAATGGGCTGGTAACGCGGAGTACCAAACCCGCGTCGGCGCTGTCGGCAGGCGGAGTAGTCGGTTCGAGGTCGAGATGGGATGAAGGCACGTCAACGGGTGGTCGGGACAGAGGGGAAGAAGTCATCGACGTATCCTTCTTCTCCTTTGCCCGTCGTTTGCTGCGGGCCGTGCGGTGTTCAGCCTCGCTCGTCCGAGGGCTCAGACTGCGTAGGGCTATGCGAGCGGTTCCGTCTCCGAGAATGCTCTGACCATCGTCAACGTCGTAGTCGCGCACACTACCGCGGTCATCGGGCCGTGGGGGGTCTGTGGGCGGCGGGGTGGGTAAATGAGGGATGACACCGGATGAGGGTAGAGGAGGGAGAGGAGGGAGAGGAGCCTCAGGGAGAGGAGGGAGAGGAGGAGAAGGAGACCGGTAGCCCTGCTCCCCTTCGGGAGGTTCGGGCTCGATATGCGTTAGAAGTGCACCATGACTATCGGCGCGAGAATGGGTGTTCGGGTATGGAGAAGGTCGTCGGGATGAGGGAATGGAGGGGAGGTCCGTGGCATGGATGGAGGGTGATGATAGATACGACAGAGAGGATATGACTGAATGGTCGGCGGGGGGGTTCGAGGGATGTGAACCGGACCGCGAGCGCGATCCATGCTCGACGGGTAAATCGAGCTTGAACTGCGGAGACAAGGATTTGTCCCGCTCACTCCGTCGGGTCCACCGGCTGGTTTCTCGGCCCTTGCCCTTGCCCTTGCCTTTGTTCGTAGGGTATTCGTTGTTGTTGGAAGACAAGGAAGTGCTCTTGTAGCCGCCGTCTGATGGGGCCTCGAGATCATAGTCGGGGTCGCGAGAGGAACCGGAGGCACCCCGCCGCCCCGTCGAGTCGGAATGTCTGAAGGCAATTCCTCCGAGCCGACCTAGGCTTCCCAGACCGCCTTCGACCTCCTCCTTCCATTTTGCGAACCCACTCCGCTTGCTCGTCCGGTCGCGCGAGGGTCCAGCAACAGGAGCATTATAGTCCTGATAATACCCTTTCACGTCAGGATCAGGAGTAACGTCCACGACCAAGACGCTTCCCGCATCTTGATCGAAGTCGTCCTTTGGCGGATGTCGTTGTAGTAGCCGCCGCCGCCGATATGGTCGATACAATAAAAAGTACAACAGTGTACAAACAACAATGAAGAAGATAAGGACGCCTGCGAGTACGAGGGCGGCTACGGTGCCGCTCGATAATCCGCTTTGGCCCTGGGTCAATGCCGAGGAGGTGGAAGCCGAAGACGAAGGCATGCTCGATGCGCTGCTGCTCGCGCTCGAAGGACTAGATAAGAAAATTTTAAGAGGCGGTTCTCATACAAAGGGGGTAGAACAAACTTTTGGAGTGCAAAGACGCTGGCACCGCCTGATGGTAAAACGAGGGTGGCTCCGTCAGTATTGACAATCTTAAGGTCGTGAACGGTCTTTGCATCCAATCCGGATGCAAAAAATAAAAGGGAATCTGTCTCGGTGAATGCGGACTTTGCTGAAAACAAAGTCGTAACATTATCAAGTGTCACTGCATAACTTTGACGAAGGTGAGTATTGGAGGCCAAATCGTGTTTCTGTTGCTAACCTGCCGGCCTGCGGGGAGGTGGATCCTCGGAGTAGGAAAGATGTTCCTGGTGGGTGTTAGGGCGATTAAATAGCCGTGTTAATTTACCAACTGACCTGTGAATTGCAATGAGGCGCTATCCCCGGCGGTCGTGGACGTGTGGGCAGACCAGTCTCCGCGAAAGGCGAAGGCAGTGTCATTTAATATCTGTTCAATGATTGGCAAGCTTGTGGGGGCCATAAATGAGGTTTGTAAGCAAATTCGGAAAGGAAGTAGCGCACGAAGAAACATTGCTGGTCGGCGGGGGGGCAGAAATGAGCGCCTTGTCGAATGTGAACAGAGAGCCGCTCCCGTCGGTGTGGACAGTCAGATTAAGGGCGTGCAAGGTGTTGGAGAGGTCGTCAATGTCCAGAAGAGTATTATTCGAGAGGTCGGCGGATGCACCAGCATTAATAGCGGTGTCGTCGATTATAATATTATAAGACGAATTGGTGACATTCCCGAACAACTTTATGCCGGTGCCTGCAGAACGCGCACAGATACAATCGGTGGGTGACGTCTGGGGCAACTGCAACCACGTACCCTTCCATTGAATCTGGAGCGAAGCCGAGTCGAAACTGGTGATATGGAGACTGGTGCCAGTACCTGTGGACCCGGGGGTTGCGCTTGAGAACCCAGGAGAGTCCCAGTGAGGATTCCAGCCTTGAGACAACTGTGGTGCGCCAAAGGTGTCGCCAAAGGGAGAATAAATGATTGTTGGACTGGAGTCGTCGACGATGAACTGGACGACGCTTGCCATTTACTCATGGACAAGGTCGGGACCAAGTTCAGTTCAAGTGTCGTCGAGGTGGGCAACAGACCTTTGACGCATGCGGCGGGAAATGCGATCGTTATCCCCATTCTATATGTTTGCCTTTGTCGTCCAATATCCAAAGTTGGAAAGTGTCCTCTCATCCGTGCCTCGCGGCCCGCCTCATCTCCTTCGATCTCGTCGCTTCTTCCTTGACATGGACCTCCATCATATGGTACCTGGACCTGGAAACCCCACCTATTTCCCCGCTCTCCTGGCCCTTGTCCGCGATCTTGCTCCCCCGTCGCTCCCCCTCGACGCCGTCATCTTCCAGTCTATCCTTCTCTGCCTTATTTCCGGGGAAAAGCATCTCCTTCTCCGGGCGCCAGAGAAAGACGTGCGTCTTGTGGTCAAACTCGCCTTTCTGGTAAGCACATACCTAACCATCAGATACATATATATCTTGTCCGGCGTTTGATCCTCAACGTATGGATGCACAACTGCTGGAATGATGCTCAAGCCTCTTGCACGACAGAGGCGCCCTAGTATCATACACTAGACCCTCGCTGAATTTACTTCGTCGAGAAATGGCCGGTTCATGTCCACCGGTGTCAATTATGCTGCCGTTGAATCAAGCAACGGAGAATTGGAACCCCGATTGTGGGTGGCGCTGTCACTGAGCGCATCTCATGATTGGCAGACATCCTTCGGTTTACCCGGCTCTTTCACTGATCACTCCGCGCCTAGACTTTATCCTCTGTGTTTGGTTTACCGACACACAAATTAAAAGTTCGCCCGCCCTCGACATCACCGGGCCAAGCCTCGGGGACACCTTTTCTGCGCTCTTTATTCCTCCCATGGACCGCTCCTATTGATTCACAAGATGAACTCTCGTCAAAACATTCCGGCTCTTCTCGTAATCGCAATCGCAATAATGCCACTTGGGCGCGCTCCTCTTCGAGGCGGCCTAGGCGGTCCACGTCCGAGCTAGTCGGGACGACAACAGGGTCCAATCCGTTTGGAGACAGTCACGAGTTTCTTTCCTCTGCTTCAAGTGCTGTAGTCAATCCATTCACTACCGCGTCCCGGTCTTCAACAAAAGCGCGGGCTCCCCTTCCCCATGCATTTTCGGATCCTACACCTGTCCGGCCAAAACTAGACCGGGCAGTCGCTTTGCAGCCGCGCGCACTAGTGATATCTGGACTCGAGCATGCCACAATACAATCCCAACGGGCACTAACCAGGGCACTGGCGGAAAAACGAGTTGTTTTAGAAGATGAAGATGGAGATGAGGGGTATGATGAGGTTTGGAATCTCCCAGATAACTTCATGATGGTGTATGTCTGTCCTTTCGACGCACGCGAGCGGCCAACAATCCATAAAAGTTTGGTAGGTTACATATTATTCATTGTAGCGACTGGCGGATTTACGAGATTGCAGCTGGATAAATTTGCTATGAGTGCAACTGTCTCGCCACACCACACTGTTCGTGCTCTGCTATCGTCCCCGTCTCGCAACTCTGGCTCCTATCGCAATTCACCGGCTCTCCACGCATCCCCTCTCCCGCAGAGCCAAACCACGCCCACATCTTCCCCAAATTTTTCAACGCAATCCGTACCCCTCCCACATCACAGTCATTCACTTCCAATTGGCCATCACCACGTCCATCATCCCGTCCTTCAGCAGCCTCTCGTCCCGCCCACGCTCCTCCACGATTTACGCGCCTCGTACTACCGTACGCACTTGTCGCCCGTACTCAGCCTCTACGCGTCGGACTTGTTTTCCGCCGCGCGCCATCATCCACAGCTCGATGGGACGTTGCTAACGGCAAAGTCCCTGAAGGACGTGATCGATCTTGCTCGAGCGGGACGGGTAATTGGCGGCGATCTGACGGGGATCGAGTTGGTACGCGATGATGCGGCGTATCTCGCCCCGAAGGTCGACAGCGCAGCAAAACCCGAGTCCGACAACGACGAGTACAGCCCCCTAACAACGCCGGTCACCGCAAACGGGAGCCACGGTTCGCACCCAAATGGGAATCCGAATGGGCTGGCGCACCGGTACCAGCCGATTGAGGTCGTAGTCGAGGAGGTGGACACGGATGGCGAGGCGACGCCCGGACCGGGAGCGGGGGCGGCGGATGTGCAGCCACGCGCGCGGGAGCGGGAGCCTGAGCCGGAGGTGCTCGAAGTGAGCGAGGCGGATATTGCGCGCATCGCGCCGCGCGTCATGACGCATCGCCTGCGTGTGCGCGACGGGCCGCACGACGAGGTGCTCGGGAGTGCACGCTTTCCTGCCGCAATCCATATTCCCCATCACTGGCGAACTCGGGGAGGGGGGACATCCGGATCCCGACGCCAAGATTCCGGCACGGTGTACGGTAAAAAACATATTGGTGCGAATATTGGCTGAAGTTTAGAGTTAACGTGTGAGCTGTACTAATCTTGTGTTTATTAATTCATTCTGCTTGTATGTTTAAAAGCATACATATTAAGTTATTAAGATGTTTGTATTGCCGAAGCGCAATATATCTCGCTGTGACCATTCGATTTGACTGGACGCCTGCGCCTGATGAAATGCTTGTCTCACAAGGAGCGGATTCTCCCAACTCACAATCCACCTTTTGATCCCGAATATCGCCGAAACATATTTCACGCTTCACCGGCCCGGCGGCACTTAGACTGAACCTTCTGCGTTGGGCGAACTCTACCAGTGGCGGATTGTAGCAGTTCTGGGGATGCTGGCAGCTCAATACTCATCCTAACAGCATGTCCACTTCTTCCGACACGAGAAACCAGGTCATTCAAGCGTATCCTGACCATCCAACGTACAATTGCTCAACGTACGATGAAATTGCCCACTTGCTCTCGTTCGAGGTTTGACAAAGTGAATCCAGCTGTTCTGCTGTTATTGTGCGCCCAATTCCTTGCCCTTGATCCATGTCTCATCGACGCACAGGCCCTGCAAGACGAGACGATCACGAAGTTGTTCCAAGGACGCGATGGTCGGGGATTGCGAGTGCCATTCATCCTTCGCTGCTCTCCCTTTCGTTGATTCCGGACATAGTCTCATGCACTCAGCAGTCAACCTTAAGTTGGGTAACCGCGAAGACCGTAGCCTTATGTGCATAACACCCATTCCTATCGGTAGATACTGACTGTGTGTGCTTACAGCACAGGCGTTACACACCGTCGCGGATGTCTTTTGCCTAGGCTGCAACGAGCGGATGGGATGGTATTATCACAAGGCTTCAGACTTTAGCCAGAAATACAAAGAAGGTGGGCTGTTCGTTTGCTTGACCTCCGAATGAGTGCCCCTGACGGTAAATAACAGGCAAATACTTATTGGAGCGAGAGAAGCTGGTGAAAGAGAACGCCTGGGAGTTGGAGGCTTCTTAGTCCATTCCTCGGACGCGTCGACTCCTTTCCGCGCTGCCCACATGGCTACACTAGCTGAGTACGTAGCACTTATCGTTTCGTTTCGTGTGTACATGGCGGATCCCTATGCGTTCATTCGCCCTCAAGAAACATTCACCTTGTCATCAACACTGCGCTAGCATGAATGGAACCTCAACCCCAGTCGGAGACGATGCGCCTTTCCGTACGTATATTTCCGCTTCTCGTGTGGCGCCGAGGGCTCGCTCGGCCACGTTGACGGGTTAAAATCCTCGCGCGTCTTCGTACGAACCATGGACTGGGCTTCAGATTCTGGAAACGCGCGCGCCCAGTCCTTTTAAAAGCCCCATCCAAACCACAAATCGCCGTCTTGATTCGAGCAAGCACCCCGTTTCACAATGAAGTCAGGGAAAGCCCTCCTCGCACTCATCCTTTGTTCTTCTGCCTTCGCGCTCGCGCCGATCCCCACTGCTCAGCAGGCAAAAGACGCCTCGAACTATGTTCCCAATGCCTTTATTCTTGAGCTCTCCAACGGCGACGCTGTCTCTAAACGGACCTTGGTCTCTGTATGATTTATTTATTGGGTCGTGAGCACATATATTTATTGTTTCAGCGTCACGAAGAGATTTACGCCGCGATGCGCACCCGCGGGATTGCCTTCGATATTGGCGAAGAATACAATACGCCCAACATCTTCATTGGTGCTGCGATACGATTATCTGTGGGTGTTGTCCTCTGCAAGAAACTACCAATTTCTAACGTCCCCCCAGTCCTCTAATGTCGGTCGCCTTATTGTCAAGAAAATTCCCCCCTCTCACTACTTGCTCAGGACGTGACGAAACTATCTGAAATCCCCGGCGTCAAGGCTATTCGTCCCATCGTCAAAGTTTATGCCCCCGAGCATGTATTCTTGCTCCTGACTTTCGTTTCTTGACTGACCGAGTACTTATCCCTCAGGCCGGTCAGTTCAACAGTAGTCAAAGACCCCAAAGCCTCCGACATCCCGGACACCTACAGCACTCATGTAATGACCGGCGTCGACAAAGTCCACGCTCAAGGCAACTTTGGTCAAGGAATCAAGATTGGAATGTACGTCAAGGTCCTTCGAGTTTTGAATTTTAGCTCATCTTGGCGCATGTAGAATCGACACAGGTACCAACTAGAAGGTTCATGCGACTTCAGCATTTGTTTACGTTGAAATATAGGGATCGACTACAATCATCCCCTGCTTTGTGACCACGCAGACGACGAAGGATCATCATGCTTCGGTCCTGGAAATAAAGTCATCGGAGGCTACGACTTTGTTGGCGACGCCTTCAACGGGGAAGATACGCCCTCGCCGGACCATAATCCATTGGACGAGTAAGCGATCCAACCATCCTTACGTCCCTCAGCTCACACTTTTGTAGATGCAACGGTCCACGGGACGTTTGTTTAATTCCTTTCTCCCCTCCGCTTTATTGTTAAAGTCGTGCCTTTCAGACATGTCGCAGGCATCATCGCCGCGTCTCCGGACAACACCATGGGTATCAGCGGCGTGGCATACAACGCCTCCCTCGCATCGTACCGAATTTTCGGCTGCATTGGATACACGAGCGACGACATTATCAGCGCAGCGCTCATCATGGCGTATAACCAGGGAATGAACATCCTTACGCTTTCATTAGGAGGAGCGAATGGATGGACCACGGGCACCGCATCAGTTGTCGCAAGTCGCATTGCGGCTCAAGGACGCGTCGTCACCGTGGCCGCAGGAAATAGCAAGTTACCTGATCTTTTCCCTCGCCGTAACTAATTTATACTACTCGAAGACTGGCCTCGACGGCGCATGGTATGCATCGGACCCCGGTGCGGGAATTGGCGTCATCCCAGTAGCCTCGGTCGACAATATTGTCTCTCCGATCCAGAATATGACTGTCGAGGGCGTCAATCACGACCCCATTGTACGTTGCCTGCGTCGCTACTCGAGCCAAATCTGACTCCCCTACGGTTAGCCTTATTTTATGGCCACGCCCCTTCATGGCGTGAATGGCAGCATGCCCATTTACGCGACCTCGACGAATTTTTCGCAACCCGATGATGCGTGCAACCCACTTCCAGACTCCACTCCCGACCTTTCCGCTCTACGTCGTCGTTATCCATAGAGGAACGTGTATGTTTGTGAGTGGCTTTGTATCCATCGCGGGAGCTTTACTGACGGATAGGTTAGACACAAAAGCTGGCGAATGTCGCAGCGAAAGGCGCCAAAGTCGCGGTCATTTACAAGTATGTGGAGTTCCTTTTTTGAAGGGAAACTATTGATTTAATTTCGATGGACAGTTCTGATACTGGCGCGTTCGCAGCTATTTCAGTCGGTGGATACACGGCCGTCCTCATCTCTGCAGCCGACGGAAAATTTGTGAGGGCTCCGATAGCTTTCACCCACTGAAACTAACGTATGACCGTTCTACATAGCTTGTGGAACAGTTCGCCGCCGGAGTGAACATCACGCTCAACTTCCCGCAAGGCGGCGCCGCCTTTGCCGTCGCTAATCCCGACGGCGGCCTCATCAGCTCCTTCTCCACCATCGGGCCGACATTCGACATGTACCCCGGCGTCGCGCTTGCCGCGCCGGGCGGGAACATCCTGTCAACGCTCCCCATCAAACTCGGCAGCTACGCGCTCGAGTCCGGCACGAGCATGTCCTGCCCCTTTGCCGCGGGTGCCGCCGCGCTGGTCCTCAAGGCAATAGGGACGACGCCGGCGGCGGGCGAGGCGGTGATGCGAATATTGCAGACGACGGCAGCGGGAGTGGCGGGCTCGCATACGGACGGGGCGCCGCTGAAGTCCGTCGCGCAGCAGGGGGCGGGGCTCATCCAGGTCGACCGGGCGATTGCGATGCAGACTATTGTGAGCCCCGGGCAGATCGCGCTGAATGATACAGAGCATTTCAAGGCCAAGTGAGGCGTCTCCTTTTGGTGTGTCGCCTACTGGTGCTGATGCATGTCGTATCTTGCAGCCACACCATTTCGATAACGAACACGGGCAACAAGACGGTCGCGTATAAGATCCGCCATGTTCCTGCGGGGACGGTAGGCACCATTGATGCAGTATGCCCACACTTTTCTCCTTGAGCAGTGTCTGATTTCTGTTCACAGAGCACGCACGACGTCGACACAACACCGGCGCTCATTCCTGGCGCCGCGACCGTCACCTTTTCCGCCTCGACCATCACCCTCCACGCCCAGCAGACACACCATATAACCGCGACCTTCTCCCCGCCGGACGGACTCAATACAACGCTCCCCGTATACTCTGGCTTCATCGAGGTCACCGCGGCCAACGAGACGCTCAAGGTGACGTATTTGGGCGTGGCGGCAACCCTGCGCGAGACACCCGTCCTCGACACCAGCTCGGAGTTCTTCGGGATTCCGCTCCCGGCGTTGATCACTGCGCAGGGCCGCCCGCAAGGGGGGCCGACGAACTATACGTTCCAAGGCGAGGATTTCCCGTTCTTTCTTTTCCGGTGGGTTTCTAGTTGGATGGGGAACGCGAAGGCTGATCGTTGGGGTGAATAAGGATGGTGTTCGGGACTGCGCTGCTCCGGATTGACTTGGTGGACAAGGACGAGCAGCTCACGCCGAGCATCCCGTTGCCGTCGAGGAGGGGCATCGCGCCTACGCCCTTCACGTGGTGGTGGACGGAGAGCACGGCGGGGACGTTTAGCAAGATCAAGACCATTGGTCCGATCGGGGAGATGGACTACGTCGCACGGAGCACGAATGTAAGCTTTTGTACAAATACACCGCTGCCGCTACTGCTGATGATCGCGTCCGTCTTTTAGGACCCCTTCGGCGGCTACTCATCGTTCGGATTCCAGGGCACGTTCGCGAATGCCACACGCATCAACGACGGACAGTATCGCGCGCTTCTGAGGGCGCTGAAGGTGAACGGGAATCGGAACAACGAGGAGGATTTTGAGAGCTGGATGAGCCCGCAGTTTGGTGTGGTGACGCCGGCGTAGATCTCTAGATGTCGTAGGAAGGGAAAATAATGCGACGCGCGCTATGTGATGTAGATTCCATTCCCAAAGTCGGAGGTGGGGAGAGTGTCGTTCCCGCGGAGTGTGACGTGCCCGCTGCGTGCAAAGAGGGGAGGTAGGCGAGCGCGTTTTGGTGTCTTAGATGACTCGGAGTCGACATCCATCGCAGCGACGGACGTCGATGGAGCGGGAAGTGGCTCTTCCTCCGTCAGCGTCGGCGGTGCAGGGATGCGACGCGTCGATTTGCACGAGGTGCAGCGATATTGCATGACATGTCCGTGCGTTTTCGAGGCTGGTACATCGTTGAGCTATAGTCTTGGCAGCAAGAACGCGACTGACATTTTACCCTCACGGTCGCCGTTGAGCCAGGGACCAAGACGATGTTACAGCCGTTGCACAAAGTGCGTTTGACGGCGGGGTCCCTAAATTTGGACGGTGAATAAAATGCATGAAATTAGTGCTGAACAGGCCACACATCTTAACCATCGTCTTGTTGGCCACAGTTTTCATCGAGTTGATATACGCCTTTGAGAGGTCATGAACGTTCATTTTTCGCGCCTTTTTTGCCCGTCTCTGCACGGTTTTTGGCGGTTCTGGGCACTGGGAGCACGCCACTGAGATAGACGGAGGCCTGGTACATGAAATTGAGACGCTGCATGATATCCCTGTTGACGATGTTGGCGGCGCTGGGGGGCTCGTCTTTGTTCTTGTCTTTTTTGGCCATCGTGGTGGGAAGCAAGAATATAAAGTGGAATAAACGCGTCTTTGTCTGCACCATGACCAACGGGCCCCCTGCCTCGGCCGCAGGGCCTTCGTCGACGCGTCCGATAGCCCAGGGCAGTCGCGGGCCACCCCCGCAGCACCCGCAAGGAGCGGTGAACCCCCCGTATTATATAGCCCAGGCGCCGCCGCCGCGAGAGCCACCAAGACCCCAGCAGCATTATTCCCAGCCCGTGCAGCCCCAGTGGGCCCCCAGCTGGTCCAACAACTACTCCTCGTCGCTGTCCGCGTCGGCGCCGTCCCAGTCGACGTACCGAAATTCAGGCACGGGTGGTGGTCCATCGCAGTTCCCCCCGATTCTTCCTCAGCCGCAAAATAATGGGAACAACAGTAATTCGTATGCACCGCAGCGAACGCGTTTTACAGAGCCGTACCCGCATACAAAGCTCGTGCACCAGCAGCAGTCGAGACAGCCGCTGTCGACCGCCCCCATTCTGCCGTCGCAGCAGCCACCTTCGGCGCCATTGGCCACTCATGCACCTGCACCTCCTCCTCTTTTGCCACCACCCCCGCCGCCCCCGCCGCCGAAATTCAAGCACTGGGACCGCGTTATTAAAGAATTCTTGGGCAAGCTGTGTCTGAAGCAGGCCGTGAATGGCTTCGAGGCCGACATATTGGTCATGAATCCCGACTTTGAGCGCGCCACAGTACCGGGCGCGCTGCTGGATTTATTGCAGGGCATTATCGTGCGTGTCGTCTGTACTGTACGATAATTCAAGTGTTTAACCAGCCGTTAAACAGGTCATTCAACAGGGCATAGACCGTCCTTCTCCGCCCCAGAAAGATCGGCCCTTGGAAGAGCGCAAACTCGACTATGTGCATGCACCAAACCCTGCGTCGCAGACGTCAGTGAGTTTCGTTTCTCTTTCTTTGGCTGGCCGCAGCCGAGCCCCTATTTCTCATTTGCTTACTCACGCCCACACAGATCACGAAATCCATCTCCGCCTTCTTGGCTCAGAACCGCGCAAAGAACGACGCGTCAAACCGCGCCGAGTTCCTCCTTTCTCTCGCAGAAAGGAAGCGCAAGCGAGCCGCCGACGACGAGGGCGACGGCGCGCGCCCCAATGCCGCGGACGTCGAGATGAAAGAGGACCCTGCATCATGCGCGCGCACTGACGCCAAGCCCATCGACCGCGACATCCAGATGAAATACGACATTGCGAAAAACCACGACGGGCCCCTCCGGCGCACGACGCGGCAGAAAACCAAGCCCGTTGCCCCACCCACGCCCTCTGCCGCTGCGCCCGCGGCGAGCCCCACGACCTCGACGCGCACAAAGTCGAAGCAGCAGCAGAAAAAGTCCGCGAGCCCCGCCGTTGTCAAGGCCGAGCCCGACGTCAGTGCGGGCGCCAAAGCAGCGTCGGTGCATTTTGCGCTGGATCAGAGGGTGGGGAACATCGAGAGCCATTTTTCGGTGCGCTATGTGCCTGGGCCGCCGGATACGCTCCTCGCGCGTCTTGCGCACCTGGAGGAGCACATAACGCGGCTGGAGAAGGACTACCCGCCGTGGGCGGCGCTACACTTTAATCAGCCGAATCGCGGGGTGTGTATCTTTCGTAGCGTTCGCGACCTGTATCCTGATTTTCTGTTTCTTTTTTCAGTGGCCCCCACCCCCGCGCGCAACGCCCATCATCGTCCCGCCGGCTCAGCGCTCCCTCTCGACGTCGACGAACACCGCGTCCTTGCCGAAGGTGGTCTCCGTCGGGGGCGTGAACGTGAACGTCAAGACGAAGAACACCGGGTCGAGTCTGCAGCGGGCTGTGATGGATAAGATCGCGGTCAATGAGGCGCGTGCGGATTTGGCGGGGCAGCGATAGCTGGCGGAGGAGAGAGGGAGAATCACTAACGTAGTATTGAAATGTTGGACTACTTGAGCGCTGTATATAGAAAGGAAAGAACGAATTTCTTGGGTGGGTTGTTTGAAGATCTGGGTGCTTTGTCTTTCTTTTGAATGATTGCGAAAAGACTTGATTCAAACCACCGTGATCGTGTCGGGTACGGGCAAATGAACACAAAGGTGCTACACATCGACGGGGACGACTTGTATTCGAGGGTACGTGGAAGCGCGCAGACCCAACGGGACGTTTTGCGGGTTTAGGGCGCGACGCACGGTGAATTGAACACAGTACTGTAGCCGGTTTTGCAAAGGCCATCCGTGTGGATATCTTCGACGTTTTGCAGCGACTTTTGGACTTGATCTGACTTGACTGACGGGAGGACGTCGAGCGCTGCCTCATCGCGCAACGAACAGTCGTCCTTTATTTTCGAGAGTTTTTCTCGAGCCTGTACATCTTGATGAAGCCAAGCCCAAGGAGCCCAGAGACAGTTGCTTGCAAGTTGCTTGAAGCTTGAAGCAAGTTCGATTGATCTCCGATCAAACACAACTTGAACCGCTCCTTCACCTCGTTCAATTTCTGTCGGTGGCTGAGTACGCGTCTTTTCATTAATACTAACTATGCACTAAATTATTTACAACTTTAAAGAGCCTAGTACCCCACATTAACAATGCCCTTGAACTCATCCCATCGTGCTAGCGCGTCGACCACAAAGTGTGCCGTATCTTTCCTGGAGATTATATAGAGACCCAGCTCATCGTGACTCGTTCAATTTCTGTCGGTGGCTGAACGTGTCTTTTCATTAATACTAACTATCCACTAAATTATTTACAGCTTCGAAGAGCCTAGTACCCCACATTAACAATACCCTTGAACTCATCCCATCGTGCTAGCGCGTCGACCACAAAGTGTGCTGTGTCTTTCCTGGAGATCGTATAGACACCCAGCTCGTCCTGACTGACGCGGTATGGCGCCTTGCCCTTCCCCTTCGCTTTCACTTGATCGCCCATGCACTTGCCATCGGTCAACAGCGCGGCGCGCACGACCAAGACGCGATCTTTCAGCGTCCCTGGCGCAGGGAGCCGCTCCGTCCAATTCTCGCCCAGGATCTCCACCCTTGGCTCTCCGTGGTTGGGATCCAGCGGCCAGCCTGCAACATGCGCTAGTGCCTGCTCCATGCCGGCCTTGTCGTAGTGGGGAATGGTGAGTGCTGAATATAGCGGCTTGATGAGGAGGGGGAGGGCTTTGTGAGCCGCGGGGCCGATACCGGTCGAGGAGAGTGCGATAATTCTCGGCGGTGGGGCGCTAGCGTATGTGGGCAGCGTGCGGAGGACGCAGAGCATGCATTGCGCGACTAGATTGGGGTCGACGACGAAGCCTTTAGTGATGGAGAAGGACGGTACTGCGCCTGCGATAATTGAGTCGATGGATATGGGCTAATGCGATGAACGCACCGACGGTGAAAACCACGGCGTCTACAGTGCCTGCTTCTTCCCATGCACGGCGCATGTCTTCCTCTTTCCTTGCGTCCCCTTTGATGAGGCGCGCGGTCCCAAACCTATATATTGTTGGTCAGTGTTCTTTCCTTTCCGGAGTCGATTCTAGTTACTTGACGAATTTCTGTATCGCTTCGTCCTCGTCAAATACAGAAGGCGTGCGCAGGAGGAGGGTAACTGTCGCGCCTTGCTCTGCAACACCAAGTTCAAATTTCAAGTCGAGCAGCTTGCAAGTTGGAACATACCAAGAAGGCGGATAGCGGCGAAATATCCGATATTGCGCGAGGCGCCGATGGAGAGGATATTCAGAGGTGCCATTGAAGAGTTGTGGAGGACGGTGAGCGCGCCCCCCCCTATATATACGCGACGTGTGCCGTCAGCATGTACTCGTAAGATCGACGCGGCTGAGCGGTTGAGAGGCTGGCTGTGCAATGCTGATTATGCTAATTATGCTGCGCCAATTGCAAGCTGCGGCGACCACGGCCATTCACGAAGAATGAAGACTCCGACTTCGACGACGTTAGGCTTCGACCCGTTCCCGTCGCTTACGGGTACGGGTCCCGGGACGGATCCCGCCTTCCACATTTTTTTCCAACCTCAAAATCAGGGCTACCTCCTGCAGTTAGTTATTCAATGAGACCTCAGGCACCACCATCGATTACCATCAGTAGTCCAGGATTTGACCATTTTATTTGTTCAAACTTGGGCAAGAAATGGAGCCTCTGCACTACCTGCAACTACGGTCGTTCGCGTCACACATCGCGCGTGTTCGAATGCGAGAGCCAAGCCAAAGTAGTAGCAGCAAAAATACACTGTACCGCATCCAAAAAACCTGCCTATCCACCCTCCAATACCCCCTGCACAATCCCCTCCTGCATCCCCAACCACACCCCAAACGCCGGCGTCCTTAACCACCGCTCGTAAAACTCCTTCCGCCGCGCGGTGCTTCGGAACGGCAGCACTGCGCCGCCGTTAGCGTTCGCGCCCGCGCCACTCCCGCTCTTGAGCGAAGCGAGGAACGCAGGGGGCACTAAAGGCGCGCATACGCAGGGGCTCCGATGAAGAGGCGCGCTCAGGCGGGTGTGGGGATGAGGGTGTGGAGGTAGCGCGCAGAGGGGAACGAGCAGCTCCGTCGGTGCGGGCGTGGAAGTGCCGCCGGAGGTCGAGGGACGCGTCTAGTCCTGCATTGGGTAGAATAGATATGTATATGAGTAACCAGATAATGAGTTGCTTAAGAGAAACCGACGTACGTTCGCGATCAGGAGCCGCGGGTGCAGACGTCCTCGAGGCGGCGCAGGAGCGTGCGGTCCTTGGAGACGTAGCGCGTGTGCGTGCGCGTCTTCCACCCGGGCGGGGGGCCGGCGCGCGCACGGGTGTTGCCTGCGCTTGCACCGTGGCTCGCGGTATTTAATCTGGATTAAATTGATTGGGTACACAAAGAAGAAGAAAAACAACGCACGGGATATTCCGCCCAAGACTAAGCACATGCGGCCAATGCGCACAGGCGCGCTCGAACACCGGATTCGTGACGCCGAGGATACGGCCCGCAGCGGGTGGGAGGCGCGACGCGAGCGCGGCGTGGTCCGTGTCGTGGATGGTAAAGTACGGCCGCACGTCGCCGGTGAGGGGGAGCGGGACGGATGAGGTCGCGCAACCACCACACGGCCTGGCTGGTCTGTGCGGGGGAGACGCCGAACACGAGGAGCGGCTCACAAAGAACGAGACATTCCCAGATGGACCAGAGGTGCGAGAGCGCCGCCTCGAAGAGGAGGAGGGGAGGCGGTGTGAAGGAGCTTGAGGAGGCGAGAATGTGGAGCCTGGGGTCGTACCCCTTGCCCGCGAGCTGTTGCTGTTCGGGTGAGAGGGGAATTTCTACGCTGAGCACAGTGCCCAGGAACCCGAGTTCGTCGTTCATGCCGGGTGTCGGGTCACACCTTTCCTTTGTGGAGTCAGCAGGGGAGACCTCAGCGTCAGAATACACACCAAGTGGCGATGTTATGGCAAGCGGCTTCCAGCATGGGGAGGCCGTGCTCTTGAAATAGTGGCCCGAGAAGCGAAGTTATGCGCGCGAAGAGAGCGGGGTATGGGTGGTGGGTGAGGATCACCAAGGAGCGCTGTTCATAGCCGCGTCTCGACGACGCGTCTTTGCGCTGCGTAAAATGGGCGAACCCGTAGATGAAGCCATCCTTGGGCGGCGGGCGTCGGTCGCTTGGGAGCGGCAAAGGAGACTCTCGAATGCGGAACGAGTGGTCTTGAGAACCATCTTCAAACTGCGGCGAGTCTGGGAACGCAGAGAAGGCTCTGCGCGCGAGTCAGTCAGCGCAGAGAGGGCTTAGCATCGATCATACATATTCTCAGCTTCCGCGGGAAAGACGACGAGAGGTGGGTATATTCCGGTGACTAGAAAAGTTGACACAGAGTTCCCGGCGAGAGTTTAGTCGCCCACCTACTGGCCCGTCATCCACGTCGAAATCCACAATGGCGACACCGAGAATCCAGCGCCGGATACGGATCAGCACATCAGGCTCAACGACCAGAGCATCGAGTTCCGAGTTTTTCCGCCTCAGCTTTGTTGTTTCGAGGGACACTCTGGGCAGTGTAGAGGTACGAGAAAGGCCACGGGGACGGGTCGAAAGCTGGCTATCGAGGCTGTTTTTGCGCACCAACGACGGACGAGGTTCACCAGGGGTCGAGGAATCCGCGGAAGACGCGAACGTCGACGAGGAGACTGAAAGGGCGGTGAGCTGCGTCTCACCGACGTCGTCTTGCCCGACAGACAACGTCAAGGACATCGCGCGAACCAAGGTTCATGGAGCCGGCACTCTCCGGCCCGGACTTTGGACAAAATGAGATGGGAAAATAGTTTTTTGTATGTATCAGTACTACAACGTTGTGGTGCTGTACAGTGCTACACGGTAAGAGAAAAAGACTAGCGATGACAATAAAACGATGAGCGATGATCGAAAGCAGCAGAATGAAAGAAATGAGAAAGGCAGAAAGAGGAAAAAATAAATCAAGTGTCGGAAAGAGAAGGTGAAAGAGAGGTAGAAGGGAAGGGAGAGGATAAAGGAAGGAAGAAAATGTAACTGCAGCAAGTACTGAACCAAACCAGTGTACGTACGAACTAGTAATTGACTTAATCCAATAATTGCGGTGAAATAAAAAGGCGGGCGGGTCGGATGAGTAGGTAGGGGGTAGGGGGTAGTATGCAGGTAGGAGTGGGATGTGGATGTAAATGCAAATATATGCAGCGTCAACGGCGGATTTATGAGAAAACCGGTGGCGGTCGCGGCGTATTACTCTCCCGCGGAGGCTTGACGCTGAAGCTCGCAGTGAGCGCGATGTGGCTAGAGGATAGGCCACAGTCAGCTACGCACTAGCTCAAAGAAGAAAGGAAACAGAACGTACTCTGACGGGAAGTATGGATTTGGGAAGCCAACAACCTTCTCCAGATACATCTTGTCAATCTCGCCCACCACTGAGTTCAACACCAAAGTCCCTGGCGCGTACCACACGTAGTCGATAACGCTACGGAAACTTGGCGTCACATTCGTCATCGGCATAATCTCCTCCGCCACACCGCCCGCCCCGACGGTCGTATACGCGCTCTTGAGCCCAAGTTTGTGCCTCAGACCCTCCGACGTATAATTCCCGTATGTATGTGACAGGAAATCGGGGTGTGTCGCGGAAAGCGAGCCGGTCGAGAGGAACTCGTACACGCCAGAGTTCGGTATGCTGTTATAGTCGCCGCACACAACTAGCGGGATCTTTGTGCCTTCGGTGTAGACTGGGGGCGGTGGCCGCACAGGGGGCTCCTCGTCGGTGGCGCCGGGTGTATCTGGCGGCCGGGGAGGGTACTTGGCAAATCCGTGTGCGATCTTCTCGAGTTCCTCTAGGAGGAGCGCGGTTTGGACGAGCTTGACGTCGGCGACGTCCCAGTGCAGATGCGTGTTGGAGACGATGATCCGTGTCCCTGTTATCAAGTCCTCCAGTAGACAGACGACGGCGATGTGGTCCTTGCCCAGTACGCGGTTGAACATGTCGTCCGTCTTCTTGAAGTCTTGCCGTTGCATTGCGATCGAGCTGAACTCGATGAGGTGGTTCTCGACGAGCTGGTATCTAAGACCCAGGTTAAGAGCTGCGCTGAGAGGTGGAACAGAACGGAATACGCACCTATCCTTCTTGAAGAAGGTAGCACACCCATCGACCTGCCGCCGGTCCGCATCCTGCATCGTCTTGTACCGCGACTTTGCCCCATAAACACCCTCGTACCCCAGATCACCCAAATGGATCGAGAAGAAATCCTCGTATTGGCCCATGTCTACCTCCTGCAGACACACGATATCCGCCTGGCTCTCCGTCACCTCCTGCAGCACCCGCGCCTTGCGGTAATCCCACGCCAAAGCCCACGCCGGCGTATACCCGTACATCTTGGTCGTCGCAGCCCTCTCGCATAAAATATTGTAGCAGAGGACTTTGAACGTCTCCAGACCGGGCTCGACCGGGCTGATCTGAACATTGGGACGCGGGGGAGGCGATATTGGCATCGGACATGTGTCGCGCAGGAACGATATCAGCGCGGGGGTGCCGTCCTTTTGGAGGAGAGCCTTGAGCTGCGCGTCCATCGGGTTGCCCTCGATACCCAGCGTTTTCAGCCGGTGTAGGGTGCCGTATTCCGGCGGGATGGTGGTGAGGTGATTGTCGAAGAGGTATAGCTCTCTTAGACTAATTATCATCCCGATTTCAACAGGGACCGTGGTGAGGTTGTTGCCCGAAAGGTCGAGCAAATCCAGGTGTCGCAGCTTGGAGATTTCGGGAGGGACGGAGGTGAGGGCGTTGTGATTTAGGTAAAGACAGGTGAGGAAGGTGAAGGAGAATAAGCCGGAGCTCGGTGGGATGGACTTTATATTGACGCCGCCCATATCCAACTGTGTCCAGTTATTCTCCGGTGGTCGGGGTACGGCTGGCCGCATCACAGCCTCCGTAGATGGAGGAACGGTTGAGGAGGGATGGTTCATTGCCATGGCCAGGGCGAGGGACGGGGAAGGGGGTGCCTCTTCCTCCGAAGGTTTGTTCGGGTTTGTTATAGTAATGGCGGACTTGGCAACACCCCTTGACGCCATTGCGCTCGCGCGAGCACGGTGGTGCGGTGATCGCGACGTCCGAATCGTCTCCTCCAGATTGTCAGGTTGTTTAACCGTCCAACAGAGCGTATGAGCAACTCACCTCGTACTTGATCAACTGCTGCTGCCAATGGGAGCTTATAGGTTGTGCCGCCGGGGACTGGGGCTGCTGGTGGTTCGGGGGTGACGGATAATGGCCCAGGGAGTTCTGGTGGTGGTGGTGTTGCATGGGCGGCATATGGGGGTGCTGCATGATGCCGCCGTTCGTGTACATGGTGTACCCTGGCGAGGTCGGGGGCTGCTGTGCCTGGGGGTTGACCCCGACACCGACACCGAGGTGACGATTCCAGGGGTTGACGTTTGACTGGTCATGGTGTGCTGGCAATTTCTGGGACATTCCCGGTGACTGCTGTGGGTAGTACATTGCATACTATACCCACTGTTGAACGAGATTCAATGAAACTGAAAGTGGCCGGGTGAGCGACGAGATCTTTACCGAAAGAGCCTTTGCTAACCAACGGTGGGGGTCTGGCGAGAATTTAGCGACGAGAAACAGGGTGTAGACGGGGCAAAGACCTTGAAAACGGACTGCGGAGAACAGTGGTACCGAGACGCAGTGAGCAGCGTATTTACAAGTCCAATATGTGACCGTTGGAAACAAGGGTGATACACAGCGAATAAACTGGGTTTATGTGTGGAATGGGCGAATGAATGGGCGAATGTATCGGGCTTTGGGGGAGAAAGTGGAAGGAGAGCACAAAGACCGGAGGCGGAGTTGGGTGATGTTTGGCTGAAGAGTCCACATTCGGTTTATTCCCGACCACAACCTTGTCAGGACGACACAGAGTATACAGCCCCTAGGGTCCTCCAGGAACACACAAACATTCTCTGGGAAGGCTATTTCTACTGGGAAGCATTCTGGACTACAAGTTCCAAGTTCAGAAACAAGCCCCTCTGGCACCAAAACGAAACCTTTAACCTTAGCCTCCCGGAGCATACCAAAGCTTTAGATCTGCTTCATCTCAACGCTAGGTTTCTCGGGATCGATGCAAACCGACCGGTAAACCCCACAGCCTACGCGTATGGTCGGACAGCTATCGTCGGCCCTGCCGATCCTTGGCGCGATTACTGCCTCATACTTCTCGGATGCTTTTGCTGCCCGACCCACCCAAACTCCATAATTTTCCTGGGCGTAGCCGCAGGATGATCCACGTAGCCCGCGCCACTTGACGACACGTAGTGCCACGGCGCTCCCCGCAGCGGATTCGGCATTGGTTACCGAGATGAGCGGTAGCCCCTCGCAATTCTCCCAACGCATTGAATGGCATGGCGACCGCAAAGAAAGTCAAGAACAGTGCAGCTCGCACGTTTCTCGACAACTTTTCTCACAACCCCATGTCTGACCGAGCTCGCTGCGACAAAAGTAACTCCACAATATATCGTGCACCAGGACCAGCCAAACCTATGTGAAAATTTTATACCAAAACGGTACATGAGGAAAATTCAATGCGCGTTCAACGGGTCTATTACATCGGAGGCGACCGCCACTCTTCGGTATACGGCCCGTTACCCGAAATACTCCGACTTTCGCCATATACTCGACATTCTCGACATTCAACGCTACCTTCTTTTGCAGATATGTATGTACGTTCCCTGAGCCGCCACAAATAAATACCCACAGTCGCCTAAACCCGAGCCCCTAATTTTTATTTATGCCGCCACCCCGATGATCGGACTCAACCAACTCTCATAGTCCGCCTCGTTCGTCGCATCCCCCGTCACCCTCAACGACCTCAACAGCACCTTGTAGCTCCCATTCGGAATCGTCGTCCCATTCGCAAACGCATTCTCCAGCAGCAGCGTATTATCCAGCAAATTAATCTCGTCATTGCGCGACAGCCAATCAATCTCAAGAAGCGTCCCCAGAACCGGCACCTTGGCGAACGACCCGCCCTTGTGCGGGGTGGCGAACGAGTTGGGTTCTCCATTTCCGCGCGCGTTGAGCGTGCCCGTGAACGTCGTGTTCGCCGGGACCAAGTCGAGCCGCAACACCGGGGTCCCGAAGGCCTGCCGCCACAGAATCGTCGGCGCGTCCTCACCCACAAACGTATAGTTCACCGACGCGTTCTGCGGGTTCCCGGACGCGTCGAGGATTAACGGCAGCGTGAAGCCGAAGATGAAGTCCGTGTTGTCGATGACCTGCTTGTCCTTGAGGGACGCCGCGAGCCCGAGGTACGTCGCGTGAACGGAGTCGCTGCCGCTCGTGACGTGGATGAAGCCCGAGTAGACGGGGAAGGTCGTCGCGTCGACGCCCTGCGGCGGTTTGATGTTCGCGGTGACCTCGTGCGATTGGCCGGGGGCGAGGGTGAATTTGTTGCCGCCGCTAAAAGTCACCGTGGCGAAGTCGGTGGTCAGAGGGACCGGACCGAGATTGGGCTGGATCGAGCCCGCATCGTCCGTCACCGCGGTTCCTGCAGGCGTGTGGCTGAGCGTATACACCTTGGCTGTCTTGCCGGTGTTCGTAACAGTGAATTTTTGACTGCAAAAGAATTCTCGATCAGACTTCCTTCTGATCACAGACAAACAACTCACGGCCCAGCAAAATGCGCGGTATCGTTTAGAATGAGCTCAGTCTTTGAAAGCAGAGTCGTCCCAAAGATCGCATCAAAGACCTGCACGAGCCCCGCGCCCTGCTGCGTCGCAGTCTGCAATGGGTCGCCATCCGTAAGCGTCGACCCAATGGTGGCAGCCGTCGCCTGGAAAAGTCCGCGCGCACTCTTCGCCACCGCAGGCGTTCTCCCCTTCACAGAAAGAAGGAGCGCCGAGCTCCCGGCCATAAACGGCGTCGCCATGGACGTCCCGGATTCAAGACCCCAGCTCCCAAGCGGGACAGGCAGCGTCGACAAAATGTTTCCTCCGGGCGCAGTAATAGCGGGCTTGAAGTAAAAGTCGTTGGTCGGGCCGTAGGTGGTGAACGTCGAGACGAGGCCGCCAGTGGGCGCGGGGAACTGTACGCCGCCGCCGGTTTGCGGGAAGGTTACGGCGATTGGAGCACCTGCGGCATATTGCTCCGCCAACTTGCGAGTAGTTCGTTAGTTTACGAACGGATGTACTTGAGTACAGAATAAACGCACGAATACACCATCATCTGCCTGGATCAAGACCGCGTTGAAGTCACCGACGGAAATGGCACTGAACCCATTCCCGTTGCTAAAACGTGTCTCGAGTGAGCTTTGCGAATCGAATCAAGTCGGAGAGGGCAGCTCAACTCGTAGATTAGCGCAGTGGTTGCGTTAAACGCAGCAATGTTGGTGAGTTTCTGGACCTAATTTAGGTACCATTAAGCATTAGAGAAAGTGGATAACAAGGGTAGCTCACAAAGGTGCAAGTTCCCCGGCGAACGAGGACGACGAATCCGGCCAAGTCCGGGGTAGAGTCGGGCAGAGGGTCGCATGCGTCGTCAACGACAGTAGTGTCGTTCGAGGTAGCATACAGAGGTAGAGTCCCGTTCACCGGCAGAGGGAACGTCTGTATTTACTTGATGGTCAGAGCTTCTCAGGCTGCAGTAGAGATATTGAGCCGTACGTCATAGTAAACAATCGGGTCGTGCGTGGCGCCCGAGACCGTGAGGCTCTGGAGGGGAATGACAGTGTTGTCTGAGGAAGCAACGGAAATGGCGTCAATAGCATTCCCCGGCCCAGAAGTGAAGAAGGCGCCAGATGCCCCCTGCCACCAGCGATTAACTGCTAGTTTTTTTAGGAGCAGAAATGCGCACATCATTTCCCGCCGCGATGGTAACAACCTTGCCCGACGCAGCGATTCTGCTCGATACGACGGTTCCTGTCCCCTCGGTCCAGCCGTCACTTCCGCCCAGACTCATAGTCAGGATGTCCATGCCCGCTTGCACGCCCATGATTAATCCGTCGACGATAACTGTGCCGAAATTGAGTGAGCGGGCCAAAGAAAACTAAGTGGGGTTTACCATCGTCCCCGACGCTTCCCGTGCATCCGAATATCCTGTAGGAGTACAGGGAGGCGTCATATGCGACTCCGCTGATGTTGAACTCGTTCCCGGGGTTGGCGCCGATGATACCCTAACATCAAATAAACATCCAACTCAAAATCGGTGTGATTTGACGTACTGCAACGTGGGTTCCTGCCCAAAAAAATGAGGAATAAATAAAGGGGAAGTTGGCAAATTATAATACGAACCGTGGCTGTAGGATAAGGAACGGTCAGACACGCGAAAAAAAGAAGGGATTCCTCTTACCCAGCGCATTGATCTAAGGGGTCGGAGTCGGGGACCGGCGTATTACTGCCATCGTAATTGTCTCCCACCAAATCAAAGCCACCTGCGACCTTGAATCCGGGGCCGAAACCTCCGCCCAGGCTAGGGTGATTATAAATGTCGAGACTGCGGGAGTTTATCAATGTAAGCACCTAGGATGAGTATAATCCGTTCCAGTGTCAAGGCTTGGAAGTATATCAGTAGATACCACAACAGGAGGGTGAGAACTTCAACTTACATTCCAATTTTGACGCCTTTCCCAGTTATGCCCTGAGAATGAAGCTTGGAGACGCCCTAGGACCCAATTGAGCGCGGTAAGGGGGAAGATGGGTTCCAATTACGGTTGTGATGTGGGTGGACTCAGAGTCAGGCAGGCCGGCATCACCCGGAGAGACCTTCTTCGAAGAGACGGGGCTACGCTTCAATTAGTCCAACTATCCCAGGTAGGAGGGTGCAGTGCCATTTACACGGGACGGCCATATGTGCGCACAGGGCGAATCGCGACAACACCTTCCGTGTTGAGGATGTTGGCGACGTCCTGAGAAGTAGATAAGGATGGAAGGAATTATAAAATGAGGTTCATACTTGAGTATCCTGTCGTGTTGGTTAGTGCTGACGTCGCGCTTGAGAAGAATAATCTTACGGTCAGGGTCAGAGCGGCACCAACGAAGAGGCCGGGAGCATCGTATTCCTTGTTCACCTCAAATGAGATCTTCCGTTCCCGCAAAGCTTGGTATAATTGCTCGTGCTGGAAAGCCAATGAGGAAAGTCGAGATTGTGAACGAAGAGACGGACTGTGCTTAAAGCCCGCTTGCTAGGGATGTCCGACGCGTCAGCAACCTCGACAATGAACTTGTTCGAGACAGTAGCCAAGTTTGTGACCCTTTGGACGTCGGACAAGGATGCCTTGGCGGCCCAGGCGGACGTCGCGCCTAAAAGCGCGAAAGAAAAAGTTGCCTTCATGTTGGATGAAGGCGGACGAAGAGCACCATTTTGCGCCTTTTATCTGGAAGGGTCCAAGAAGGGTCCGAAGGGAAGCGCGTGTGGGGTCATGATAACCGAGTGTGGGTCGTCGGAAAGCGTGGGTTAACGCGAGAACTTCGGAAGCGGTCTTGGCATCATACCCCGGACGACAATGGTTTTGCGAGAGGACCTGAGACTAGCAATTCTTGCGAGAGAAACTTGAAAGGGAAGTCGACAACTTTAGGTCGGACCTTGGCTCACCAGCCTGCTCTGAAGGAAGAGATTGTGGATTGAAATGCTGATGCCTTGGTCTCAACTTCCCACCCAAGATTGTCCCAAGACATCAACAAGACATCAACCAAGTATGGCGAAAAATGATGCCACAGTTCAAGCTGTCTATGGAAGCAAAGGATAGATAAGGGCAAGCATATGGCCTTCACGTCAAGCGCGGGTCGCAACAGTCGCAACAGAGCGAGAACGTTCAACTTTGACTGGTGCGATTCTTTGCAAGTTGAGTGTACAGCCACTGACAGTGCCACAAATTCCCGCCGATCAAAGTACGTTGAGAAACCGCTGATCCGAAATCGAAGCACACGACCCAAAACGTGTTAAAACTCACAGCTCAGCGCTCAAATTTCGAGTCTAGGAGAGAGGGCATGAGTACTGGCCGAATCATGCTCACTAAATTGAGTGCCGATTTTATTCCGCCTACACCAGCTACTGACGTGAAGTACGTTTTCGGACCTTTCCGCAGGTTTCTCACGGTTGAAACTGTTCCCTCCTTTGGTTCCAAATTCCAAATACAAGCACGACCACGCCATCTTTTCTGCGATGGTGACCCGGGCCGGGCTACAGGGCATGCAGTCAACAACGATCTACCAGAATTTCAAAACGAACAGAGGCAGTGGTTCAATATTTTCAATGGCGGTTGGAAAAAGACCGATGAATCATGGCCGAGGATGGACACCGGTTCGTGATTTCGGCAGGATAATGCCCCTTCGGCGCGCGGGTCTTGAACTGGAGACTTGCTCGATACACGGCAAGCGGCAACTAAACTCAGCGGCGCTTTTAAATTTCTCGTCCCGAGTCGCTTTCTATGTTTACTTTGATGCGACATTTTTGCGGATGATGTTACGCGAGGAAGGTCGTTATAAGGGGAGGCGAGTCGCCGAAGATCTTGTCCAGGCTGAAGTACGAAGAAATTGACGTCTGTATCGAGAGGAATGAAGATGTATTCACATTCTCCTGAAAATTCCTGTAACAAAATTAGTGAAACAAACAAATCGAAGGGTATGATACTCACGATGGCAAACGACCTTCGTTGTGAAAGAGGCACAGTGTAATCATGATTATGGAGCAATAAATCCACTATGACAACTACTAAATGTTTCTTGTGTCGGAACCAACGACCAACAGTAACTGCTCCTTGGAGCGGCACAAGACATGGGTTGAGGCCC